>CM021102.1:600592924-600651661 GCA_007115665.2 Sequoiadendron giganteum | reverse complement strand
ACAACACTCATACTTGGTATTGATAGCTCAAATCTGGCGGGATTCACCACAATGTGATTATAAGTGTGCAAGTGAGAAGAAACTAAGGAGACACCCATGGCGGCGTTGAGGGACCTGTGATTTGGAGAATGAAGTGTTAGTTATGCTAGTGTTCGGTCTGTAAATTTAGAGACTGTGGCTTGCCTAGGGTCGTGGTTCATGGTGACTTCCTTGCTATTCAATGCCTCGATCGTGGATATCAATCACGATATTCTTTTCTACCACTTAATGAGTTTGGGTGCTTGCCTTACGATCAGTGGTGTAGACAGATTCCAATCGTATATAGTGAGAAGTGCATTTCATCGCTTCGGTGCTTTTATTTGTCCCTTTTGTCAAGTATCCCATAGTTTTTATTTTTTCAAACAAGTCAAAGTCATTAGTAAAATCCTTTAGATAGTTAAATTTCAATTCAAGTTAAATTGTCACGTCAATAGTCTTTAAATGTGTCTATTAAGATTTTAAGTTGTGTTTAGGTCATTTGTATGTCAGTTTATTTTTTGTCATTGTAAAAAGAGTCAAGAGTTGATTTAAAAATTGTGTTAACAAAAAAAGGTCAAAAGAGTGCATTTTCGATGTAATCCGACACTCGTAGAAATGAAAAAATGGTACTTTTAATTAATTTTTCAATGAAAACAAAGATGAAAATCGTGCTTGGCTTCGGGGGCTCTGCCTTTCGACCCTGCCTTGTATTGTGACAGGGAGCATGTATTGTCTTCATCTATACCATTTGTTTGAGTTAGCAACACCGACTAGAGGATGGAGGCACCAAAGGTTGGAGGATACTCAATGACCTCTTGTTAGTCACTAGCAATGAGGCTGCAATATTGCATTAGTGACAAAATTATTTGTACCAAAATGACTAAAGCCAAGATCGGTTTCCAAGTGGCAACGACAACCATCTCATATCATTTGTGATCAGAGTGGCATTGATCTATAATGGTGGTTGCATACGTGACAACAATCTATGTAAGTTATGATTGGATGTGTATGTCCCCAATCACATTTCTTGATTGTATGTGAATGGATGTGTTTGTCCCCATTCACAAGATAAGTGATTGGAAGTGTTTGTCCTCAGTCACATGAGTTGGTGATTATGATTGGATGTGTTTGTCCTCAATCATAATTGTTGTGAGCAGATGTGTGTGTCCTTGTTCATGACCTTGATGTTGGATAGATGTATTTGTCACTATCCAAAAATTGATGTAAGACCTTGGATATATGTGTTAGTCCCTATCCTTGGATCCATGGGTAGATGTGTTTGTCCCTATCCTTGGATGGAAGTACTAAGCGTAGTGAGGCTAGTTCCACTATTACTTCTCATGAGTAGATGTGTCTGTCCCTACTCTTATCTTATAGTGTTTGATGAACTACTAAGTGTGGTCATCAAGTATTGTGATGTACTTTCACCCCATGTTCACACTAAGGGGGGTGTTGGAAATTAGTGTTCATATAGGTAATATAAATAAGAGTATATGTGTGAGATGCTAAATGAGTAATAAATAAGTGTTATAATAATATTAAGTTGTTAACCAACTTAATATTATTATTAGTCATATAGTTTGATAGGTTATTATTTTATGTTTGTTTGTAATCGAGTTGGTAAAAAAACTCATTATATTAAGGGATTTGTTACGGGGGTTCTCCTATAATATAGGACATCCAAGTCTTATATATGTATGCAATTCATATCATTGTGAGAGGGGAATATAGAAGCATTTTCAGTGTCTAAAATTCTCCATACTTCTATGATTCTGCCTAAAATCTTTGATAAATTGTTGGCTAAAAATATATGGAGCACCACTTTGAGTCCAATTTACCAAAAAAAAAATTATTTAGAAAACTTGAAGTTTCAATAACTACTACTAATGTAAATTATTTTTTTAAATATAAAAAATACCTATTTGTAGATCCATAAGTGTAGCTTTCAAAAATGTATTTATTTTAATAGTTTAACTATTAATTATATTTTATTTTTTAATTTTTACTAAAACTTGGTTATCAACAAAAAATAGTATGTTGATTACCATGCCAAGAAAAAAAACTAAAATCTATTAAGAAAAATTGATGCACTAGATAAAAGAATCTATTTCAAGATGGTATAATTTTTTTTTTCATTTTAGATAAATATTTAATATGAAAGTTGACATCCGATGGAAACAACCTTTTTTGATTTGTGCAGATTTTAATATTTATTTTAAAATATATATTTATCAAAATTGGAAAAAAATATATCCATGTATTAAAATTTTATATTATAAATACACACAAAAAATTTGAAAGAAAAAAAAAATTACTATTAAAAGTTTGACGACTCATGCGACTTCATTTTTTAACATTTTATCAACAACTAAATTATAGTGTTAATTTATTAAAAACTAGTTATATATATATATTTAAAAATAAAAACATAAAATATACTAAAAAATATATATTTTACTAGTTTACATCATTTCAAAATTCAAAACATGTATGCCACTTTTTAGTGATTCAAGTTTAAAAGTTGGATCAACATTGGCCATTTCCTTTATAAAGGGTGACACAACTTTGTGCTTTTACCCATGAGCCAGTTGACAACTTTGATTAGTTGGATGAATATCATGCTTTTGAAGTCATTTGACGTCACCTTGTGGAGTTTGGCATTTTACTCAGATAATGGTTTAATAGACATTGCTTTTTTAAAGTGTTAGGTGTATTTGAAAAAATAGGCCAAATTGGTAGGGCTTCTTTTGCTAGGACCCTCTATTATGTAAAGAAATGTGTCATTTGAAAGCTATAGTAGGTCAGAATGTTAATTTTCTCTGAAAAAGCTAGATAGTATAAAATTTGATGTTAATTTTGTTACAAAACAAACTATTGAAATATAACAAAGTGATATAATATTTTGGGTTTAATTATGCATGCAAAATGGTATCAGATTTTATGTGTTGTGCTTAGCTATGGTTTTCTTTTGGTTAATTTGAATTAGCTATTTTTATTTTGTACCTGCAATTGTTATTAGGCCCACATGTTTGTTACCCAAGCCCTTCGTGTGTTTGCTTTCAGCTGCAAGGGTTTTATTGGGCCCCCTTTCTTTATTTAGTTATTGGGAAAATGAAATGTCCTTCATGAATCTCATATTTTTGAGATGACGCATTTAGAGACCTAGCTTTTAAATAAAATGTTGATAGTTCATGATATCTTTTTTCCTCTCAAAATTCATATTAGGGTTTTACTATGAATTCTATATTAGTTATTTTATATTGTATTATATTAATATTAATATATTACATTTATATTCTATTATCATATTAGTTATTTGTTATATATAATATTTATAATTTTAGTTTAATATTATTATTATATTAATCTTATATATTTTAATATTATTTTTAATCTTATATTTAATTTATATTACTAATTATTAAATTAAATTATATTATATTATATGAATATTTGGAGTTTGACATTTTGCTCTAATAAGGGTTTAACAGGTACTGCTCTTTTCAATTGTTAGGCGTATTTGAAAAAAATAGGCTAAATTGCTAGAGCTTCTTTTGCTGGGACCCTCTATTATGTAAATAAATGTGTTGTTTGAAAGCTATAGTAGGTCAATTTTTTTTTGAAAAAGATAGATACTATAAAATTTAATGTTAATTTTGTTAGAGAACAAACTATTGAAATATAATGAAGCGAAATTACGATATAATATTTTGGGTTTAATTCCGCATGCAAAATGGTATCAAATTTTCTATGCGTTATGCTTAGCTATGGTTTACTTTTGGTTAATTTGAATTAGCTACTTTTATTCCGTAAGCAATTGTTATTAGGCCCACATGTTTGTTATCCAAGCACTTCATGTGTTTGCTGCAAGGGTTTTATTATGCCCCCTTTCTTCATGGAAAAAGGGATGTCCTTCATGACTCCCATATTTTTGAGATGACACATTTAGAGACCTAGCTTTTAAATAAAATGTTGATAGTTCATGATATCTTTTTTCCTCTCAAAATTCATATTAGGGTTTTACTATGAATTTTATATTAGTTATTTTATATTGCAATATATTAATATTATTATATTATATATTATATTCTATTATCATATTAGTTATTTGTTATATATAATATTATTATTATATTAATCTTATATATATTTATATTATTTTTAATCTTATATTTAATCTATATTACTAATTATTATATTAAATTATATTATATTATATGAATATTATTATATTATATTTAATATAATATTTATATTTTATTATTATTTTAATTATTTCATATATATAATATTCAAAGTTTAATTAAAAATTCAAATAAAAGGTAACTTCCCCATTGTTTAGGCTCTTCGTATGGATTCTCATGGCTTGAAGGGTTAAAAATAAAATTAAAAAATTCAAGTGAAAATGTAATGTTCGCGAGCTTTAAAAACATAATAAAAATGGAATGAAAAGGTTTTAGGGGCATGCAAGGAGAACGAGAGCAAACACAACTTTGTTTTATTTTGAAATCTTACAAAACCTCACAAAAACCAATAAAAAAACTCCTATTGAAATAATAAACAACAAAAGTCGACAAAAAACTTAAAAAATCCCAACAAAAAGATCAACGGTTGTAAACCTCTCAACCGTCTTGCATCGTATTTAAACTATGTACACCATTGATTGGCTAACTCAACTAGCTCTTTTCACATAAGACACGCCTTTGATGTTATAAATTATATTATATATACTAAATTAAATTAAATAAATAATTTATAGTTGTACTTAATCCGACGTGGATAGATAGAATGCATGTTGGCACATGTGTGAGATATATACAAAAGGTTAATTATAGTGATCTATCTTAATATGTTTTAATATATGCTTTAACTCATGGGACACTTTCTCTATATTAATATATGTTTTAATTCATCATTAATATATGTCTAGCCATGTGTAAAAAGCTTTGAGGTTGCGGTCCACTAGGAATTTGAAGCTCAACGAACTACATGTTTCTTCATGGTAGAATGATGAGCAAACATAAATTTAACGTAGGTTCCGTGTGGCACAACATTCTTATCATTATTTTTAACCCCACCTCTGTTCGACTACGTAATCAGGGTTGTGGAGCAATTAACTCATGAATAATGAATTAAACTTACACTATAAGCTATTCCAATATACAGCCTCCAATTGTGTCGACGTTTGCTGGAAGCTCCATTTTGGAATATATTGCTTTACGTTTTCTTGGTGGCTAAAGCTTAGTTGAAGTGAAGTAAAATCAATGGAGCAAGGACGGAATAAAGGGCAAGGTAGAGGAAGATGGCAATGAGAGGAGAAACAAAGGCAACCATGAGGAGAGGAGCAATAGAGACAACCGTCACCTTAGGGAATAGGCCTAGGAAGGGGTCAGGGGAGAGCTGGGAAAGTCGAACTCGAGCCAAATTATACTAGAGCCAATGGGTTTCCACCTACCTATGTAGACCAAGGAAGGGGTCAAGGGAGAGTTGAGGGAGTCGAACCCAAACTGAGTTATGTTGGAGTCATCTCTGGGCAAAGATTTTAGCGTGGATGTCTAAGCCAACCTGAACCTAGATCGAGTTATGTTGAAATAAAAATTAGAAAAAATATGATGCACTAGATTTAAGAATCTATTTCAAGATGGTATAATTTTTTTTCCATTTTAGATAAACATTTAATATGAAAGTCGACGTCCGATGGAAACAACTATTTTTTGATTCGCACACATTTTAATATTTATTTTAAATTATATATTAATCAAAATTGGAAAAGAATATATCAATGTACTAGAGTTTCAAGTTATAAATACAAAAAAAATTGAAAGAAAAAAAATTACTATTAAAAGTTTGACGTCTCATGCAACTTCATTTTTCAACATTTAATCAATAACTAAATTATAGTGTTAATTTATTAAAAACTAGTTTAAAATAATTTTTATTTTTATTTTTTAAAATACAAACATAATATATATTAAAAAATACATATTTTACTAGTTTACATCATTTCAAAATTCAAAACATATATGCCACTTTTTAGTGATTCAAGTTTAAATGTTGGATCAACATTGGCCATTTCCTTTATAAAGTGTGACAGAACTTTGTGCTTTTACCCATGACCTAGTTGACAACTTCAACTAGTTGGATGAATTTTATGCCTATGAAGCCATTTGACATCAGCTTGTGGATTTTGGCATTTTGCTTAGATAAGGGTTTAACAAATATCACTTTTTTAAAGTGTTATGTGTATTTGAAAAGAGAGGCCAAATTGCTAGGGCTTCTTTTGATGGGACCCTCTATTATGTAAAGAAATGTGTCGTTTGAAAGCTATAGTAAGTCACAATGTTAGTTTTCTGTGAAAAAACTAGACAATGTAAAATTTTATGTTAATTTTGTTATAGAACAAAGTATTGAAATATAATGAAGTGATATTATTGTATAATATTATTGGAAAAAATATGATGCACTAAATAAAAGAACCTATTTCAAAGCTATAGTAAGGTCAAAATGTTATTTTATTTAGATAATATGGAATTTCAAACTAGTTAAAATATAATGAAGCGATATTATGGTATAATATTTTGGGTAGAATTTCACATGCAAAATGGTATCAGATTTTCTATGCATTGTGCTTAGCTATGGTTTTCTTTCGGTTAATTTGAATTAGGCATTTTTATTTTGTAAGAAATTGTTATTAGACCCACATGTTTGTTACCCAAGCCCTTCGTGTGTTTGCTTTCTGCTAGAAGGGTTTTATTGGGCCCCCTTTCTTTGTTTAGTAATTGGCAAAAAAGAGATGTCCTTCATGACTCCCATATTTTTGAGAGACACATTAAGAGACCTAGATTTTAAATAAAATGTTGATAGTTAGTGATATTTTTTTTCCTCTCAAAATTTATTTTAGGGTTTTACTATGAATTTTATATTAATTATTTTATATTGTATTATATTAAAAATATTATATTATATTTATATACTATTATCATATTAATCATTTGTATATATAATATTCATAAGTTTAGTTAAATATTATTATATTAATCTTATATATATATATTTATATTATTTTTAATCTTATATTTAATTTATATTACTAATTATTATATTAAATTATAATATATTATAAGAATATTATTATATTATATATAATATAATATAATATAACATTTATATTCTACTATTATCTTAATTATTTAATATATACAATATTCATAAGTTTAATTAAAAATTCAAATAAAAGGTAACTTTTGCATTGTTTACGCTCCTTCGTACGGATTTTCATGGTTTAAAGGGTTAAAAAAAAAAAAAAAAATTGCAAGTGAAAATATAATGTTCGCAAGCTTTAAAAACATAATAAAAGTGGAATGAATAGCTATCGAGGGCATGCAAGGAGAATGGGTGCAGATGCTTTGTTTTATTTTGAAATCTTTGTATAATTATGAAACCCCACATAAACCAATCAAAAAGACCCCTATGCAAATAATAAACAACAAAAGTTGGCAGAAAACTTCAAAAAATCCAACAGAAAATATCAACAATTGTAAACCTCTCAACCATCTTGCATCGTATTTAAACTATGTATACCGTTGATCGACTAACTAGCTTGCTCTTCTCAAATAAGACACGCCTTTTGTGTAGTAAATTATATTATATATACTAAATTAAATTAAATAAATAATTTACAATTGTACTTAATCTGGCGTGGATAAATAGAGTGCATGTTGGCACACACGTAAGATATATACAAAAGGTTAATTATAATGATGGTCGTGGGGCACTTTCTCTATCTTAATATGTTTTAACTCATGGGACACTTTCTCTGTACTAATATATGTTTTAACTCACCATTAATATATGTACAACCATGTGTAAAAATATTTGAGGTCGCGGTCCACTTGGAATTTGAAGCTCAACAAACTACATGTGTCCTTATGGTAGAATGACAAGCTAACATAAATTTAACGTAGGTCCCATGTGGCACAACTTTCTTATCATGATTTTTAATTCCACCTTTGGTCGGCTACGTAATCAGGGTTGTGGAGCAATTAACCCATGAATAATGAATTAAACTTATGCTATAAGCTATTTGAATATATAGCCTCCAATTATGCCAGTGTTTGTTGGAAGCTCCATTTTGGAATATATTGCTTTACATTTTCTTGGTGGCTAAAGCTTAGTTGAAGTGAAGTAAAATCAATGGAGCAAGGGGGGAATAGAGGGCGAGGTAGAGGAAGAGGGCGATGAGAGGAGCAACAGAGGAAAATGCAAGCAAAGGAGCAATAAAAGCAATCACCACGTCAAGGAAGAGGCCAAGGAAGGGGTCAGGGGAGAGCTGGGGAGTCAAACTCGAGCCAAATTATGTTGGAGCTAGTGGGTTTCCGCCTGCCTATGTAGACCAAGGAAGGGGTCAAGGGAGAGCTAGGGGAGTTGAACCTGGGCTGAGTTATGTTGGAGTCATCTCTGGGCAAAGATTTCAATGTGGAGGTCTAAGCCACCTGAACCCAGGCTAAGTTATGCTGAAATAAAAATTGGGAAAAATATGATGCACTAAATAAAAGAACCTATTTCAAGATGGTATAATTTTTTTTTCCATTCTAGATAAATATTTAATATGAAAGTTGATGTCTGATGGAAACAAATATTTTTTAATTTGCACACATTTTAATATTTATTTATCAAAATTGGAAAAAAAATATATCCATGTACTAAAGTTTTAAGCTATAAATACACAAAAAAAAATTGAAAGAAAAAAAAGAAAACTATTAAATGTTTGACGTCTCATGCAACTTCATTTTTCAACAACTAAATTATAGTGCTAATTTATTAAAAACTATTTTAAAATATTTTAAAAAATAAAAATAAAAAACATAAAATATACTAAAAAATACATATTTTACTAGTTTACATCATTTTAAAATTCAAAACATATATGCCAATTTTTTAGTGATTCAAATTTAAAAGTTGGATTAATATTGGGCATTTCCTTTATAAAGTGTGACACAACTTTCTCCTTTGAAGTCAACTTGTGGAGTTTGGCATTTTGCTTAGATAAGGGTTTAACAAATATTGCTCTTTTAAAGTGTTAGGTGTATTTCAAAAAATAGGCCAAATTGCTATGGCTTCTTTTGTTGGGACCCTCTATTATGTAAAGGAATGTGCCATTTGAAAGCTATAGTAGGTCAAAATGTTAAATTTTTGTGAAAAATTTAGATAGCATAAAATTTCATGTTAATTTTGTTATAGAACAAACTGTTGAAATATATTATGGTATAATATTTTGGGTTTAATTTTGCATACAAAATGGTATCAGATTTTCTATGCGTTGTGCTTAGCTATGGTTTTCTTTTGGTTAATTTGAATTAGGTATTTTTATTTTGTAAGGAATTGTTATTAGGCCCACATGTTTGTTACCCAAGCCCTTCGTGTGTTTGCTTTCTGCTGCAGGGGTTTTATCGAGCCCCTTTCTTTATTCAGTAATTGGCAAAAAAGGGATGTCCTTCATGACTCCCATATTTTTGAGATGACACATTAAGAGACCTAGCTTTTAAATAAAATGTTGATAGTTAGTGATATTTTTTTTCCTCTCAAAATTCATATTAGGGTTTTACTATGAATTTTATATTAATTATTTTATATTGTATTATATTATTATTATTATATTATATTTATATACTATTATCATATTAATCATTTGTTATATATAATATTCATAAGTTTAGTTAAATATTATTATATTAATCTTATATATATTTATATTATTTTTAATCTTATATTTAATTTATATTACTAATTATCATATTAAATTATAGTATATTATATGAATATTATTATATATAATATAACATTTATATTCTATTATTATCTTAATTATTTCATATATACAATATTCTTAAGTTTAATTAACAATTCAAATAAAAGGTAACTTTTGCATCGTTTACGCTCCTTCGTATGAATTTTCATGGTTTGAAGAGTTAAAAAAAAATAAAAAAATTGCAAGTGAAAATGTAATGTTCGCAAGCTTTAAAAAGATAATAAAAGTGGAATGAATAGCTATCGGGGGCATGCAAGGAGAATGGGTGCAGATGCTTTGTTTAATTTTGAAATCTTCGTATAATTTTGAAATATTCATAGAATTATGAAACCCCATAGAGACCAATCAGAAAAACCCCTATGCAAATAATAAACAACAAAAGTTGGCAGAAAACTTAAAAAATTCAACAAAAAATATCAACGGTTGTAAACCTCTCAATCGTCTTGCATCGTATTTAAACTATGTACACTGTTGATTGGCTAACTCAACTCGCTCTTCTCACATAGGACATGCCTTTGGCGTAATAAATTATATTATATATACTAAATAAAATAAAATAAATAATTTACAATTGCACTTAATCTGGCCTGGATAGATAGAGTGCATGTTGGCACACGCGTGAGATATATACAAAAGGTTAATTATAATGATGTCATGGGGCACTTTCTTTGTCTTAATATGTTTTACCTCATGGGACACTTTCTCTGTATTAATATATGTTTTAACTCACCAAATATATATTTACAACCATGTGCAAAAAGCTTTTAGGTTGCGGTCCACTAGGAATTTGAAGCTCAATGAACTACATGTGTCCTTATGGTAGAATGACAAGCTAACATAAATTTAATGTAGGTCCCATATGGCACAATTTTCTTATCATCATTTTTAACCCCACCTCTAGTCGGCTACGTAATCGAGGTTGTGGAGAAATTAACCCATGAATAATGAATTAAACTTACGCTTTAAACTATTCCAATATATAGCCTCCAATTATGCCAGTGTTTGTTGGAAGCTCCATTTTGGAATATATTGCTTTACATTTTCTTGGTGGCTAAAGCTTAGTTGAAGTGAAGTAAAATCAATGGAGCAAGGAGAGAATAGAGGGCGAGTTAGAGGAAGAGGGCAGTGAGAGGAGCAATAGAGGCAAATGCGAGCAAAGGAGCAATAGAGGCAATCACCACCTCAAGGAAGAGGCCAAGGAAGGGGTCAGGGGAGAGCTGGGGAGTCAAACTTGGGCCAAATTATGCTGGAGCCAGTGGGTTTCCGCCTGCCTATGTAGACCAAGGAAGGGGTCAAGGGAGAGTTGGGGGAGTCGAACCCGAGCTGAGTTATGCTTGAGTCATCTATGGGCAAAGATTTCAATGTGGAGGTCTAAGCCACCTAAACCCAGGCTGAGTTATGCTGAAATAAAAATTGGGAAAAATATGATGCACTAAATAAAAGAACCTATTTCAAGATGGTATAATTTTTTTTTCCATTTTAGATAAATATTTAATATGAAAGTTGATGTCTGATGGAAATAAATGTTTTTTAATTTGCACAAATTTTAATATTTATTTATCAAAATTGGAAAAAAATTATATCCATGTACTAAAGTTTTAAACTATAAATACACAAAAAAAGATTGAAGGAAAAAAAAATTACTATTAAATGTTTGACATCTCATGCAACTTCATTTTTCAACAACTAAATTATTAAAAACTACTTTAAAAAATATTATTTCTAAAAAATACAAACATAAAATATAATAAAAAATACATATTTTACTAGTTCACATCATTTCAAAATTCAAAACATATATGTCAATTTTTTAGTGATTCAAATTTAAAAGTTGGATCAGCATTGGGCATTTCCTTTATAAAGTGTGACACAACTTTCTGCTTTGATGTCAACTTGTGGAGTTTGGCATTTTGCTTAGATAAGGGTTTAACAAATATTGCTTTTTTAAAGTGTTACAAAAAATAGGCCAAATTGCTAGGGCTTCTTTTGTTGGGACCCTCTATTATGTAAAGGAATGTTTCATTTGAAAGCTATAGTAGGTCAAAATGTTATTTTTTTGTGAAAAAAGTTAGATAGTATAAAATTTCATGTTAATTTTGTTATAGAACAATTTGTTGAAATATAATGAAGTGATATTATGGTATAATATTTTAGGTTTAATTTTGCATGCAAAATGGTATCAAATTCTCTATGCGTTGTGCTTAGCTATGGTTTTCTTTTGGTTAATTTGAATTATATTTTTATTTTGTAAGGAATTGTTATTAGGCCCACATGTTTGTTACCCAAGCCCTTCGTGTGTTTGCTTTCTATTGCAAGGGTTTTATTTGGCCCCCTTTCTTTATTTAGTAATTGGTAAAAAAGGGATGTCCTTCATGACTCCCATATTTTTGAGACGACACATCAAGAGACCTAGCTTTTAAATAAAATGTTGATAGTTAGTGATATTTTTTTTCCTCTCAAAATTCATATTAGGGTTTTACTATGAATTTTATATTGTATTATATTAATATTATTATATTATATTTATATACTATTATCATATTAATCATTTGTTATATATAATATTCATAAGTTTAGTTAAATATTATTATATTAATCTTATATATATTTATATTATTTTTAATTTTATATTTAATTTTATTACTAATTATTATATTAAATTATAATATATTATATGAATATTATTATATTATATATAATATAACTTTTATATTATATTATTATCTTAATTATTTCATATATACAATATTCATAAGTTTAATTAAAAATTCAAATAAAAGGTAACTTTTGCATTGTTTACGCTCCTTCGTACAAATTTTCATGGTTTGAAGGGTTAAAAAAAATTAAAAAAATTGCAAGTGAAAATGTAATGTTCGCAAACTTTAAAAACATAATAAAAGTGGAATGAATAGCTATCAGGGGCATTCAAGGAGAATGGGTGTAGATGCTTTATTTTATTTTGAAATCTTCGTATAATTATGAAACCCCACATAAACTAGAATCGGAAAAACCCCGATGCAAGTAATAAACAACAAAAGTTGGCATAAAACTTTAAAAACTCCAACAGAAAATATCAATGCTTGTAAACCTCTCAATCGTCTTCCATTGTATTTAAACTATGTACATCGTTGATTGGCTAACTCAACTCGCTCTTCTCACATAGGACACATTCGGCGTAATAAATTATATTATATATAAAAAATAAAATAAAATAAATAATTTACAGTTGTACTTAATCTAGCGTGGATAGATAGAGTGCATGTTGGCACACACGCGAGACATATACAAAAGGTTAATTATAATGATGGTCGTGGGGCACTTTCTTTATCTTAATATGTTTTAATGTATGTTTTAACTCGTAGGACACTTTCTTTGTATTAATATATGTTTTAACTCACCATTAATATATGTACAACCATGTGTAAAAAGCTTTGAGGTCACGGTCCATTAGGAATTTGAAGCTCAACGAACTACGTGCATCCTTACGGTAGAATGAAAAGCTAACATAAATGTAATACACCTCCGTTTTGCTCTGTTGTGCGAACAATGTTGTTCTCCTTTTTATGCTTTAGTTTATGTTTGTACTTTGACTATGTACTTGGTTATGGTTGATCACTATTTTATGGTGATGTATCTTGATGAGACGATACTGTATTATGATGTTATTATGATGGCATGTTTTGAATTAGCATAAGTGGATATTCGAATTTATGATGTTTTATGCGTTTGATTAAAGTAATATGTTAGATACGTCAGTTAGTAATACTGTATTGGTGAAGCGGACGATATCGCATCACTCGCTTGCGAGCGCCCTGTGATTATGTGATTTCCTCTTCACAGTGTGTTTTAATTATGATATATATATGCATGTGGATATACTCTTTGTTTGCAGGTTGATAGGTACAACACATCGACTCCACCTAGTTTCACAGGTTTGAGCATGTCCATTGCTCAACGACATTCAATTGGGAGATAGTAGCTAGGCTTTCCGTGCCAAGTCATCACCCTTGTCATAGCTTGTCGTCGGGTCTTAGTCGGGTTGTGTTGCTTTGAATATTGTCCCTTCTCTATGATTTTGATCATTTGTTATAAGTTAAATAAATGCTTCTGTAATTAGATTGTGGATTAAAATTGATCTGGTGTTATGTTAGTAATGTAATTTATCTTATTAATTAATTTAATGTAATTAATAAATAATTTAATCATGGATTAAATTAATTTTATTAATTAAATTAGATTGATGATGTTTAAATAAGTTAAGTCATTCTTTTTACAGTTATGGATATATTGTTGAAATTAAAAACTAAAGAAAATGTTTTAAATTTCATTTTAGGAAATTTGGAATTCAAAAATGGAAAAATTCAAAAAAAAGAAGATATTTGTTATTCTATTTTTGAAAATTTATGAGGGTGGTTGCATGGATATTTTGTGAATTTTCTTTATTATTTGAATTTTATTCATAAGTTTTTTTCTCAACAAGTATGAAAAATTGCAAATAGAGGAAAAAAAAAGGGATTTGTTGTTGTTTTTGTGGGTTTGGATTGAATATGAGGAAATTGCTGATCTGAAGAAGGAATCAAAGCAAGGAGCTGTGCACCATTTGGGTCTTCTCAAACTCTTGATACCAGGTTCATGTTTTTCAATTTCATTTGTTTTGAAATAGATTTGTAAATGTTTTGTGGTTGGGAAACATGTTGGAAAATGCAAAACCTGATCTATGTTGAAAATTTCATGTTGTTTTTTTAGCAAATCATAAACCTTTGTTTGATTTGAGTTTTCTCAAGAAAAGAGTAAAAATGGTGTTCTTGGTTGTAACTGGTTGTTTTCAACTTGGTTTTCTCAATTTGTTGCAATTTCAGTTGTGAATATATATATAAGTATATATATATAGATATTCTGAGAGATATATATATATATATTATATATCTATTTTTATAAATGTTATGCTATTAAAATTTTTGTTAAAAAATCCCCATGAAAGGGAGCGGATTTCGAAATCCATAAGAAAATTTCATATCATTAAAAAAAAAAACGTTTTAGAAATTTTTTTTATCAAAAAAAAAAGTGAAACAAAAAAAATGTATGTTGTTGGGGAGCTGGGGCTTGACCCACAGCCGCCCCCATGGGAGGCGCTGTGAGGAGCCGCACCAGCTGCACCCACCGCCACCGGGCAGTGGCTTGGCACTGCCGCCACCACAAAGGTGGTCGATTGTGCTAAGCACAGTCGAGCCACCCTATGGGGACGATGGTACACAACTGTCGGCCACCCCAAGGGTCGGCTGTGGCTTAGCCTTCGCCACCGCCCTGTGCCCAACTCACCGCCGCTTGTATATTCTACGGTCAGTGCCCAATGAGCCCGCCCTTCCTTATGCACGCGGCTCGAGGTTCACGCAACTCAACCCTAAAGGTTGGCGTGCGGCTCAAGGCCAGTCAACTTTGGTTCAAAATATATATAAAATAAAATATATTTATTTTATTATATATATTAATATTATTTATATTATAATATTAATTATTGATATGTATTATATCAACTATAATATATATTAATGGTTAATATTATATTATATATATTTTTGTTTCATATAATTAAATGGGTATATATGTATATATATAAATGAATGGCATAGTTATATATATATATATTATATGTATATATATTTAAGTTATGTTGGTTTTTCTTATGGCATGAATTAAACTAATGAGCAAATGGAAAAACATGATAACTTAAATTAAATTATTGTTTAAAATAATACGTTTTCAAGACAAGTTGATTGTTTTTAAATGGTTATATTGAAATGAGGAGGCGATAATTATTTTATAAGATTGAATTTTGATTTATATGATAAACTGATTAATTTATCATTATTTAAATATAAGTAAGGAAATTAGCTAATTAGTGTTAATTTCTCTCTTATTTGAAAGGATGTATTTCATTCAGTTTATTTAATGCGATAGATTATTGAATGTTAATGAGGAAATGGATTTAGTGAATCCAAAGTAAAATTTAATTCTAGCCTTCTTGCTCATCTTGATTGTGATATGTTTCTGTTATCCTTTGGGGAAAATTGAGTCATAGAGAATGATAAGTCTTCCAGATGGGTTTTCAAGTATGTGGGTTGTCGTACTGGGTTAGTCAATGTTTGGATTGCCTTGGGTAGTGCATTTAACTATATCCAGTTTGTTACCCGGTTATCACGAACAGGAATGTGTTGACTGCATGTCATGAATAGGGATTTGATATCCTTAGGTCGCACTCGTGTACCCTTGGGTTGTGGAGTTGTTCCATGTGTTGTCTTAGAGGAGTGACTTGCAACGAGGGTCGGCACACAAAGTGGTGCCAGGATAACTCATTGCAAGTTATTTAATCCAGTGATAACGTAATTAACTGATTAGAGTATCGCATAGTATCAAACACTTAATAAGATAATTATGCCTCGCTCATGGACACAAAGGCTTGTAAAGACTTGGGTTGAGACGAGAAGGCCTAGAATGGCAAGATCTATCTTTTATCTACGAAGGATAACTGATTCCGCATTGGATTACATGAGGGGCCGGAAGTCGTTAGAGGTTATCAGGATAACCCGAGATGGGGCCCAGGGCTTAGGAAGACTCACCAGGATAACCCATGTAACATTGTGATGACACTTCTCCTAAGTCAACAATATGTGTGTATCAGTGATGCAATTGATTATGTAATTCTGGAAGCATTGTAACCATTGTGTTAAGTGATGTATTAGTATTTATTTCAGCTCGGTTATGTTTTAGCCTGTGTCTTGAGGTAGATGGTCTTGGCTAGAAATCCTTGTTACTATCTCCTAGCACGAGGGGTGGACCTTTGGGTTCCACTTGGTTGGGTGGAATGTGCACCTTACTCCGTTTTGGGTTTTTATTCTTGATCGTGTGGACAAGATTTCCAATTGGAGAGATCGTATGATCCAATTTCATTTCATGCTTTATTTAATTCAGTTAATCTTGTGATTTATTACCCCTCATTTGTTATCTAGGTGGATGTTGTAATTGTAACCTTATTTATTGGACTTGCCTCATTCGGGGAATGAGAGATGTAATCATATTGTTTAAATTGGATAAATGAAATTTGAAATTTATCTCTTATGCTTTGATGTATTTTATCTTATTTGGAATGTATGTGTTTAATTTCTTAAGTAAATAAATGACATGGTATAGATTCATGTTTTTTGTTGAGGTTCTATATAACCTCTGTCTTGTAACCTTAGAGGTTGTTGGAATTAGGTAGTGAAATTGCATGTTAATTGTACTTAAACAAAAAAATATTAGTCTGTTTAAGTAGTTAATTGCAACTTCCTCTAGGGTTGCGTGGCAGGGCGTTACACATGGTATCAAAGTCTAGGTTTAAACACTAGGTACTCTAGGATTATGATGGACCCATTAAGCTTTTAGATGTTTATGCTTTTAAGTTGTGTACCTTGCCTAATACCTTGATGTGTCTATGCAGGATTATGCCTCCCAAACGCAGAAGAGTTAGAGGGCATGGTCGTGGCCATATAGGTGGCCGTAGTGGGAGTCAGCATGACTCTCCTCCTCTTGTTCCTCTTATACCAGACCAGGAAGAACATCAGGCATCTCATAATGCACCAAGGGTCAATGATCGTCAACAAGATCCACCAGGGATTGAGGTTGCGTGTAGAGCGCTTGAGGAGGCTTTGGCACTCTTGGGTTAGAGGAAAGTAGAGGTTTAGGTTAATCCAGTTGTGAGGGAAGTTCCACCCCAGTCTGAGTCACATATGGGAGACCTACTCAGGGCACATCCTCCATTGTATGATGGATTAGGCACTGGTTTAGAGGTTGAGACTTGGCTTATAGACCTAGATAGGTGTTTTTCCATGCACCCGTATGGTAGTAACACCAAAACACGTTACACTATCATACAGTTGAGAGGGTTTGCATCCACTTGGTGGAGACTAGAGGAACAAAAGCTCCATATTGACATTCACTCAATAACTTGGGAGATCTTTCTAGATTGATTTAGAGCTCGCTTCTTATCTAAGCATTGGCGTTAACATCGAGGCGATGAGTTTCATGCCTTGCGCTAGATGGCCTTATTTGTTTAGCAATATGAGCGACGCTTTTATGAGCTCAAACAGTTTGCAAGGATTGTTGACGATGAGAGTATGTTGGTGCACCATTTTGTCAGGGGATTAAATGCCCGTCTCAACGGTGGTGTGAGGGTTTTCAAACCCAAAACCATGGAGGTAGTAGTGGAGAAAGCATGCCTTGTTGAGGAGAATCTGACCATGACACTGGGAGGTCACATGAGTGTATTGATTGATAGTAGTTCAACGGCAAGAACTAGCGCTTGAGGAGGTTAGCCTTAGGGAGGTGTACCTCCTAGATCTCAGTAGGGGCCATTTCAGGGTGGTCAACAACAACAACAGGTATCGCAAGGGGAATGTAAAGGTTTCCAGCAGAGGCAGGGGGACAAAAACTAGAGGCCTGTGAAACGCTTCAACTATGATCAACCATCACAGAGTTCATAGTCTACCTTCAAGGGTAGTGCACAGTAGTCTAGTGCACCATCTGGAGGTAGAGGTAATGGTAGAGGTAAATGGTGCTTTTCTTGTGGCCAACATGGTTACATAGATAGAATGTGTCCCAATAGGGGCACATCGGGTTTCTCTTAGGGACCAGCGGCATCGGAGCCGACAGTTGGTGATGCAGGCAGAGGGCATCGAGTTTTTGCAGCGGTTGATAACCGCCAAGCAGAGCATCAGGGCATAGTGGTCGACACATATGGTATGTTGATGGGTAACCCAGTTACCATTTTGTTTGATTCTGGAGCATCAGATTCCTTCACTTCTTCTTCCGTCATGACACGATGTAGACTGGGTGTGGTAAGGCAAGTCAATAGGTAGCAGGTAGAGCTATCCTCGGGTACGAAAGTTGCATCGCATTCCCTTGTGCCAGAGTGTAGATTGGAGGTTGGGCCTCTCCATACTATGATGGATCTTCAAGTTATTCTTTTGGGTTCTTATGACATTGTCATAGGGATGGATTGGTTGGAGGCACATAGGGTAGTCATAGATTGTTGACGTAAGTCAATTCGATGCGTTGAGGCATCTGGCAGAGAGGTAGAGATAGTGGGAGTCTAGAGGCTGATTTATTTGAGGGTCATCTCTGCTATGCATTTGAGAAGGTGTGTGTGTCAAGGTTGCCAGTTGTTTGCTGTTATAGTGGATGACTTGGATCTGGGAAGTGGAGAAGAGAAAGTTTCTCTTGATAGCCACCCCATCCTTCAGGAGTATTCCGATGTCTTTCTAGATGAGATTCCAGGGATGCCACCTCAGAGGGATATTGACTTCAAAATTGACCTTGTACCTGGATCGGAACCCATTTCTCGAACTCCTTATCATATGACCACCTAGGAGCTGAAAGAGCTTCGTTTGCAGCTTGAGGAGTTGTTAGAGAAGGGCTTCATTCGCCCTAGTGTTTCACCATGGGGAGCACCAGTTATCTTCGTGAAGAAGAAGGATGGTTCACTTCGGTTATGTATTGACTATTGATAGTTGAACAAAGTGACCATCAGGAATCAATATTCGCTTCCTAGGATTGATGATCTATTTGATCAGATCAAGGGTGCCACCATATTTTCAAAGATTGATCTTAAGTCAAGATATCATCAACTTTAGATCTTTGACTCAGACATCCATAAGACAATGTTTCGAACGTGGTATGGTCACTACAAGTTCACAGTAGTACCATTCGAGTTGACGAATGCACCCTCTGTGTTCATGAATTTGATGAACGATGTATTTCATACATACCTAGACAGATTTGTCCTTGTGTTCCTTGATGAAATTTTGATATATTCCAGGACAATGGTAGAGCATGAGGACCATTTGCTGCAGGTATTGCAGTGCTTACGGGATAGTCAGCTGTTTGCTAACCTGTCGAAATGTGAGTTCTTCAAGATTGAGGTTCAGTATCTCAGGCATGTGATCTCATGGGAAGGTATTTCAGTGGATCCTACAAAGATCCAAGTGATCTCAGATTGGCCTATGCCCATGAATGTGGTAGAGATATGTAGCTTTATGGGGCTAGCGGGTTATTACAAACATTTTGTGTAGGGATTTTCGAGGATAGGTTATCCTATCACCACCCTTCAGAGGAAAGGGAAGAGTTTCGAGTGGTCAGAGAAGTGTGAGGCAACGTTTCAGAATCTAAAGGAGAAGCTAACTAGTGCACCAATACTAGCAATACCGGATTCGATTCGGGACTTTATAGTTTGTACAGATGCGTCCTTAGAGGTTTTAGGTGCACTGTTGATGCAGGAAGGTCGAGTCATTGCATATGAGTCACATAAACTCAAGGATCATGAGTTGAACTACCCCACACATGATCTTGAGTTAGTGGCAGTTGTGCATGCATTGACGAGATGGAGGCATTTCCTTCTTGGCCATAGGTTTGGGTTGCACAGTGATCACATGAGTCTTTAGTATATCTTCACACAACCCAACCTTAATGCTAGGCAGAGGCGTTGGATGGAGTTTCTCTATGAATATGAATTCGAGGTGAAGTATATCCAGGGAAAGGAGAATGTCATAGCAGATGCACTCAATAGATGGAGGCATGAGATATCCGAGTTGACTCTTGTTGTGGATTTACGGAGTTAGATTCTTTTTGCCCTTCCAACAGATAGTTGGTATCGGGAGGTTAGGACAGTGATAGAGGCAGGCATACCTCTTGAGGGTAGACATTTAGAATATTCTCTAGATTTAGATGAGATATTGAGGCACATGGGATGCATATACATTACTTCATCAGCTGATCTTCGCACCTTGGTCATGACTGTGGCACATCGTGCACCTTATTCAACCCATCCTGGGGTGAAGAAGATGCATGCAGATTTACTTCAGTTGTATTTTTGGCTAGAGATGAAGCACGATATCGTGGATTATGTGTTGCGATGTCTAGAGTTTCAGTGAGTTAAGGCTGAACACCAGCATCCATCAAGGATTTTGCAACCACATTTAGTACCAAAGTGGAAGCGGGATATAATCTCATTGGATTTCATTGTTGGTTTACCCAACTCTTCGAGACGACATGATGCGATTATGGTGATAGTTGATAGGTTGACGAAGGTGGCACACTTCTCACCTATGTGCTCATCCTATACCGCATCGTCCGTAGCTAGAGTGTTCATGGAGGACATAGTGAGGTTACATGGTATTTTGCATCGGATTATTTCTGACAGGGATCTAGTGTTTACCTTAGCTCTTTGGACATCATTACAGCATGCGATGGGGACACAATTGAACTTTAGTTCAGCTTATCACCCTGAGACAGATGGACAGACTAAGAGGGTCAATCAAATCCTTAAGGATATGTTGCGTATGTATGTAATGGACCAACAAACATGATGAGAGGATTATCTCTATTTGGTAGGGTTTGTTTATAATAATGGTTTCCATAGTTCTATTGGCATACCTCCATTCCATGCATTGTATGAGAGACCCTTTCGTACTCCCTTGAGTTGGGATCGACTGGAGGAAAGGATAGTGTTGGGTCTTGAGATGTTGCAGGATATGGATCAACAGGTGGATAGGATTAGAGAGCACTTGGTTGCAGTGTAGGATAGGCAGAAGAAGTATGCGGATGCGCATAGAGTGGATTGTCAATTTCCTGTAGGTGATAGAGTCTTCTTGCAGGTGCGTCCGCGAAAGAGTCCCATCCGTTATGGGAAGGGCTCTAAGTTGGTGCCTCGCTTTGTCAGACCTTTTGAGATACTCGAGAAGATTGGTCCAGTTGCTTACCGTCTTGCTTTTCCACCCAGTCTCTCGCGCATTCACGATGTTTTTCATGTTTCAGTTCTTCGGTCGTACCATCCAAACATTTCTCATGTCCTTGATTGGAATGCATTACAGGTAGAGGACGGGCAGCTGGCTTTGGAGCCCATGACCGTAATGGAGCACAGAATGCTCGCTCTTCCAGGGCAAGATATTGATCAGGTTAGGATCCAGTGAGATCCTAGGGATGACACATCATCCACATGGGAGGATGCAGCTAGAATGAGGGAGCTTTATCCCTATTTGTTTGTAGGATTTCAGGAGTAAGCCCGACCCTAGGGGGGAGGATGTAATACCCCTCCATTTTGCTTTGTTGTGCGAACAATGTTGTTCTCCTTTTTATGCTTTAGTTTCTATTTGTATTTTGATTATGTACTTGGTTACGATTGATCACTATTTTATGGTGATGTATCTTGATGAGAGGATATTGTATTTTGATGTTATTATGATGACATGTTTTGAATTAATAGAAAGGGATATTCAAATTTATGATGTTTTATGCTTTTGATTAAAGTAATATGTTAGATACGTCAATTAGTAATACTGTATTGGTGAAGGGGACGGTGTCATATCACTCGCTTGCGAGCGCCCTGCGATTCTGTGATTTCCTCTTCACGGTGTGTTTTAATTATGATATATATATGCATGTGGATATACTCTTTGTTCACAGGTTGATAGGTACAGGACATCGACTCCACCTAGTTTCACAGGTTTGAGCGTGTCCATTGCCCAACGACATTCGATTGGGAGATAGTAGCTAGGCTTTCCGTGTCGAGTCATCACCCTTGTCATAGCTTGTCGTCGGGTCTTAGTCTGGTTGTGTTGCTTTGAATATTGTCCCTTCTCTATGATTTTGATAATTTGTTATAAGGAAAATAAATGCTTCTGTAATTAGATTGTGGATTAAAATTGATTTGGTGTTATGTTAGTAATGTAATTTATCTTATTAATTAATTTAATGTAATTAATAAATAATTTAATCATGGATTAAATTAATTTTATTAATTAAATTAGATTGATGATGTTTAAATAAGTTAAGTTATTCTTTTTAAAGTTATGGATATATTGTTGAAATTAAAAATTAAAGAAAATGTTTTAAATTTCATTTTAGGAAATTTGGAATTCAAAAATGGAAAAATTAAAAAAAAGAAAGATATTTGTTATTCTATTTTTGAAAATTTATGAGGGTCGTTGCATGGATATTTTGTGAATTTTCTTCATAAGTTTTTTTTCAACAAGTATGAAAAATTGCAAATAGAGGAAAAAAAGAGGGATTTGTTGTTGTTTTTGTGGTTTTGGATTGAATATAAGGAAATTGCTAATATAAAGAAGGAATCAAAGCAAGGAGTTGTGCACCATTTGGGTCTTCTCAAACTCTTGATACCAGGTTCATATTTTTCAATTTTATTTGTTTTGAAATAGATTTGTAAATGTTTTGTGGTTGGGAAACATGTTGGAAAATGCAAAACCTGATCTATGTTGAAAACTTCATGTTGTTTTTTTAACAAATCATAAACCTTTGTTTTATTTGAGTTTTCTCAAGAAAAAAAAAAAAATGGTGTTCTTGGCTGTAACTGATTGTTTTCAACTTGGTTTTCTCAATTTGTTGCAATTTCGGTTGTGAAAATATATATAAGTATATATATATACATATTCTGAGATATATATATATATATATATTTATAAATTTCTTTTTTTTAAATGTTATGCTGTGAAAATTTTTGTTAAAAAAAACCCCATGAAAGGGTGCGGATTTCGAAATCCGTAGGAAATTTTCATATCATAATAAAAACAAAAAACTTTTGGAATTTTTTATAAAAAAAAAAAAAGTATGTTGTTGGGCAGTTGGGGCTCGACCCACGGGAGGCATTGTGGGGAGCCACGCCAGCCACACCCATCGCCACTGGGCGGCAGCTTGGCACTGCCGCCACCACAGAGGTGGTTGGCTATGCTTAGCACAACCGAGCCACCCTGTGGGGACGGCAGTGCACAGCTGCCGCCCACCCCAAGGGTCGGCTGTGGCCTGGCCTCTGCCACTGCCCTGCGCCCAACTCGCCACCGCTTGTATATTCCGCGGTCGGCGCCCAACGAGCCCACCCTTCCTTATGCACGTGACTCGAGGTCCACGTGACTCAGCCCTAAAGGTTGGCGCACGGCTTGAGGCCAATCAACTTTGGTTCAAAATATATATAAAATAAGATATATTTATTTTATTATATATATATTAATATTATTTATATTATAATATTAATTATTGATATGTATTATATCAACTATAATATGTATTAATGGTTAATATTATATTATATAATAATATAATATTATATATTTTTGTTTCATATAATTAAATGGGTATATATGTATATATACATATATAAATGAATGGCATAGTTATATATTATATGTATATATATTTAAGTTATGTTGGTTTTTCTTATGGCATGAATTAAATTAAACTGAGCAAATGGAAAAACATGATAACTTAAATTAAATTATTGTTTTATTTTTAAACATTATTTTAAAGGAAAATAGTTTTGACTTTAAAATAATACGTTTTCAAGACAAGTTGATTGATTTTAAATGGTTATATTGAAATGAGGAGGCGATAATTATTTTATAACATTGAATTTTGATTTATATGATAAACTGATTAATTTATCATTATTTAAATGTAAGTAAGGAAATTAGCTAATTAGTGTTAATTTCTCTCTTATTTGAAAGGATGTATTTCATTCAGTTTATTTAATGCGATAGATTACTGAATGTTAATGAGGAAATGGATTTAGTGAATCCAAAGTAGAATTTAATTCTCGCCTTCTTGCTCGTCTTGATTATGATCTGTTTCTGTTATCATTTGGAGAAATTTGAGTCATAGAGAATGATAAGTCTTCCAGATGGGTTTTCAAGTATGTGGGTTGTCGTACTGGGTTAGTCAACATTTGGATTGCCTTGGGTAGTGTGTTTAACTATATCCAGTTTGTTACTCGGTTATCATTAACGAGAATGTGTTGACTGCATGTCATGGATAGGGATTTGATATCCTTAGGTCACACTTGTGTACCCTTGGGTTGTGGAGTTGTTCCACATGTTGTCTTAGAGGAGTGGCTTGCAACGAGGGCCGACACACAAAGTGGTGCCAGGATAACTCATTGCAAGTTAGTTAATCTAGTGAGAACGTAATTAACTGATTAGAGTATCGCGTAGTATCAAACACTTAATAAGATAATTATGCCTTGCTCATGGACGCAAGGGCTTGTAAAGACTTGGGTTGAGATGAGAAGGTCTGGAATGGAAAGATCAATATCTTGTCTCTACGAAGGATAACTGATTCCGCATTGGATTACATGAGGGGCCGGAAGTCGTTAGAGGTTACCAGGATAACTCGAGATGGGGGCCGGGGCCGGGGCCTAGGAAGACTCACCAGGATAACCCATGTAACATTGTGATGACACTTTTCGTAAGACAACAGTATGTGCGTTTCAGTGATGCAATTGATTATGTAATTCTGGAAGCATTGTAACCATTGTGTTAAGTGATGTATTAGTATTTATTTCAGTTCGGTTATGTTTTACCCTGTATCTTGAGGTAGATGGTCTTGGCTAGAAATCCTTGTTACTATCTCCTAGCATGGGGGGTAGACCTTTGGGTTCCACTTGGTTGGGTGGAACGTGCACCTTACTCCGTTGGGTTTTTCTTCTTGATCGTGTACAAGATTTCCAGTTGGAGAGCTCGTATGACCCAGTTTCATTTCATGCTTTATTTAATTCAGTTAATCTTGTGATTTATTACCCCTCATTTTTTATTAAGGTGGATGTTGTAATTGTAACCTTATTTATTGGACTTTCCTCATTCAGGGAATGAGAGATGTAATCATATTGTTTAAATTGAATAAATGAAATTTGAAAGTTATCTCTTATGCTTTGATGTATTTTATCTTATTTGGAATATATGTGTTTAATTTCTTAAGTAAATAAATGACATGGTATAGATTCATGTTTTTTGTTGAGGTTCTATATAACCTCTGTCTCGTAACCTTAGAGGTTGTTGGCATTAGGTAGTGAACTTGCATGTTAATTGTACTTAAACAAAAAAATATTAGTCCGTTTAAGTAGTTAATTATAACTTCCTCTAGGGTTGCGTGGCAGGGTGTTACAATAAGTTTAACGTAGGTCCCATGTGGCACAACTTTCTTATCATGATTTTTAACCCCACCTCTGGTTGGCTACGTAATCAGGGTTGTGGAGAAATTAACCCATGAATAATGAATCAAACTTATGCTATAAGCTATTTGAATATATAGCCTCCAATTATGCCAGTGTTTGCTGGAAGCTCCATTTTGGAATATATTGCTTTACATTTTCTTGGTGGCTAAAGCTTAGTTGAAGTGAAGTAAAATCAATGGAGCAAGGAGGGAATAGAGGGTGAGGTAGAGGAAGAGGGCAATGAGAGGAGCAACAGAGGCAAATACAAGCAAAGGAGCAATAAAGGCAATCACCACCTCAAGGAAGAGGCCAAGGAAGGGGTCAGGGGAGAGCTGGGGAGTCAAACTCGGGCCAAATTATGCTGGAGCTAGTGGGTTTCCGCCTGCCTATGTAGACCAAGGAAGGGGTCAAGGGAGAGCTAGGGGAGTTGAACCCGGGCTGAGTTATGTTGGAGTCATCTCTGGGCAAATATTTCAATGTGGAGGTCTAAGCCACCTGAACCCAGGCTGAGTTATGCTGAAATAAAAATTGGGAAAAATATGATGCTGTAATGCCCAAAATTTTACACCAAAATATAGTTAAGGACAAAACACAAATTCCAACTTTCGTTCACTTACGCTCGTAAAACTCTTAAAATTTTCTACCAAAGAAGACACTACAAGAAATCATACAACTTTTGACCAGTCATACACTATAATTATTTTAGTAAGATAACTAAAAGGTTTAGACCATCATGGTCAGTTCGATAGGAGACATGGAATCCACATCATCGAGGTAGATTAAGATAGTTCCACCAATCCAAAATGAACGTGAAACATTATATAAATCACGTGTCAATAATACCATATATATATATATATATATATCAGTAGTAATCACAAGAATAATAAGAGAAAAAATCCTAAGGGCCCGACCTAGTCCTCAGGGGCTCATCTCAGATGGCATTGCCTACGTATATAATTCGCAGAGGCATCGTAGTTTGACAACTGGACTTCAACCATCTCACCCATGGTTGGATGGCAAGGAATATAATCCACAAGGTTAAAAAAAATAATGACCCTACCTCAATCACAATCCTAACCCAATACACTGATATACACTAACTCGATCCTCTACTCAAATTAAGATGTGTCCCATACAAATTACGTACTAAAGAGTGGGTACGCAACCCTTTCTAGGGTCCATTACCCCAAATAGTTACACAATCGGCTTCCACCCACTCAAGTGAAGCCGAGGATCGGGGACCTGGGTAAGGATATACTAGAAAAATATGGAACATCTAAATAAATACTCATGCTTGCACAAACAATGCCCAAGCCATAGCAAGACACATAACACAGTTAAGGTGGCACTAATAGGCAGTCACAGGATAAGAGAATTCACTTATTTGTGAGTTGGTTAGTCATTTGTAGAACATAGTTTGGCCCTATCTTAAGATCAATTTCACCATAAATTAGTTTAACAATAATACAATGGTATCAATTATGTCATACTAATAATTGACTTCTCAATAACTATTTAATGATATATGATTATCATATTGATACTTATCAAGTCAATAAGTGGGGAAAACTATAATGATTAGAAGAATCCATAGATATATAAATAAACACTAATTCATAACATATTGACCACCAAGAACTTTGCATTAACGTATCAAATCATTGACTTGAGATAACCACTTAATTCCTATATGAAAAGATAGTAATATGACATTCATCTAAGGATATGGTATATAAGACTAGATGAGTTGAACATTATAATTATATATGAAAAAAAGAATCCATTTTATTCAAGATAATTACTCTATTATTTGATAAGACAAAATAAAAAGGTAACGACAACCTTAACTAACATATCCCTTTATATCAACTAAATGATACCTAAGTATAATGCATCCCAAATTGATTCCAATATGCTAGGTGTTATAATTGACAGGTTTATAAATGCCTCAAAGAACAACTATAGCCCCCTCCTTCTTGAAATACAACCATAATTAATATAAATATATTTCACTTAATCATAGGAGTGTATAGCAAGATAAAGTTTTATCTATCTTTCTTCCATATTCTTCTATTTGATTTGCTAATTTGTTCTGCTTTATTTTATTATTATTATTATTTTTACATTGAAACACTCTATTGCAATGCAAGGATTACACTTTCAAAACCAATTAAAGGACCAAGGAAAGTACTTAGATACACAATCTTACATTTCTAGAGAACAATTATTTCTCTTGCATGATATCTTCAATTTAAAAGCCTATATCAGATGATGATCTTTGATACCCCATAACCCCAAGCTCATCCATTAAAATTCATCCAAGATGTATCATTACAATAATATTTAATCCCTTGCAGTATTTATGATATTTTTAACAACCTACCTACATGAAATCAAGTGTAGATCTCCAAACTACGATATAAAAGAATGCAAAAATTATAATTATGCATAATATTAATTACCATGCTACCATGCAAATGATGGGATTTCTTTTTGTTAAAATAACTTTCATATAAATTACACCATAAGAAAGCAACATTAAAATAAAATCATCTTAATTTCAATAGTTATTTATCACTTAATTAACACAATATTTTAAAATCAGTCATTTGGAATTACACCATTTAATATTTAGAGAACAAGGGTCAGACTGATGACACAAGTCATGCAAATTTATACTGTACACTAAATGTAATGTTGTGGAGAAGAATGCAACAAGCCTAGAATGTGGGGTCAATCATTGTGTAGAACATTTCCATGAAAGGGTCACCATTTTATTGCCTTAATCATATAGATTTATTTAATTCAACTTAATTTCTTTTATGTGGACCTTTACAATTGTCAACAAAAATATTAATATTCATCTTGTAATTGAAATGCATTCTATCGTTTCAGTACCAAATGATCTGCATTTTGATTGTGTCACCACCTTATGTATTATACCTACTAAGGTTTGGGGATTCACTTCGACCATTCTCTACAGCATAACAATTAAATGGACAACAAAACCGAAAGACACTTTTGGATCTTCAGTGTCTTGTATACTGTAAAATTAGTTAGTAGGATAATTTTGACTCCTCGCATGCATAACTATTTCATGGCCTAATATAGGAGACATTAGGATGCATTAAGTTCTGTGAGGTGTTGTTACTCTTCATAAGCAGCCGCCAGGGCATTTTTAGAACTCTTTCCTGCACCAAGCATATCGATGTATACTATCCTAAAGATATAAACTACTGACAACCCAACTATTTCTCTTGTATTTGTGGAGGATCATTGATCATGGTTGCTAGATGCATGAAGCTAACTATGGCCACGCTTGGCATGGATGGACCTTGGGTAGATATGTATGAGAAGTGTGGACGCATAATAAAGCATGCGAGCTGTTTAACAGGAGGACTAAAAGAGCTACAGTCTAAAGGACTGCAATCGATTGCAGGATATGAAAGAAAAAGAAAATAGATTTGTTGACTAGGCTTTAGAACTCTCAAGCAAATGCAATTGGCAGGTGTAAAGCCAGATTCCACAACTTTTCATGCATCCTCCCTGCGTGTAATAAAATGAGAGCTTTGGAACAGGGCATGTACATCCCTCAAAGAATAACAGTGGGTGCGTTTCTGTCAGATGTTATGTTTGGGAATGCTCTGGTAAAATTGTATGAAAAATGTGGAAGCACAAAAAAGCACAAAAAGGCACGTGAATTGTTTGATGGAACGCCTCAAAGAAATGTGAGTTCATGGAATGGCATGATTGTAGGATATGTTCAAATGGATTTTTGTAAACAAAAAGTCCATAGAAACTTTTAAGCAAATACAATGAGTGGGTGTGAAGTCCAAATCCTCAACCTTACAAGCGTCCTTCCTACTTGTATGCCAAAATGGGTGCTCTCGAGCTGGGTATGGACATTCACCGAAGCATACAGGGTGTAGAAATTTGTTCAGACATTGCAATTGCAAATGCCCCTATATCTTGCCCCCATTCCTGTGATGACTTATGCTATCATTGATACGATTCTTGTTGTCCTTTTTATCTTCTACCAATATAGGACACCATGATCTCAAAACTCTTGCAATTTATATCATTATTGCTTAAAATATATTATAGAACTATCATATTGTGCAAGTCATCATGCTAGTGCGTAGAGACATGTCATTTCCATGACAACCTAAAACCTTAGGATTTTAAGAAAATGAACATAGGCCAACCCAAATTATTTAACATATTAAGGCTGGGAAGAATGTTGCTCTATAGGCTTTATTATATACAACTTTTCTTCTTGAGAAACTTCTACATATATTGCCATATGCAAAATGACTTTGAAATAAATACATGTATACTGATATATAGAATCTTTGGAGATTTTGGGCATACCTGTCAAAATGTGAAGGTACAGGCGTGCAACCTGCTATGTAGATGGAGTGCAAGTGGCTTCCTTATGAGTCTCCAAAACTATTGCAACGTGGGTCTAAAACCCTGAATCTCTGCAACTTATAATCAATCTCCCTTCCACCCCCTCCCCCTCATCATTGGGCTACCAGGAAGCCACAACCAGAGCAAGGTGATCAAACCACCTTGGCATCGTAATTCCCATCCTCTCATCGCTACCATTCTTGTTGTTGGACAATTTTTTTTTTCCTTAATTATTTCCCTTTCTCTCCCGGTGAAAGCTAACTGCTAGACAAAATTCACCTATGTGTATATCATGGCCTATGCGGCCATACCGCATGGAGAAAAGAGTCGTGACGAAAGAGTTGGGACCCGCGACAATGGAAAAGGTTGCTGGACGGAAGGAAAGACATGACAGTCGGACATCTCATCCCCCGTGCCGTTTGCTTTCCCGTCGTCGGGAAATCGTGTCAGCGTTGGCGGTTTTTTCAAAATAATCGTTCGGCGTGGATGGACAAAAAGCCTAAAATGTGGCCAAACAAAACCATTATTAGCAAACAATAAAAAGGGCGAACAAGGTCACATTTTCGTCATTTTTAAACGGCGACATTTTGGTGGATAGCGAGGGCAAGAGTAGCAGCCAAAGTCACACCGAAGTAGCAACCATGCAGAGCTCCTTCAGGTATGTATATCAACTCTGTGTATGTGCCATCTTGCCATTATGCTATGAACGGCGAAGAAATGAACAGGCATTCGTTGCTCCATTAAGGGTTTGTTATTTTCAGTTAAGGGTTTTAGTTTTGCGTCTCCTCTCGTCCGTGTTTTTAAAATTATGGGGTTGCCGATTTTCTGTCAAGGGTTTTGAAATTTTTTTTTCATTTCCTCCCCGTTTGCTGGTTATCGAATTTCTCCCTTTCCGAATGAAAAAAGTGACAACCCATTGTACAAATATGAGTGAAATTACTGAATAATGTTTGTAGAAAGCAGAATCACCTCCAATAATCAAATGCTATATTTCAAAAATCATGTAAAACCCGCAAAGATAATTTTGCCCTTTCCGAATGGAAAAAGTGACAACCCATTGTACAAATATGAGTGAAATTACTGAATAATGTTTGTAGAAAGCAGAATCACCTCCAATAATCAAATGCTATATTTCAAAAATCATGTAAAACACACAAAGAGAAAAGAGCCATTGTTCACATAGTTTTTCAGAATGGATAGAAAAGGGCATAACATGGCATTCAAAATCATAATTGGGAAAAATAGCAAAAAGCCCACATCCAATCCCATTTTTGCCGCCATTTTATACATCGTTGTTTTGGGAAACACACCATCTCCTTAAACTCAGACTATTGTAAAACACACTGTTTGACTACGATGTCTCCTCATGTTATGTATGTGTCCACGTATGTTCTTATGTATGTTTTTCATATGGTTTTCAATGTGCATAGGTGAATTTTGTCTAGCATTTTTCCGGCTCTTGCCCATTTGGTGAAAGGTAATTGGAAATAGTCAAAAATCCCACTGAAATACTCCACAATGTGTTTCCCAAATTTCAAATTAAAACATCTTGCAAAACCCTCTGCTTGCAACAAAATTACCCCTCACCTCGATGTCGTCTATATTCTGCTCCAAATCCTACATGTGCACTCCACGCTTCAACTTATTTGGTCGGTATTCTCCTCGAAGTCGTCCACGTGCTCTAAGGCCTTCACCTTTCCCTTTCAACGTGCACACAGGAAACAAAACAAATAGTATTTTCACCTTGCTTTCTCCAAACATAAAAGGTGCACATCATCCCCTTCAACTTTTCCCATGCCACACAAAAGAAATAGGAAAAAGCCCACATCCAACCCCATTTTTGCCGCCATTTTATACACTGTTGTTTTGGAAAACACACTATCTCCTAAAACTCGGACTATTTGTAAAACCCACTGTTTCACTACGACGTCTCCTCATGTTATGTATGTATCCATGTTTGTTCATGTGTATATTTTTCATGCGTTTTTTCAATGTGCATAGGTGAATTTGCTCTAGCAGCTAGCCGACTCTCAGCCATTTGGGGAAAGCTAATTGGGAAATAGCAAAAAGCCCACATCCAATCCCATTTTTGCCGCCATTTTATACACTGTTGTTTTGGAAAACACAATGTCTCCTCAAATTCGGACTATTGTAAAACCCACAGATTCACTACGATGTCTCCTCATGTTATGTATGTATCCATGTATGTTCTTATGTATTTTTTTCATGCGTTTTTCGATGTATAGAGGTGAATTTTGTCTAGGATTTAGTTGAAATGCAGGTCTGATAATGTTTTTTCTATCGAGGGTTTTGAAAAACACACTGTCTCCTAAAACTCATAATTGGTAACTGGAAAAAAGCCCACATCCAATCCCATTTTTTCTACCATTTTATATACTATTGTTTTGGAAAACACATTGTCTCTTAAAACTTGGACTGTTGTAAAACCCACTGTTTCACTACGACGTATCCTCATGTTATGTATGTATACATGTATGTATACATGTATGTTCATGTGTATGTTTTTCATCCTTTTTTTCAATGTGCATAGGTGAATTTTGTCTAGGAATTTGAAATCGGCATATCCTATGTTATATACATATTTGAATTTATGCCTAACAGTGGCATATCGTATGTTATATACGTATGTGAATTTTGTGCAGTAGTTAGGTTGCTCCCTCCTTAACTCCTGGAGAAAATTCAGTTATGTATATAGCATAGGATATGGCTCCCATAACGCATGGGGAAAAGAGTCGCGACAAAAGAGGTGGGATTGGCGAGGGAAAAGGTTGTCGGATGGGAAGGAAAGAATTGAGGGTGGGACGTCTCATCCTGTGTGTTGTTTGTTGTCCGGTCGTCGGGAAATCGTGTTAGCGCCAATGGGTTTTCAAATTAATTGTTCAGCGTGGATGAACAAAAAGGAAAAAACGTGGCATTCAAAACCATTATTAGCAAATATCTTGTTCAATGACAATAGTTAGTATTGTGCACACAGTAAGAAGACAATGTATTGAACTTGACCTTCATAATCTTTAACAACCCTTACTTTCAGCAAAACACTCTTCTTGGATATCTACCCAACACATTATTCACATAACAGTTGCATCATGGAAAGCACAGTGGGCTGTGGCTCACTTATTATTTTATACAATCTTTGAGAAATGAATGTTTTGAATTTCCTGTTGTACTCTTTTAACAACACCTACTTCGAGCAAAAAATTCTTTTTCAATATCTGCCCATATGTTTCCAACACAAAATTTACATAATAGTAGCATCATGGAAAGCATAGTGGGTTGTGGCCCACTTCTTATTTTTTCATGACTGTAACAAAATAATGTTTTCAACTTCCCTTTCTTGTCTTATGGGAGCCGACTAACTGCTAGTCAAAATTCACCTATGTACATCGAAGAACGCATGAAAAACATACACATGAACATACATGGATACCTACTTTGAGCAAAACATTCTTTTTCAATATCTGCCCATATGTTTCCAACACAAAATTCACATAACAGTAGCATCATGGAAAACACAGTGGGTTGTGGCTCACTTCTTATTTTTTTGTCTGGAATGTAACAAAATAATGTTTTCAACTTCCCTTTATTGTCTTATGAGACCCCTTTCTTTAAGAAAAATAGTCTTGCTCACTACGTGTTCATATGCTTCCAACAAAAAATTTACTTAACTGTTGCAGTATGGAAAACACAATGGGTTGTCCCCGACTTTGCAAAAATTGTAAGAAGGCAACAGCTAGTGTTATGCACATAGTAAGAGGACAATGTATTGAATCTGAGCTTCATAATTTTTAACAATGCTTACTTTCAGGAAAACACTCTTGTTTGATCTCTACCCAACACATTATTCACATAACAGTAGCATCATGGAAAACACAGTGGGTTGTGGCTCACTTCTTATTTTTTTAAGTCTCCTTGTTTAAATGTAAATGGAAAGCTTAAGGTTTGAGTGCACATGGAGGAGTTGGAGTAAAATACCGACGAAATGGAGGTGAGGGGTAATTTGAAATTGGGGAAACACAATGCAGAGTATTTCAATTTCTTGAATGTCTTCGAAATCACACATTCCATTGTTGTGTTTAAATTTAAGTCGATTGATAATAAGACTGCACAAAATAACTCTGAATGGGAAAAATAGTGTTGGGTTTCAGTTATTTGAATCTCCTTGTTTTAATGTAGAGGGTTTTACAAGTTCTTTGTGTTTTCAAATTTGGGAAAGAAAATGTGGAGTATTTTCGTTGCTCGAATGTCTTCAAAATCACACATTCCATTGTTGTGTTTCAATTTCACACCATTGAAAAAAGAAATTGCAAAAAATAATTCTAAATGGGAAACACAATGTTGGCTTTCAGTTATTTTAATCATCCACTTGAGATGTAAAGGGTCGTCTCATGCTGGGTTGTTCGGTTCTTAACACCCATGGTTTTGTAAGATGGAATGTTACAAAACAGTATGAAAGCCTTCCATATCACACCTTCCATTGTTCTTTTTAAGTTTGAAGTATGTAACAAATTGCATGGTTCATAGCACATTGCATTTTTCAACCTCGACATCACAATATACCCTAGCCCTTTCTGGTTTTTAGACCAGTATATCTAGGTGTGCACATTCTTTAGTGCATGTCGGAAAATACAATGTTTTTTGAAGCCTACCTTCACATCATTCTATTTTGCAACAATTCATGTTGTAAAACCATTGGTGTTAAGAAAGAAGCAACCCAAATAGTGTTATAAAACCCTCTACAACACTATTGGATAGTACATGTCACCTGAATTTGGTCTGATTTCTCCTCCAACTTGTCCACCTGCACTGAAACGTTCAACTTTCCCTTTCAATGTGCAGAGTGGAAAAAAAATAGTATTTTCACCTTTCTTTCTCGAAACAAAAAAGGGCCAATACCTGCAACTGTTGCCATACCTGAATTTGGTATGGCCGCATATGCTATCATATACACATAGGTGAATTTTGTCTAGCAGTTAGCTTTCGCCTTCAACGTGCAGATAGGAAACAAAACAAATAGTATTTTCGCCTTGCTTTCTCCAAATAGAAAAGGCCCATGTCATTCCCTTCCACTATTCCCACTCCACACAAAAGAAACTTGCCAACGAAGCTAACCCGCCCGCTTTTTCGCCCTGCAACATGCGGGAAAACACACCTGACGACACCGTTAACTCTTGCCTAACCGTAGATCGGACGTTTTGTCCCCTCTACCGATTTTAGGCGTCTGGCGGGCCCTACATTATGACGTCTCGTCATGTTATGTATGTATCCATACATGTTCATGTGTATGTTTTTCATGCATTTTTCGATGTACATAGGTGAATTTTGTCTAGCAGTTAGCCGACTCCCACGTTGAAAGGGAAAGTTGGAGGTCTGAGAGCATGTGGACGGATTTGAGGAGAATACCAACCAAATTAGCTGAAGTGTGGAGTGCACATGGAGGATTTGGAGGAGAATACACATGAAATTGAGGTGAGGGGTAATTTTGTTGCAAGCAAAGGGTTTTACAAGTTCTTTGTGTTTGAAATTTGGGAAACAGAATGTGGAGTATTTCAGTTGCTTGAATGTCTTCAAAATCACACATTCCATTGTTGTGTTTAAATTTCACACCATTGAAAAAAGAAACTGCAAAAAATAATTCTGAATGGGAAATGCAGTGCTGGGTTTCAATAAAAAAATTGTACAAAATTATTCTCAATGGGAAACATAGTGCTAGGTTTCATTTTTTTGAATCTCCTTGTTTTAATGTAATGGGTTGTCTCATGGTGGGTTGCTTGCTTCTTAACACCCATGGGTTTTCAACATGGAGTGTTACTTGAATGTCTTCCAAATCACACATTCCATTGTTGTGTTTAAATTTTGCAACATAGAAAAAAAAAAGTGCAGAAAAGAATTCTAAATGGGAAACACAGTGCTGGGTTTCAGTTATTTTAATCATCCACTTGAGATGTAAAGGGTCGTGTCATGCTGGGTTGTTTGGTTCTTAACACCCATGGTTTTGTAAGATGGAATGTTACAAAATAGTATGAAAGTCTTCCAGATCACACCTTCCATTGTTCTGTTTAAGTTTGAAGTATGTAACAAATTGCATGCTTCATAACACATTGCATTTTTCAACCTCCACATCACAACATACCCTAGCCCTTTCTGGTTTTTAGACCAGTATATCTAGGTGTGCACATTCTGTAGTGCATGTCAAAAAATACAATGTGTTTTGAAGCCTACCTTCACTTCATTCTGTTTTGCAAAAATTCATGTTGTAAAACCATTGGTGTTAAGAAAGAAGTAGCCCAAATAGTGTTGTAAAACCCTCTACAACACTATTGGATAGTACGTGTCACCTGAATTTGATCTGATTTCTCCTCCAACTTGTCCACGTGCATTGAAACGTTCAACTTTCCCTTTCAATGTGCAGAGTGGAAAGAAATAGTATTTTCACCTTTCTTTCTCGAAACAAAAAAGGGCCAATACCTGCAACTGTTGCCAAGAAAACATGTCAGTGTTGGTGGGATTTCAAAATAATTTATCGGCATGGACAAAAATCCTAAAATGTGGCATTCAAAACCATTATTAGCAAATAATAAAAAGGGCCGACGAGGTCCCATTTCGCCATTTTTGGACGGCGATGTTTTGGTGGATAGTGAGGGCAAGAGTAGCAGCCATGCGGAGCTCCTTCAGGTATGTATATCCATTCTGTGTATGTGCCATCTTGCCATTATGCAATGAAAAACAAAGACAAGAATGACTATTTGTTGCTAGAAAATAGTATTTTCACCTTTCTTTCTTGAAATAGAAAAGTCCCAAGAGCAGGAAATAAATAGTATTTTCATCTTTCTTTCTTGAAACAGAAAAGGCCCACATCATTCCCTTCCACTTTTGCTGCGGAAGACAAAAGAAACTTGTCCACAAAGCTAACCCGCCCACTTTTTTGCCTAGTAACAGGTGGGAAAACCCACCTGACGGCATCGTTAACTCCCACCTGACCATCGCCTGGACGTTTTGTTCCGTCTGCCAGTTTTGTGTTGATCGCCATTCTGGCGGGCCCTGCACTACGACGCCTCGTCATGCTATGTCTGTTTCCATGTATGTTTTTCTTGCATTTTTGAACAACTCTTTGCTACAGCTGAAATGTCATTTCACTTTCTTTATTTGATTGGAACAAATTTTTACAACACTATATGGGTTGCTTGTTTTTGAACACCTTGTATCGACACAGTGCATTTCCCAAATGTGTAGAGAATGCGAGCATTTATTTGGTCGAATTAGATGAGGAAAATGAAATTCCATTTTGATCTCATGTTACATGAATAGGCGCTTTTTTTTTATGAGTTTGATTTCTCCTGATTGGAACAAATGTATTGCTCTCATTATTTGCACAGTTGGAAAACACACTGCCTCCTCTCTGTTGAAAAGGGTTTTACAACACTATTTGGGTTGCTTGTTTCCATTTCTCCTAAGGAGCTAGCTAAATCCTAGACAAAATTCACCTATGTACATCGAAAAATGCATGAAAAACATACATGGATAAATACATAACATGAGGAGACGTCATAGTTGGAAAACATACTGTCTCCTCTCTGTCACAGAGGGTTTTACAATACTATTTGGGTTGCTTGTTTGCTAAGGATCCGACTAACTCCTAGACATACAATTATGCCTATGTACATCGAAAAATGCATGAAAAACATACATGGATACATACACAACATGAGGAGATGTCATAGTTGGAAAACACACTGTCTCCTCTCTGTTACAGAGGGTTTTACAACACTATTTGGGTTGCTTGTTTCTTAAGGATCCACCTAAATCCTAGACAAAATTCACCAATGTACATCAAAAAACACATGAAAAACATACATGGATACATACATAACATGACGAGACATCATATTTGGAAAACACACTATTTCCTCTCTGTTGCAGAGGGTTTTACAACACTATTTGGGTTGCTTGTTTCTTAACACCTTATATGGGGACATTGTATTTTCCAACACTGCAAATAGTGCGAGCATTTATTTGGTTGAATCAGATGACGAAAATGAAATTCCATTTTTATCTCATGTTACATACATAGGTGCTTTTTGTTTACGAGTTAGCTTTCTCCTAATTCCTGATTGGAAGAAATGAATTTATAGAACAAAATGAACGTTCATTGCTTCACAGTTCTAGCAGAATGGCAAAATGGCACATATGATTGCTGATATATATACTAGTGTTAGCGATAGGTTAAATTGGAAATTAAATTCCCAATGTATAGTTTAATATGTTCGTTTATTGTCTGTGCAAGCTGTCATTTTGCACTAAGCAGAACATATAAATTTTATATTGGGGAAATTTGGAAGAAATATAATTATTTCTAGTACCAATTGTCTTTAATTTGCCAATTTAATCTATCGCTAACACTTTTCTTTCTTCCAGGTGATTTATATAGGCCACGAAAGAAGATTCAACAAAACAAGGGCAGGTGAATTGACAAGGATGCTTCAGGAAATGTGAACTTTCTGCGGTAAATACAGGTGATTCTGGCTTCCATAGCTTGAATCGCAAGTGTAGTGGACGCATAGTAATGTTAATAATAATAAATGTAAGAACATAAATTGACATTTTATTGTAAACTATATCCTAACAGGGTTAGTATAAAGCAAAATTCTATAGCATATAAACAAAAGTTCAACAAGGTTTTGTTGTAAAATGATTTAGTGAAAAAATATTCCTCAGAAGATAAAGAAAAATTGCACACCTACCAGTTGAACAAGGCTTTAGAATATTAAGTTTCTATAAGATACCTACTAGAGTTGAACAAGGCTTTAGAATAATAAGTCTCTATAGCATACCTACCAGAGTTGAACAAGGCTTTAGAATAATAAGTTTCTATAGCATACCTACCAGAGTTGAACAAGGCTTTCTTTGTTGCAGAGTTTATTTTAGTAAAACATATTTTATAACAACATAAAGAAAAATAAAAGTTTCCAGAGCATTATCTACCAGTTGAACGAAGGTTTTCATAGCTCAGTAACTTTATTCGCCATAAAGTTGATCTTGGTCTAACAACTTACAAGTTACTAAAGAGTATTTAGTCCACTACTAAAGGGCTACTAAATTAAATAAAGTTTAGAACATATGAATATTAAACTCATATATGCAAAGTGGAGCCAAATTTAATAGCTTTGGCTAGTTGTTAGCGGAAGGTCCCTGCTAGAACAGACACATTTGTCTCTTCATTAAGATGACAATTTTGTATGAAGTTTCCTAACTGTATAAGTCATCGTCATCTTTATTATCTGTTGTAGAAAATACATGTGAAGCCCCAGTAGGAGTACCGATAGGTCTGTCTGGAGATTGAAACTCAGAACCAAAGCCTCAAGATTGTTGTAGTGTTTGTGCAAAGGCTTGATACTTCCAAATATTCCAAATATCAGCATCACTGACAGTTCTTTGGGAATATTTCATAGACTCCTCAAAATGAGCAACTTTTATTTCAGCTACCTCATTACTATCATCCTCATCCATTGCCTCAGGATTCTTGACTCTTTTTCATTCATGTTGAATTTCTTGAAAGTGTGGGGGGAGAGGTTATGGTAAAATTGAAACGCATGCTAGTATGATGAATTGAAATAACAAGCTACAAGTTGAGGTAAGTTCAATAGGTAGACTACTGGCCTATCTTAAAAATTAGTAACATAAAAGTCAAAATAAAAACCATTAGAAATCCATAAACATATCTAGTTTGCAAAAGACGACACAATTGGAACTCACCTTCGCAATATTTTCTCTAATTGCATACTTGCAAGCCCTCCAACAAATCTTAGTGATATCGGCTCCACTGAATCCTTGGGTATAACGGGCCAGTGCCATTAGGTCTACATCCTTTGATATGGGTGACTTTATCAAGCAAGATTTGAAGATTTGATAACATGAGGACTCATCAGGTAAGGGAATATAAATCAGCTAGTCAAGTCGGCCAGGCCTTAACAATGTAGGATTGATGATATTAGGCCTATTTGTAGCAGCAATAATGATAACTATTTTCTTGGCTGTCATACAAGCCATCTCCATCAACAACTGATTAAGGACTCTATCTGCAACACCACTAACATCCCCAACACTACTACCATGCTAGAAACATGCAAACCAATTATGCATCACAAGTTAGAGCCTACTTCAAAAAGGTCAAACAAAATTCCCAGTCATTTATAGTCAACCTTAAACTTTCGCTTATAAAAAAAGAAACACACCTGCGTAGCAATAGAATCGAGTTCATCATAAAACATGACAGAAGGAGTTGACCCTCTGGCCTTATAAAAAATGTGTCACATTAGCCTCACCCTCTCGAAACCACATTGATAACAATTCAGGGCCCTTCACACTGATGAAATTGCCCTGGCATTCATTGGCAATGGCTTTTGCAAGCAATGTCTTTCCACAACCCGGTGGTCCATAAAATAGCACTTCTTTTGAAGGATACATTCCAAATTTTTCAAATTTCTCAAAATGCTCCACTGGATATTGAACAGTGTACACCGAACACATGAATTTTGTTAGTCCATATTCCTTCAAAAGTAGGTTTTCTGCATTGAAAGAAAAGCAAGGCAAAAATATAGTGAACCACGTATCTCAATATACCTCTTGAAGCTCCCTCTTGACATTTTCCAACCCTCCAATATCTTCCCAAGTGACATTTGGAAGTTGACAACCTGTCAATGTTTTCCCATTATTCAAAAGCAAATTTACCATTATGAAAATCATCAGAAACAAACAAACTTAGGAATTGAAAATTTAGGGGCGCAACAAATCAATAGTTTAAAAATACAATCCCTACTTAACCGATATGAGAAAAATTGAACATCTAGACATGGTTGGAAAAACTCACAGTTTCACAGACAACGGATGGGTTGCTAGAGCCCAATACAGTCTGGAAGTGCTAATTAGTCACCACCATTGAATTTAGAATCTCAGCATTTACTGTCTCATCTTCTAAGTCAATGACATCCATTTTTTCCCCAATACACTGAAGTGCAGCCTCAATGCACAATGCTACAAGATCTGCTCCAATGTATCCATGAGTATCCTTACCAATCCTTTTGAGATCAACCTGTACCAAGAATCCTAAAGATTAATATATACTGTTGCCAAGAAAAACAAAGATTAATAAATGCTCTCAAAATCCAAGCACTGCATGACATTAGATCTAGAAGTACAAAAAGGAATTTAGGTTCTACAATACATACATCATCAAAGAGCTTCATATTCTTCGTATGGATACGAAGCACTCCCAACCTGCCTACTTCATTCGGAAACCCAATGTCAATTTCCCTATCAAATCTTCCAAACCTTTTAAGTGATGGGTCAATATTATTTGGTCGGTTAGTTGTTGCAATCACAATAACATGAGAACGAGACTTAAGTCCGTCCATAACTGTAAGAAGTTGAGAAACAATTCTCCTGTCAACTTCACCGTGGTTTTTTTTCCCTCTTGAGAGCTATGGAATCAATTTCATCATTAAATATAATGGAAGGTGCATTCTTCTTAGCCTCTTGAAAGCCTTCCGGAGATTGCTTTTGCTTTCTACGACCAACTTTGACATAATTTCAGGTCGATTGATACAGAAAAAGAAGGCACCGATTTCACTTGCAACTGCCCTACCAATTAAGGTTTTCCCAGAACCAGGTGGCCCATAAAGCAGAATACCCTTTGGGGGTTTCACACCAATTGATTTGAAGAGTTGTGGGTGCTTGAGAGGAAGTTCTACCAATTCATGTATTCGAGCCATTTGTTTCCGTACACCACCAACATCATCATAACCTCTTTCATCTAATCTATCTTCATCCTCCCGCTTTACAGGTTCCCATTCACAGAAAATTTCAGTATTTGGAGGAACAACACAGTATTCCCCAGGGTCTGTCTTGATTACCTTAAACTCCACACTACACATACCACCTCTTACAAGGAAAAGATCACGTTTTGACACATAGACTTCACAAAGGCAAAAAGGCAGAGGGTTTTACAAGACTATTTGGGTTGCTTCTTCCTTAACACCTTATATCGAGACATTATATTTTCCAACCGTACAGATAATGGGAGCATTTAGTTGGTCGATTCAAATGAGGAAAATGAAATGTCATTTTCATCTCATGTTTACATAAATAGGTGCTTTTTGTTTATGAGCTAGCTTGCTTGTTTCTTAACACCTTATATCGAGACAGTGTGTTTTCCAATTGTGCAGATAATGTGAGCACTTATTTGGTCGAATCGGATGACGAAAATGAAATGCCATTTTCATCTCATGTTACATAAGTAGGTGCTTTTTGTTTATGAGTTAGCTTTTTCCAGAGTGGAACAATTGAATTGCTCTCATTATTTGCACAGTTGGAAAACGCCGTCTCCTCTCTATTGCAGTGGGTTTTACAACACTATTTGGGTTGCTTCTTTCTTAACACGTTATATCCATACAGTGTGTTTTCCAACCGTGCCGATAATGGGAGCATTTAGTTGGTCGAATCAGATGAGGAAAATGAAATGTCATTTTCATCTCATGTTACATAAATAGGTGCTTTTTGTTTGAGTTAGCTTGCTTGTTTCTTAACACCTTATATCGAGACAATGTGTTTTCCAACTGTGCAGATAATGTGAGCACTTATTTGGTCGAATCAGATGAGGAAAATGAAATGCCTTTTTAATCTCATGTTACATAAATAGGTGCTTTTTGTTTATGAGTTAGCTTTCTCTTGATTGGAACAATTCAATTGCTCTCATTAGTTGCACAGTTGGAAAACACACTATCTCCTCTCTGTCACAAAGGATTTTACAATACTATTTGGGTTGCTTGTTTGTTAAGGAGCCGACTAACTCCTAGACATACAATTACACCTATGTACATCGAAAAACACATGAAAAACATACATGGATACATACATAACATGACGAGACGTCGTAGTTGGAAAACACACTGTCTCCTCTCTGTTGCAGAGGGTTTTACAACACTATTTGGGTTGCTTGTTTCTTAACACCTTATATAGGGACATTGTATTTTTCAACACTGTAAATAGTGCGAGCATTTATTTGGTCGAATCAGATGACAAAAATGAAATGCCATTTTTATCTCATGTTACATACATAGGTGCTTTTTGTTTACGAGTTAGCTTTCTCCTAATTCCTGATTAGAAGAAATGAATTTATAGAATAGAATGAACGTTCATTGCTTCACAATTCTAGCAGAATGGAAAAATGACACATATGATTGCTGATATATATACTAGTGTTAGCGATAGGTTAAATTGGAAATTAAATTCCCAATGTACATTTTAATATGTTTGTATATTGTCAGTGTAAGCTATCATTTTGCACTAAACAGAACATATAAATTTTATAGTAGGGAAATTTGGAAGAAATACAATTATTTCTAGCACCAATTGTCTTTAATTTGCCAATTTAATCTATCGCTAACACTTGTCTTTCTTCCAGGTGGTTTATATAGGCCACGAAAGAAGATTGAACAAAACAAGGGCAGGTGAATTGACAAGGATGCTTCAAGAGATGTGAACCTTCTACAGTAAATACAGGTGATTATGACTTCCATAGCTTGAATTGCAAGTGTAGTGGACGGTTAAATTTCCAAAATTTAATATGCATTTACAAGTGCCGATTTGTTTGAAATTTGAAATGTTGGGGTTTTCATTCAGTTGTCATTTTCATGTCATTCTAAAGTGTTTTGTGGTAATTTGAAATCTTTCACCAAAAGAGTATATATGTGGTGCATAAGTTTTTTCGTAATAGTTCTTTTTACAATTTGGCTATTTGTATACAATATTTAGTAAGTTATAAATGGTTCATTTTTTAACATCTGATGGCAATTTTGTAGAATGCTATTTCTATATTCTATTTCTGCTCTTTTTCAGTATGTTTTGATCTGACCACCACACTGTAAAAAGATGTGCACATATAACAAGCGACTACTCCAAATAGTTCTATGCATTGTATTAAATAGAACTCGTAAAGCCAATGGGTAGAAATAACTTAATTGATAATTTGGCCTACTCCCATTACTTGGCCCTAAATATTATAGACAAATTGTAAAAGAGCTATTAGAATAACAACATACATGGAAACAAAAAGTGACGAAACAGGCAAACGGGACGGTTTCCAAGTGACGAAACAGGCAAACGGGACGAAACGTCCGAGCTACGGTCAGGCAAGAGTTAATGGCATCGTCAGGTGCGTTTTCTCGCCTGTTGCTAGGCAAAAAAATCAGGCGGGTTAGCTTCATCGACAAGTTTCTTTTGTGTGGCGTAGAAAAAGTGGAAGGGAATGACGTGGGCCTTTTCTGTTTGGAGAAAACAAGGCAAAAATACTATTTGTTTTGTTTCCTATCTGCACGTTGAAAAGGAAAGCAGAAGGTCTCAGTGCACGTGGACAACTTCGAGGAGAATACCGACCAAATTGAGGTGACGTGTACTATCCAATAGTGTTGCAGAGGGTTTGTCAACATTATTTGGGTTGCTTCTTTCTTAACACGTAGGGTTTTCCAACATGAATTATTGCGAAATAGAATGAAGTGCGTACTATGAATTACATTATGTGTTGAGGGTTATTATTGTCCCTATTAAATGAGAGATGTGCTATTTGATAAAATAAAACACCATCTATATGTTTGTATATTTGCATTACAAGACAAAGGTTGGGTATACCGTATAAGTAAAGGCAGGCTTCAAAACACATTGTATTTTTCGACATGCACTACAAAATGTGCACACCTAGATATACTGGTCTAAAAACCAGAAAGGGCTAGGGTATGTTATGATGTCAAGGTTAAAAAATGCAATGTGTTATGAAGCATGCAATTTGTTATATACTTCAAACTTAAACACAACAATGGAAGGTGTGATCTAGAAGATTTTCATGCTTTTTTCTAACATTCCATCTTACAAAACCGTGGGTCTTAAGAACCAAGCAACCCACCATGAGACGAACCTTTACATCTCAAGTGGATGATTAAAATAACTGAAACCCAACACTGTATTTCCCATTCAGAATTATTTTCTGCACTTATTTTTTCAATGGTGCGAAATTTAAACACAACAATGGAATGTGTGATTTTGAAGGCATACAAGTAACATTCCATGTTGCAAGACCATACGTGTTAAGAAGCAAGCAACCCACCATGAGACGACCCTTTACATTTAAACAAGGAGATTCAAATAACTGAAACCCAACATTGTGTTTCCCATTCAGAATAATTTTGTACAGTTTTTTTTATTGAATCACTGCGTTTCTCATTCAGAATTATTTTTTGCAGTTTCTTTTTTCAATGGTGCAAAATTTAAATACAACAATGAAATGTGTGATTTTGAAGACATTCAAGCAACTAAAACACTCCACATTTTGTTTCTCAAATTTCAAAAACAAAGAACTTGTAAAACCCTCTACATTAAAACAAAGAGATTCAAAAGAATGAAACCCAACACTGTGTTTCCCATTCAGAGTTATTTTGTGCAATTTTATTATCAATCGACTTAAATTTAAACACAACAATGGAATGTGTGATGTGGAAGACATTCAAGAAACTTATATACTCCACATTGTGTTTCCCAAATTTCAAATTACCTTTCACCTCCATTTCGTCGGTATTCTACTCCAACTCCTCCACGTGCACTCAGACCTTAAGCTTTCCATTTACATTTAAACAAGTAGATTGAAAAAAATAAGAAGTGAGCCACAACCCATTGTGTTTTCCATGATGCTACTGTTATGTGAATTTTGTGTTGGGCAGAGATCGAGCAAGAGTGTTTTGATGAAAGTAAGGGTTGTTAAAAATTATGAAGCTCAAACTCAATACATTTTCCTTTTACTCTGTGCATAACACTAGTTGCTGTCTTCTTACTGTTTTTGCAAAGTCAGGGACAACCCATTGTGTTTTCCATACTGCAATAGTTAAGTAAATTTTTTGTTGGAAGCATACGAACAGGTAGTGAGCAAGACTATTTTTCTTAAAAAAAGGGGTCTCATAAAACAAGAAAGGGAAGTTGAAAACATTATTTTGTTACATTCCAAAAAAATAATAATAAGTGAGCCACAACCCATTATGTTTTCCATGATGCTACTGTTATGTGAATTTTGTGTTGGAAACATATGGGCAAATATTGAAAAAGAGTGTTTTGCTCGAAGTAGGTGTTGTTAAAAGAGTACAACGCGAACTTCAAAACATTCATTTTTCACACCCTGCATAAAATAATAAGTGAGCCACAACCCACTGTGTTTTCCATGATGCAACTGTTATGCGAATAATGTGTTGGGCGGAGATCGAACAAAAGTGTTTTTCTGAAAATAAGGGTTGTTAAAAATTATGAAGCTCGGATTCAATACATTGTCCTCTTACTATGCGTATAACATAGAGCAGATATACATACCTGAAGGAGCTTCGCATGGCTGCTACTCTTGCCCTCGCTATCCACCAAAACGTTGCCGTCCAAAAATGGCGAAAATGGTTTCGTTTGGCCACCATTTAGGCTTTTTGTCCATCCACGCCGAACGATTATTTTGAAAAACCGTCGGCGTTGACACGATTTCCCGATGACGGGACAACAAACGACACGGGGGATGAGACGTCTGACCGTCATGTCTTTCCTTCTGTTGGACAACCTTTTTCGTCGCCGCGGGTCCCACCTCTTCCGTTGCGGCCCTTTTCTCCATGCGGTATGGCCACATATGCTATCATATACACATAGGTGAATTTTGTCCACAAGTTGAGGAGGGAGCAAGCTAACTCTTTGACAAAATTCACATATGTATATAACATAGGATATGCCAGTTTTAGGCATAAATTCACATATGTATATAACATAGGATATGCCAGTTCCTTTGCAACAGAGAGGAGACAGTGTGTTTTCCAACTATGACGTCTCGTCATGTTGTGTAGTATCCATGCATGTTTTTAATGCGTTTTTCAATGCACATGGGTGAATTTTGTCTACGAGTTATGCCGGTTTCAAATTCCTAGACAAAATTCACCCATGCACATTGAAAACGACATGAAAAACATACATAAGAACATATGTGGACACATACATAACATGAGGAGACGTCTTAGTGAAACGGTGGATTTTACAATAGTTCAATTTTTTCGAGACAATGTGTTTTCAGAAACAACAGTGTATAAAATGGCGGCAAAAATGGGATTGGATGTGGGCTTTTTCCTATTTCCCAATTATGATTCCGAATGCGACGGTATGCCCTTTTCTATCCATTCCAAAAAATAATGCAAACAATGGCGACATTTCGGGTTTTACATGATTTTTGAAATATAACATTTCATTGCAGAACCCACATATTCTGCTTTCTACAAACATTATTCAGTAATTTCACTCATATTTCTACAATGGGTTGTTGCTTGTTTCATTCAGTGACGGCAAAATTCGAAAACCAGCATATGGGGAAGAAACAAAACAAAAATTTCAAAACCCTCGACATAAAAAAAACACTTCAAACCGGCATATCCTATGTTATATACATATGTGAATTTTGTCTAAGACTTAGCTTGCTCCCATTATATATAACCTAAATGATCCTAAAGCTAAAAAATAACCATAATTATTTAAGCTTTTGAGAAGCGATGGACAACCCGTTGTGTTTTCCATACTGCAACTTTACTTTTTTTTTTGTGTGCAACTTTTGTTGCAAGCAAGGGCAATTATAAAATATGAAAGTGACCTTCAATACATTGTTTTCTTATGGTGTGCATAACATTAAGTGTCATCATTGAACAATATTTGAAAAGTGAAGGACAATCCAGTGTGTTTTCCATCGTGCAATATTTTTTGTGCATCTTTTGTTTGAAACATATTCCGTTATTGAAATGAAATGTTTAGTGCATGTGATGGATTCTTATAAAATATGAATGTGAACTTCAATACAGTGTTTTGTAATAGTCTGCATAACAGAAAGTGTTGTTTTTTAACAGTTTATGGGTTGCATGGTTTATAACACCATGTATTTTTCAACCTGAAAATTCGGATAACAGTTTGAATGTCTTGAAAAGCTTTTCTTATTTACACTGTATGAATGTAAAAATGGCACCTCCAAAAATTACAACTATTATTATTTATGGTTACTTGTATAGAATTTTACAAAAGTGTGAGTTGTTGCTTGATTACTACAAAATTGTGCAATAAATTTTTGAACTTTAATTGTCCATAACACTTGCAATAATTTTACAGTTTACAGGAAACCAAGGATGCGTGCTGTAAAATAGAAATTGGTTCCTGCAGTGAAAAACACCATTCACATGGACAACACACCTAAAAGGTTGTGTAGTAGGGCATCTTCTTCGGGGCGGTCCCATTCACAAAACGTGCAGGTAAGATCTGGTGATTACAAGATGCAATGCAATGTATAATTTTAATCTCTCATAAGTGGTTATGAGGTTGATTGGAAAGTGGGAATGTTTTATTCAAGAGGCGACAACCGCGGTACGGAGGAAGTCCCCTCGGTTTACGAAAACGGTCAACCGTAAGGTAGCGACGTGTTCGGTAACTGATTGTGAACTTGCAATTGCCCTTCCCTTCCTATGCATGAATCAAAATGCTTTTTAATTTCAGTTCGAAAATATCATGTCTCTTACAAATATTCTGATTTTGGCATATATCATTCATTTGATTCAAGAAAATAATCAGGGAGATGATCTCGCTCTTGCCATAGTCCATGACTGGAAGGAAAAGCATGCAGAGGGAGACCCTAAGGATGGAGAGGGATCCAATGAAGCATGGGGTGATGTTCTGGGCGGGAAGGTAGATATAATAACTAAATTATTGCATTGTTTGGTTGTGTATATATGTTGTGCATTCAATTTTATTGAATATCAAATATATTAAGCAATTTTCTTTTCCAAACTTGCTATGCAGGTTGCTGCTAAATACAAAAGAGAAACGGTGAATGACAGATATATATATTATTGTATTGTAGAAGAATGTACCAGAAAGTATTATGATTGGAGAGTGTTCAACATGCATAGGTTTTAGCATCACCACCTTCCTATTTTGATGCACCAAAGCGTGGCTGAGTTGTGTTGGGGGGGGAACCAAAACAACCCGCTCCTCCCCCTGATAAATTGAAAGAGTACCTTCTAAAGAAGGTTGAAAATACAGAGCACCAAATGAATATACGACAACATCTGCAGCAGGAGCGTGTTGTTAGACGTGTCTGTCAAAAGTTTGGGAAACAAAACTTCCTTCAACTTCTCGAAGAAGGAAAGGATGAGGTGAAGAAGCAAATGGCATTATACAACACTCACGAGATGAAGGAGCAGAGAAGGCAAAGAATATTACGATTGCAGGAGAGAAAGAGACATGAAGGAATGGTAATGTCGAACTCAATTGTTAAATGTGAATTTTCCTTGGTAAATAATTTATGTTCGGATGCATAGAAGGTTCACTTAATGTTAACTTACATGACATGCCAGGGTGATGGTCGAGAAGCAGTTTCTTCCCACCAGCACAGTAGAGCTCATTCGCTAGAGGAAGCTGTGGCCATGAAAGGCGAAGACGGTGTTGTTCCTCCCACCCCTGCGTATAAGATTCAGAATAAGCATCCTACATAGTTGAAAGTTTCAAGGCACCATCTAAAGAAGAAACGAAAACAAATGGTGATCTCCAAATCTTCTGTTTACTATAAAGTTTGTTTTTCTTATTTGAATGAATTGGTTGCATGCATCTGAGTTTGGTGCAACGTTTCAATTCCTCCTATTACACAACAATGATTAACAACGAACTGCTGCCCTCAAGCAGGTTTTTGTGATTTTCGATGGTGAACAATTGCCCATGGAAGCACCGGATGATGTTGTTCCTCCTGACTCGCCGTCTAACAATGTTGAGAAGAAGAAGAAGAAGAATGAGCATATGCCATCAAACGTGTCAAGGTGCCTTGACATGGAGGAAGTAGAAGAAACGGTGAATTGCAATTCTTTTATTTAATGTTTGTTTTGATTATTTCAATGAATTGGTTGCATGCACCTGAATTTTAAATGACTTTCTAATTCTTGCTATTACAGGGCAAGGATAAACAACGAAGTGCTGGCCTTGACCTAATTGGCGATGTTGTTGCAATTGAAATGAGAGAGGCTAATACAGATGGACATGCAGATGGGGAGAGTACTGGCCACGAAGTGGGACAGGATAACACAGATGGTCATGAGGACGACGAGAACACTGGGTTGAATGTGGAACTGGGTGATAGAGATGGACATGAGGATGAGGAGAGCACTGGCTTGCAAGTGGGAGAGGGTAATAATGATGGACCCAGGGAGGAGGAGAGCGCTGGCCTGCAAGGGGGAGATGGAAATAAAGATGGAAATGGGGACAGGGAGAGGTGCGGCATGCCATCTATATCGGTATGAAGCCAAACACATTTCCATGGTTTGTTCTTATTTCTTTAGGAATATTTTAATTTGCCTTCAATTATGCTTCACGTCAATGATGTTTCCATTGCAGGAAAATCCGATGGATGAACAGATGATAGAGTTCAACGGCATAACTTTTAAGGTTGGTGATCACGTCGACCTTTGGAGGCGGCATAAACGGGTTGCGAAAGGCATTCTGCAGGTTGTCGCCAGAAACGCTCACACCCACTTCTTGAGGCACCCAAAAAATTGTGCGAGAGTCAGCATTGTTGAGGCCATTGATGGTCGATGCCAAGCGCCTTTTCCCATGCCTGGCGTAGATACCATCACAGAGTGCGTGGGTGGCTTTGTCATATGGTAGCTTGCGGAGATGAAGCATTATGTTCCAGAGGTACACATAAACGATATGTTGTTGTATATATATCATACTACGTATATTGTTTCCATGTGTACGTTAATTCTCATTAATTGTTTGCTATAGGGTGAAGCTATTAAACCTGACATGGACAAAGCACAGAGTACGAAGAAATCTGTTGTTTCACATTCATCATCTGCGAGGGTTCATGGATCTAGAATCACCCCCCCGAAATACACAAGGACCCTAAGAAACATGCCATATTTTACGCAGGCCTGAACTCAATTGCAAGGAATAGGCAGCGTAGGAATTGATGAGACAGGCTCCAAATACTAATTCTACTCTATGGGTTTAAATATTTCAATATTGAACAATTGTGGTGTAGAGATACACCATTTGCATATGTTTCAACACTATGGTGTTATACATTTGATATGAGACTTTTCATGGGCTTCTTTAATTATTTTATTATTGTACAATTATGCTGAACATATAGGCATATATACTTATTTCATGTCATTGAAACAAATAATTGTTATCCATTTCATATCAGACTTTAAGAAAAATAGTCTTGTTCACTATCTGTTAATATGTTTGGAACACAAATTTTACATGACTCTTGTGTTGTCCCCTCTGGCATGTGTTGGCATTAATGTCAAAGCAATAAGACAATAAGATGTTCTTGATTGGTAAACAAGTCAGTATTGGTTTGGTAATTCAGTTCAAGGTCTCTTCATTTCAGTTCTTTGATAATCACTTGACTTGGCATACAAGTGTTTTTCAACTCTAGTATACTGCATATTGTTTCATGTTCACTCATCTTGCATATTGTGATAAGGATCTAAAATTGTGACTATATGTAAATAGAATTATATGAGTTGAAACAGTTATGAAGACAATTTTGCTCCTCATGTTCATTTATTTATCATATGTCATTCAGTTATAAAGTTGTTGTAAGATTATGTTATCTTGTAAATATTTCAGCTTTTCGGTTTGTATAATGTTCAGTCTCCACGATCTGGTTATGGTCTTTATGTTCATACATGTTAAAAATCATCAAACATGCTTCATAACTAAATTTCTCTAGAGCTTGCACTTTACATTTGGTTATTAATGCTAAAGTGGTTGGTATGGGAACAATCGATGCCACCATTTATCAATAAATTTGAGATTTTTTTATTTTAAAACAATGGATGAGGTACGGGATTTGAAACCCATCAAGTATCATTAATCTAGTTTTGGATTGTGATAATCCATACAAGTGGATAGAATGATATACTAATATTTCAAATGCACCATTTGTAATGCATATTATATATATATATATATATATATAACTACCTAAAAAATATTATTGGGTCTCAATCCTAGAAACATAGAAATAAGGACTATCCATGACTCACTCACAAGATCAAATCAACTTCCGAATTAACAAGTTCTATGCCTCAAGAAAAGAATGATGAAAATCAGACTAATGTCAACAATTGCAAAGGTGATTACAATAGGCCCATCAAAATATCTCAATCAAGTAATGCAGGCTGTGATAAATGAATGTTTTGAAGTTCCCATTGTACTCTTTTAACAACACCTACTTCGAGCAAAACACTCTTTTTCAATATCTGCCCATATGTTTCCAACACAAAATTCACATAACAGTAGCATCATGGAAAACACAGTGGGTTGTGGCTCACTTCTTATTTTATTTTTCGGAATGTAACAAAATAATGTTTTCAACTTCCCTTTCTTGTCTTATGAGACCCCTTTCTTTAAGAAAAACAGTCTTGCTCACTACCTGTTCATATGCTTCCAACAAAAAATTTACTTAACTGTTGCGGTATGGAAAACACAATGGGTTGTCCCTGACTTTGCAAAAATAGTAAGAAGAGATTAGGTAGTGTTATGCATAGAGTAAGAGGAAAATGTATTGAATCTAAGCTTCATAATTTTTAACAACCCTTACTTTTAGCAAAACACTCGTGCTTGATCTCCGCCCAACACAATATTCACATAACAGTAGCATCATGGAAAGCACAGTGGGTTGTGGCTCACTTCTTATTTTATTTTCCGGAATGTAACAAAATAATGTTTTCAACTTCCCTTTCTTGTCTTATGAGACCCCTTTCTTTAAGAAAAACAGTCTTGCTCACTACCTGTTCATATGCTTCCAACAAAAAATTTACTTAACTGTTGCGGTATGGAAAACACAATGGGTTGTCCCTGACTTTGCAAAAATAGTAAGAAGAGATTAGGTAGTGTTATGCATAGAGTAAGAGGAAAATGTATTGAATCTAAGCTTCATAATTTTTAACAACCCTTACTTTTAGCAAAACACTCGTGCTTGATCTCCGCCCAACACAATATTCACATAACAGTAGCATCATGGAAAGCACAGTGGGTTGTGGCTCACTTCTTATTTTATTTTCCGGAATGTAACAAAATAATGTTTTCAACTTCCCTTTCTTGTCTTATGAGACCCCTTTCTTTAAGAAAAACAGTCTTGCTCACTACCTGTTCATATGTTTCCAACAAAAAATTTACTTAACTGTTGCAGTATGGAAAACACAATGGGTTGTCCCTGACTTTGCAAAAACAGTAAGAAGACAACAACTAGTGTTATGCACAGAGGAAGAGGAAAATGTATTGAATCTGAGCTTCATAATTTTTAACAACCCTTACTTTCAGCAAAACACTCTTGCTCAATGTCTGCCCAACACAAAATTCACATAACAGTAGCATCATGGAAAACACAGTGGGTTGTGGCTCACTTATTAGTTTTTTTCCGGAATGTAACAAAATAATGTTTTCAACTTCCTTTTCTTGTCTTATTGATCCGGCTAACTACTAGTCAAGATTCACCTATGTACATCGAAGAATGGATGAAAAAAATACACATGAACATACATGGATACCTACTTTGAGCAAAACACTCTTTTTCAATATCTGCCCATATGTTTCCAATACAAAATTCACATAATAGTAGCATCATGGAAAACAAAGTGGGTTGTGGCTCACTTATTATTTTTGTTCCGGAATGTAACAAAATAATGTTTTCAACTTCCCTTTCTTGTCTTATGAGATCTCTTTCTTTAAGAAAAACAGTCTTGCTCACTACCTGTTCATATGTTTCCAACAAAAAATTTACTTAAATGTTGCGGTATGGAAAACACAATGGGTTGTCCCTGACTTTGCAAAAATAGTAAGAAGACAACAACTAGTGTTATGCACAGAGTAAGAGGAAAATGGATTGAATCTGAGCTTCATAATTTTTAACAACCCTTACTTTCAGCAAAACACTCTTGCTCGATCTCTACCCAACACAAAATTCACATAGCAGTAGCATCATGGAAAGCACAGTGGGTTGTGACTCACTTATTATTTTTTTCCGAAATGTAACAAAATAATGTTTTCAACTTCCCTTTCTTGTCTTATGGGAGCCGGCTAACTACTAGTCAAAATTCACCTATGTACATCGAAGAACGCATGAAAAACATACACATGAACATACATGGATACCTACTTTGAGCAAAACACTATTTTTCAATATCTGCCCATATGTTTCCAACACAAAATTCACATAACAGTTGCATCGTGGAAAACACAGTGGGTTGTGGCTCACTTCTTATTTTTTTTCGGAATGTAACAAAATAATGTTTTCAACTTCCCTTTCTTGTCTTATGAGACCTCTTTCTTTAAGAAAAACAGTCTTTCTCACTACCTGTTCATATGTTTCCAACAAAAAAATTACTTAAATGTTGCAGTATGGAAAACACAATGGGTTGTCCCTGACTTTGCAAAAATAGTAAGAAGACAACAGCTAGTGTTATGCATAGAGTAAGAGGAAAATGTATTGAATCTGAGCTTCATAATTTTTAACATCCCTTACTTTCAGAAAAACACTCTTGCTTGATCTCTGCCCAACACAAAATTCACATAACAGTAGCATCATGGAAAGCACAGTGGGTTGTGGCTCACTTATTATTTTTTTCCGGAATGTAACAAAATAATGTTTTCAACTTCCCTTTCTTGTCTTATGGGAGCCAGCTAACTGCTAGTCAAAATTCACCTATGTACATCAAAGAACGCATGAAAAACATACACATGAACATACATGGATACCTACTTTGAGCAAAACACTCTTTTTCAATATCTGCCCATATGTTTCCAACACAAAATTTACATAACAGTAGCATCATGGAAAGCATAGTGGGTTGTGGCTCACTTCTTATTTTTTCCTGATTGTAACAAAATAATGTTTTCAACTTCCCTTTCTTGTCTTATGAGACCCCTTTCTTTAAGAAAAACAGTCTTGCTCACTACCTGTTCATATGTTTCCAACAAATTTTTTTACTTAACTGTTGCAATATGGAAAACACAATGGGTTGTCCCTGACTTTGCAAAAATTGTAAGAAGACAACAGCTAGTGTTATGCACATAGTAAGAGGACAATGTATTGAATCTAAGCTTCATAATTCTTAAGAACCCTTGCTTTCAACAAAATACTCTTGTTCGATCTCTGCCCAACACATTATTCACATAACAGTAGCATCATGGAAAGCACAGTGGGTTGTGCCTCACTTATTTTCTTTTGTGAATTGTAACAAAAATAGTCTTTTCAACTTCAGTTTCTTGTTTTATGACACCCCTTACTTCAAGAAAAATAGTAAGAAGATAGCAGCTAGTGTTATGCACATAGTAGGAAGACAAGAAAAGTTGCAGATTTTGATATTCCATTTCAGCATTCCATTTCAATATCCTTATACATTTCGATGAGAAGATGCACAAGAAAAGTTGCAGAATGGAAAACACAAACTGTAACAAAATAGTGTATTCAAGTTCACCGTCAAATTTTATAATAACAATACGCATAAATTGGTGAAATGTAAAAATATTTCGTGTCAATATTACACAATCTAAACAAAATTACAATGCACATTTAATACTGGTCACACTGAAGATTGTGTCAATCATTTATGAACAGGTATAATCTTCGTGTTCTCAGCATCTGGAAGCATTTGTCACACTCTGATTGTCAAGGTGGAATTGACAGCATACAATGTTGGCACCTCGTAATTCTCATGTAGCAGCCTGAAGGAGGGCCTGACATAGTGGATCTCAAACTTGACAATGTGGTTGAAGTTTAACACGGCCAACAACCATTCCTCCACAAGACCTTTGTAATTACTAATCACATATTCCCCCTTGAGGAATCTCATAAACCTCATGCTCAGTTGATCCATAAGATTGTGCCTCTGTATGATAACTGTTGGTCTAATGCACACCTTCCATATGCATCCACCTAGAAAAAGGTCTCAAATTTCTCGGTAAACAGACATTGACCAATCACATAAATTGACAATCTCTATTTGTAGATTGTAATATTGAACATCCATGCCCATATGCACCCAAACTCCAAAGACGCTGTTGAAGAAGTGAGCATAATTATCATATTGCAAATCTATGCGGTTTGGACCTTTTCTATTAATTCTCCTTAACATCTTTTCCCGCAACTTGTACAGGAGGCTGAGTTCCTCGATTTGAGCAAGAATATTACATGGTAGATATGGGTGATAGTTTGTCAACCAACTAGCCACCCATGGCCGAGAACTGTGAGACATTTTTTATAGGACTACACCAACAGGTTATAAAATTCCCGAAATGAAAGACAAAACAACTATTTTAGACAGTAGACTTGCATTCTCTAATTAGAAGGACATTGTCAATGCAATGGAAACAGTGAAAACATAAGCGAGCAAAGTGGAATTATTTAGATAATTTATACACTAAAGAGATTGTACCTATTGTTTGAACTAAATGAGGCAACATGTGTAGTATCTCCAAAGGGCATATGGCAACGCATGATTCGAATAGTGGGAAGAAAAATGCCTGAAAAGAAAGAGAACAAAAATTTCAGCACATTCAACAACATTTTCTAATTAGAAACACATGAAACAGTTGGTAAAAAATATTGAAATCGAAAGAAAACTTTTCTTAACTAAGTAACTGTGTATGGACGGTGTCTTTTCCAACATGGAAAATAATTTGAGCATTTTATTTCTTGCAATCACATTATGTAAAGTAATGAATCGTACAAAATATATTTTTGTTACGAACAGAAGATGCAAATGATCACAATTGGAGGATGGAAAACACAGTGGGTTCTGCCTGACATTTTTATTTTCTGCAGACTGTAACAAAACAAGGTCTCGAAGTTCACCTTCTTGTCAATCTTAATTAGTCATGCTTGAAGAATTTTATAGGCTTAATTATTCTATTTGTAAAATAGGCCTATCTTGGGGTCCACGACAGCAAAGAAGAGCTTGTTTCAAGTGTTTGTTCCATAAGGTATTTTTTGTTCCAGAAACCCATTTGTGCCAATTTTTACATACCAGAAATTGAGATGCTATTGTTTTGAAAAGAATGCTTCAAAACATGAATCTACCACTGGAAATGCACTCGATTAGCCGAAATATAGAAAGGAGCAGGTCTTAAATCATCATCTACTTTTACAAATACAAAGACTCAAGGCAACACTGATCTACTAAACCCTTACTTTATGCACAAAAAAAGCTCTATCAAATGAGGCTTTAATAGAATACTATATTCCAAACCTTCCCATGCTCTACCACCATGAAACATGATTAGAAATTTTTGCCTATGCTTTAGCAACAAACTTTCAGCCCCTTTGAATTAACTTTCCTCAATTACCAACTTGTAACCATCCTTTTTCATTGGAAATCTTTTGTATTTTATAAAGATTAGCAACCAAACATTGAATGGTTCGCTTCCCCTACATGATTCAACAAATACACTTCTTAAATTATATAACGTCATACCAAAAAATGGACTTATGTAAGCAAAGTTATTAAATTTGAACCATACCTTCCATTGGGTTTACACCCGCAAAAGACAGTCGACAACAAGGACTCCTTTCTCGAGCTTGGAATGCTGAAGTGAACAAAAAAATCCATAAACGGAATCATAAAGTTCATGGCGTGGTACAAGCACATACTGGAAAAAAGAATCTGCAATACCATTTCCTATTACAATAAAGATATTGAAATGGGTTTTCTCATACTCACTCGTATTAGATGTTGTATCCTCTACCACATCCATAGCAATTGCACCTGAAGTCTGACATTGCATATTGACATTCAAATTAAAACTATTGTTCATGGACAATGGAAAGGAGTCATCCAAAGGGGTTCGGTGATCCAACTGTTGTGTGGAATGCTTCATACGCCGGGTTGGGCGTCGACGACGATCCCTGGTTGCACTAAACCATGGATGCATGTGAACAGTGCTACTTGCAGCTTGATCAAGATCCATAATGAATTCAAACATAAATGCATTTAATTATCATAGGTCCTCTACAAACCTGTCCACGCATTTTGCATATGACTGCACCTATTCTAGAGATTGTGGCGATGTATGCATCACTTTCTTCAAGAGCTTGTTAGTGTCATTCCAAAGAGACATCATCACCACATGTTCATCATATACATGAGTCATAGAAGGAGCTTACACATGGGTCAGAACATTAGGGTTGTTTTCTTCTATGGCCCCCTCTGACATTGTCTCATTGAAATCTATGTTTGAATCAATTGGTTGACCTCCCCCATCTAAATGAGGACCCAGAAGAAATTTGTATTAGGCTATAGAAAATGCAAAACACCTTTGACTCAAATAAAGTAACGCAATTCAAATTGAAATTCAC
>CM021102.1:600299367-600592824 GCA_007115665.2 Sequoiadendron giganteum | reverse complement strand
CACAGAAGTGGACTTGGAGTGAGGTCCTTTTAAATAAATAAAACTCGGGTCAATCAGGTTGATGAAGAAAGGAGTACACGATGCCACGTTTTCCAATCAATGCAACTATGAAACAATGAAAATAGTGCCAACTGATGTGTAGGGGCTGAATATCATAACCTTTGGTCACACAAACCACAAGGCCAATAAATATGAAGCTGTCATAGTCAACTCCATATGGACCAAAAATACGGCATGTTCATAGTCACAAGGGCCGCAAAAAAAAAAGAGTGCAAGCCAAATTTTCCCAGCAATCGAACCAGCCAAATCCATGAGCCTCAAGTAGGAGAAACGTTGTCCAAAGAACAAATAAGGATGTCGGGAAACGCAACTCTCTGACCACCAACAATGATAGAGCCTGATCCACAGCAAACCAAAGCCACACACTAAGGGAGGATGTACAGGAGTATACAGGCCGATACACAGACCAAGGCAGAACCGTCTGTCAAACCAGCAGAATGCATAGGTACCAACAATAAGCACTGACAAAGATGTATGGAAACCCAAACGCTGAAGATGTTGGCAAGGCAGATATGAAGCCAACCCAACTGCAGAGAATAACTGCTTTAACAAAGGAAGTATAAAACCCGTTCTAATACCATATCAGAGATTTTAGGCAGAATCATAGAAGTATGGAGAATTTTACACACTGAAAATGCTTCTATATTCCCCTCTCACAATGATACGGATTGCATACATATATAGGACTTGGATGTCCTATATTATAGGAGAACTCTCGTAACAAATCCCTAAATATAATGAGTTGTTTTAACAACTCAATGACAAACAAACATAAAATAATAACCTATCAAATTATATGACTAATAATAATATTAAGTTGGTTAACAACTTAATTATTACTCATTTATCACCTCCCATATATACTCTTATTTATATTACTTATGTGAACACTAATTTCCAACACAATTTTAGTTGAAAAAGTTGTGGAAATATCTAACTTAGTTAGAATTAATCTTACTAAATCATATGTTTTTGACCAAAATTTATTTTTAATTAAAAATACTAGTAAAGTCTCCACATAAATTTGTATCCTGCACGGCTTCGGTGCAGATAGAGCTCCTCTCCCTCCATGTCCAGTAAAAATGGTAGCAATGCCACATCTAGTACACTAAGGTTTCGAGGTCGAGGAATCCCCACTCCCATTTGCGATGCATTTAACACTATCTAAATCTCCAAATAAGTGAGAACAAAAAAAAATTTGGGTCATGTAACCAACAACCTCCTTTGGGACACGTAGATCTAAGAGTGATGCAACAAAATGAGCTAGAATATCATAATTGACCCAGTAGCATTCTTCAAATGCCAAGAAGTGTTCACCCTGAATCAAACATATGGCCTTCATAGAGAGGAGGCCTCTTTCCTATACCATCTTGAAATGATGCTTTGTAATTCGTTCAAGAAAAGTCAGCTAGCTCCAATCACTTGTGAGCAAGATGGGGGTCTCCATAGTCGCAAAAATTCCTAGCTTCGTTATTATTCTAATACCCATTGCCAAAATAAAATGGTGATCCCAAAGCTGAGTATTATCAATGAAAAATATGCCTTTTCCCACGTTTCATTCAACAAATCCTATGTCATCCACCTGGATCTCGAGGTCAGTACCACTGACGTCATAAGGATAGGAAATCTTGTGTTAGCTGAGTTGTTGTCTAGAAGCCATATCTGTACTTTTACTCATAACAATTTTACCTCTGAATCATATCCCCTAATGATCCCGACGGGATAGGTGGCAGATATGCCATGCAAAATTTAACACATTAGGCCCATGGGATTTCACCCATGATGTAGGTTTAATTATTTCAACGGGTTCTATCCCCCCTTTTTTTCAGGTAGGCTTACCTATTAAAGAAAGGTCATGTGATCTAATTTATTAGAATAAAAAAAAAAAATTACTTCATAAACATTTACATAACAACTATATATAGGTGATTATTTCTTCAAATCATAATTTGTCTCATACATTGGGTAAGGGAGTCTTTGGAAGAAGAAAAATTATTATATGTATACAAAATTAGTTTAAAATTGATTCTTGTCTATGTGATCAAAGTTACTAGGTTTTAAGTACATATCTTCACTCATAAGTCAAATTATTATTATTTTAATATGTGGGATTATATTATATGGGTTAAATTAAGGTTATTACAAAGATATTACTAGCTTGGAAGAGATCTCATTGTTTTTCTTAACGTGTTAAAAATTTCAAAGTAAGAGATTCATTGAAGTTAATGAAGTGTATAAGAATAAGGGCAAGGAAAAAGTTAATATAACTCTTTTTATAATGTTAGTGGTGTTGGATTTGACTTCAAGGCTAAAGTAGGGTATTCCTTTAAAGTTTAAGATATTTCTAAATTTGATTATTTTGACAATATTCTTATACTAATTAAGAGAATGATGTATAATGAAACATATGAGGTACACTTTGTAGGCGTTAATGAAAAAGGTTATCTTGAACATTGAAGCTAAGGAGAAGGCTAAGGAGGATAAGAAGAAAAAATATTCTGAGGAATATCTTGAAGAAGAACATCCTATTATGTAAAAATAACTTCATTTTACTTATATACTAATAAATAACTATCATCTAGCATATGTAACTTGTATATACTAATGGTAATAATGATAGTAATTAAACCTTTTTTTGGTTGATAATCAAAAAAATATCAATGATATGAATACTAAGAACTTTATGTTTGAGGATGATAAATCAGACCAATGTTGCTAATTAGAATTATAAACTTAATCATATTTCTTAATTCTAGGTAATTTTGATGGTAAGGTTTTTTATTTAAATGAACTCCCAAATTGAGTATATTTTTTCCTTGCAAAGATAAACATCTAGAAGAATGAGGAGATCATCTAAGAGATGAGTGAGTTCTAGTATACCTAAAATATTTCAATCTAGAAGGAGTGCATTGTTGGAAGCTTTTTCGTGTTGTTATTGATGTCAACACAATGTTGGAAGTTTGGAGATGTTGGAAGCTTGTTGGTGTTTTCATTAACGTCAACACAATATTGGAGATTTATTGTAGTGTGGATATGTTGTGGTTTGCTATCACATTGATGTCAACTCCTTGTGTGGAGATTGTTGTTGTTGTTGCATTACGTTGTCATCTATATTGTTTGATGTCAACCTCTAGTGTAGTCATGATGAGAAGTGTTGTAGATGTGTTTTTAGTGTTGTTGATGTAGTTGGTTCACTTGGTTTCCAAGTGCTTTTGAGAAAATTTGAATAAAAGAGTGTGCAGTGCGAATGAGGTGTGCTCAATGTTGTGCTCTGAATTTCTTCATGGTTGAAGATATGCTTGTGCAATTTGGACATGATGATCAAAGGTGTTTAGAGGTGTTATATCCAAAGTTTCAGGTTCTAGATTATGCGGCAATGGAAGATGTGTTTGATAGCGTGTATGTGAAGAAGGTGGTCTAGAAGAAATGAGATTGCTATGCATTTCTTTACATTGAGGTTTCTTTTCTTGCGGATTTGATAACATTCTTACATTATCTATAACTTCCTTCCTTCAAGGTTTCAGGTGTTGAGGTGTTCTGCAAAGTTTGTTAGTGAGTTGTATGTCTGTGTCAATATTTTTGGTTGCATAGAATGAAAGTATTCTTTAGTTTCAGGTGTTTGCATCAGTGGTGCTGAATATTTTGATGATTTTGAATATTCCTATATGTTGTGGAGTGTTTTTATATGGTCTACAAGGTGTTTTTGGACATGGAGAAGTGTGTAAGTGGCGTAGGAGCACCTAGTTAGGTTTAAGCCTCCATGAGACCAATTTGTGAAGTTTGAGTTAGTTAGATTATCTAAGCTTGTAATAAGGTCATTTAGACCATTTTTAACATGTTTGAGTCTATTTTAGGTCCTAGGAGTTCTTGGTTGGGTCATTTTGCAATTATGGTTAAAAGTTGTCAATTCTTGCAAAATTGTCATATTGAAAAGCTGCAAAAATGCAAGAATGGGAATATGAAGAGTCAAGATCGTGTAGAATTTGATTAGTTACTTGGGAAGTTATAAATGGTTTTAATATGATAAATAGGTAATTCCAACTCGAATTTGGGGGTTGGAGATGGTTGGAAATTATGAAGAAGAAGAAACCCTTGTTTTTGTGCATTTTTTTTTAATTTTTCTCATGTTGTAGAATGTTCTCTTGGTTTGAATGGATTTTATATTTCATATAATAATAGAAAATTGGTTGAATAAGTTATTGATGAGAATCTGCTTTCATTTTAAATTGGTCTCATCAAATTTTATTGAGATTTGTAAAAGTTATGGCATTTTTGGTACAAGTTGTCCTGAATGATTGATTTTTCCTATAATAGTCTGAAAGAAACACATGGTACGGATTGCTACAGTACAATAATGGTCTGAAACAAATGGATAAATTATTATAGTTTCATTTTCTTTTTTTTTATCTAATTTCATTAAGTTTTGAAAGAGTTATGATGTTTTTGGTGAGATCAGGTCTGTGATAAAACTAGGGTTTCCAACAAGCATTAAGAAAACTATATCTTTGTATTGTGCCATCCAAAAAGGCTCAAACTTGTGAGAGTCTTCTTTACATTGTTGCACAAGGTTCCTACAAAGGGATTTGAATTATTTGATCATTTGGGAAAGATGTGGAGGTTTTTGTGTGTCTTTTCATAGTAAATATTGTTATAACCCTTATTGAAATGAGGGTTTAACAAAATAATGCAGTGTTGAGTTGTGTGAAACTGATCTATTTGTGATGGTTGAAGGTTTTGAACCCTTGCTCTGAATCAATTGGTACCAGAGCTAGAAGACTCTGGGAAAGGATGGTTGTGTGTTTGTGTGTGTTGTCTTTTGCAGGTTGAAGAGAGAACCTGGATGCCAAGAGACTAGATAGTGAAGAAGAGAGGAAACCTAGGTGAGGTGTCACAAATAAAAGAGGAAGCAAGGTGAAAGATAATTTCTTGGAAAAGAGAAAAGAATGAATGTGTTGAAGCGGTATTTTTAGGTTGAGGGTTCACTAAAGAGGAAACAAGAAAGCAAAAGAGAGGAAAAGGAGAGAAAGAAGGAAAAAGAAAAGGCAAGACAAATGGAGATTGACCAAGAGATAAAAGAGTTGAGGCAGGATTTGGAACAAATGGAAAAATATATGGAAAGAATAGATCTAGAGATGCAGCAATTTCTTAAACAAGAGAAAAGTTGGCACTTATCAGTAAGGAAGAAGGTTGTATGGCCTATTAAGAAGATAGTTCAAAGGTGAAGGCAAGTGAAGATGATAGAACCTTTGTTGGTAAAGGAAGGTGATGAACAACCCAAGCAAGGAGAAGAAGAGTTCACAAAGGTAGATGAAGAAGAAAACATGGACATTGTAGCCATCTCAGAAATTGAAGGTACCAAAATAGAAAATTTGAAGGATGATCAGATTTTGGAAAGAAATGAAATTGAGATGGTGACACAATCTGATGTAGAAAAGGTCGAGGATGAATTGATCTTGGAGGATCAAGGTTGGCTTCAAAGGTGTGTTGAAATGGTGTTTTATTGATTGTTTTCCAAAGAGGATAATGGTCTTTCAGTTTTTGTCACATCAAAGGTTAGTGAACCTAATAAAACATCAGTCATAGGGGAAAACTATCAAATAAAAGAAATGGAAAACAAAAGTGAAAAACTTAAGGATGGGTTGCTAAGGAAGGTGAATAAGTTTAAGCATGAATTTGATGGGAAGGAGGATGGAATACACTATTTTCTTGTTGTGATTGTAGACTTAAGAAAGGGTAAACCTAGATTCAAGATGAATCAGATTGTTGATGCGGGTTCTCATACATTTTCAGGTCCTCACTCAAGGGACTTGAGTTTCTTTTTGGTCGGGAGTATGGTGCAGGAGCACCTTGTCAAGTTTAAGCCTCCATGAGGCCAATTTGTGAAGTTTGAGTTAGTTAGGTGATATAAGATTTTAATAAGGTAATTTATACCATTTTGAACATTTTTGAGTCTATTTTAGGTCCTAGGAGTTCTTGGTTGGGTCATTTTGCAATTATGGTTAAAATTTGTCAATTCTTGCAAAATTGTCATATTGAAAAGTTGCAAAAATGCAAGAATAGGAATATGAAGAGTCAAGATAATGTAGAAGTTGGTTAGTTAGTTGGGAAGTTATAAATGGTTTCAATATGATAAATAGGTAATTCCAACTCTAATTTGGGGGTTGAAAATGGTTGGAAATTATGAAGAAGAAAAAATCCTTGTTTTTGTGCATTTTTTTTTAATTTTTCTCATGTTGCAGAATGTTCTCTTGGTTTGAATGGATTTTATATAATATAATAATCTAAAAATGGTTGGAGAAGTTATTGATAAGAATCTACTTTAATTTTCAATTGTTCTCATCAATTTTTATTGAGATTTGTAAAAGTTATGGCATCTTTGGTACAAGTTTTCTTAAATGACTGATTTTTCCTGTAACAATCTGAAAGAAACAAATGGTAAGGATTTTTATAGTACAATAATGGTCTGAAAAAAATGGGAAATGATGGATAAATTATTCTATTTTAACTTTTCCTTTATTTTTATCTAATTTCATTAAGTTTTGAAAGAGTTATGACGTTTTTGGTGAGATCGGGTCTGTGATAAAACTAGTGTTTCCAACAAGCATTAAGAAAACTATATCTTTGTATTGCACTATCCAAAAAGGCTCAAACTTGGTGAGAGTCTTCTTTACATTGATGCACAAGGTTCCTACAATGGTATTTGAATTATTTGATCATTTGGGAAAGATATGGAGGTTTTTTTGTGTCTTTTCATAGTAAATATTGTTATAACCCTTGGTGAAATGAGGGTTTAACAAAATAATGGATTTTTGAGTTGTGTGAAACTGATCTATTTGCGATGGTTGAAGGTTTTGAACCCTTGCTCTGCATCAGTATGTGGTTGCTTGTTAGTGTTAGTGCAAGTTTGGCCGATCTGGAGTGTTAGCGCTAATTACGAAGGTTGTTTGTTGTTTGTGGAAGTGTGGTGAAGCATGTGGATGTAGATTTGGGTCCTATTCAACCCTTGGCATGGTCTTCCTTCACTTATTTCCACTGTGGAGGTGTTTGGTGCTGACCTATTTTGGTGTTGCACATTTGAGGTGCATACATTTTATTGGGTCCAACCTAATTGAGATTGTTTAGGACATGAATGGTATAAATGTAAGGTGAATTTTATGTGGATTGAGTGGAAATTATATAAGGTTTTCAAAAGATGTGAATTTGATCAAATGTGGAGATCTGAGTGAGAGCTTAAATGCTTATGACTTCTAGATACAATGAGTAAAAGGTGTCTACATTTTAGTGTGCTTGAAGTTATTGGAGGAAGTAAGCTAAAGGTTTTGGATGGCATAAATTTTTAGTAGTGGATTTCTCTTGTTGTCTTGAGATAGTGAATCTCTTTATAACAGTATTCTTCTATTCTTTTTTCTTCTGGATAGTGAGTCATTTTGGTAGTGATCCCTTCTTTTTTTGGGCAATGAGCCTAATTTTATTCGATGTTTCTATTCATATATATGTGAGCTAATCCTCATCATGGTTTTCCCTTCTTGGGTTTTCCACATAAATCTGGTGTTCTTTTATGTATAGATGTGTTTGCATTGTTATTTCACATGTTTACATTCTACTAATGCTTAATGAGGGTTTAAAGTTTGACAAGGGTTTGAAATTTAATGAGGGATTGAATTTGTTAATGTATAAATGATTCATACCCCTCTCAAATGTCTAGTGCATCTAACATGTACCACCCATGATATTTAAAGAGATACAAGCATAAATAAATGATCTATAAGAAAGGGTGGAATAATAAGAATAAATTGATCCATTTGGACCTGCATGTAAGTTAACCTGATTTTCAAAAATTCAGTATTAGAATCATCAACAACATTAGTTCCTTTAGCAATGTTCACAGTTTTAGGAGCTTTCAGAGATTCATTCCTTGGCTCTTCTTCAATTTCAACTTCTTCCTCCTCGTTTTCTTCTTTCACCTCCTTCATTTCATCCTCCCACATATCATAGGTTGTCTCTTCAAATTCCATATCCTTAGTGTCCTCATCAACCTAAGCCTCAAACTCTTCCACCTCCAATTCTTCCTCCTCTTGAAATATGGCTTTTTGTTTCCCCTTTTTTCCTAGGAAGCACCCTTTGCAAGGTGAGCAGATCTTTGGCCTCCGCTGCCCAGAATCAACTTCCTATCCTCTAGATCCTCCATTCAAAAGCCCTCTTTAACTTCACTTATAGTGATGACCGAGCCTTCTAACTTTTCAACTCTTTTTTTCAGTTTATTGGACTTTGGATGTTCTAGAAGAAGCAAAGAATGTTTGTGTTTTGCAGGGGTAGCTTTTACCAACTCGAGCTCAAAGGAATGTTTAGCAGGAGTCTTCTTACCCACAGGGGTAGAAGGGTTGGAAGTTTTATCAGTAGAGGAAGAGGTATTATCAAGGTTATTCACATTTATTTCAACAATTAGGGGAGGGGGCCTAGGGTTAGGACCCTGAATGGGGTTAGCCTTCGCTAAAGGTTCAACATTTTCCTCGACATTTTGATTCTCAAAATCTTGTCTAGCTACCAAGGGATTACCATGTGGGTTCATAGCAAGAGCATGTTTATAAAGAGTGAGCATTAGGCCTTGGTGTAGGGGAGGGTTTGCACCCTTTTCTATGCTTTATTGTAGAGAGGAAAGCAAATAAAATGGAAAATTTATACGGTCATTGTGGTGAATATGATTCAACAGAGGAAAGTCTTGCACTCCTTCCCCTAGGAGAAAGGATAGAGGTACGAGGAGGGGAACCAACATGGGGAACAACAACATTGGAAGCTGCTAGAGCAAACACAATGCCAAACAAAGGGATAGCATTCCTAGAATGGGGAGCCTTCCCGAGCCCCCTGCCCAACCGACCATGAGGTAGTCAAATTAGTGCAGGAGCGGAAAGATTCAAAACAACAAAAGCGGGAAAGTTGCATAGCCGTGCCTCTTTTATAGTAATATTTGTTAAGTGTTTCTACTTAAATCCAACATCATAGGCCCAGAGTCCACCCGTAAGTATGAAGACATGTTAAAAGTGCTTATGGGTGGACCCTAGGCCTATGATGTTGACTTTAAGTAGAAACACTTAACAAATATTACTATAAAAGAGGCATGACTTTGCAACTTTCCCACTCTTGTTGTTTTGAATCTTTTTGTTCTTGCACTGATTTGGCTGCCTCATATATTTTAGAGAATAATGTTATGGACACTAATGAGCTATCTTATTTTGGATATGAGAATAGTTGTAAAATAACTTATCCCAACTATTTACTTAGGGAGCAATAATGAGAGGAGATAGAATATCCATTGATTAGAGAACTGAAGAAAATATAATCTCCCAAGAATTATGGGACCTGTAGAGGAGATGTAGCTAAAGCCTAGTTGATAGAGATGAATTATTACTTTGGAATATTTGAGATAAACTCCATAATGAGGCATGATTTTCTATATATTAACTAGAAGGAGAAGCAACACTATCATGAGACAACTTAGTATTTGAAATAAGTATGACTTTGGTAATGATAACGGGATAATTTTATGAACTAATTCCACAAAGAGTACCTTTTAACTCATCATCATGATCAAAATTTGATAAATTTTCACTTTTTAAAGTAAGGAAGTGTCACAATAGATTAGTATAAGGTCAAGTTCATAAATCTACTCTACCATGTGCATTACATGAAGGACAAGGAGGAATATACAAATAATTATTCTTTTTCTTAAACATGATAAATATGTTTGCAATCAATCTTACCTAACCAAAAAATATGAGTCAAGTAATGGAGGTTGCTATAGTTGTCAAGGAAATGAGAAAATAAGTAGGAAATAAGATATAAACATTTCCCTTCTACCCACTTGAACAATAGAAAATACAAAGGAATCAAAACTTCAAAAGGAACCATGATTTAGCAAGACCGAGAAGTAATGGAGAAAAGTTGAAAAGACAAGGGAAATAGTTAGCTCATATGAATCTTTCTAAGGGAAACAAAATAAAAAGGATAATTACCACAATAGGATGTTAGAAATGTGAGGTAAACATTATAGAAGATAATGTCCAAAGAATTAAGATAAAACCACCAAGCCACTAGCCACAATCTATGCAGTAGTAGACAAATGGGAAGAAAACAATTAAACTTCAATTATAGAACTTCAAGTACCTTCTATATATAGCCTATTTTTATTTTGACTTATTTAGGAGCAACTAACATATTTGTTTCCTCCAATGTGCTAAGTATGTCCAATGTTAATTCTAAAAAATCTAAGTCAAGAAGAGATGGAGGTAGGGTTTAAGTTAGATAAATCTAAAAGAATATATCTTCACCTAAAAAAAGAAAAAGTTGGTCTAGGTAGTACCAAAACTTTGGTAAACCTATCAGACGATAAGCTAGGGTCTTATGACATGATCTTAGTATAGATGGAAGGAAGTGAAGATCCAATTCCTAGTATGCATGAGAATCTGATTCTACATGAAAGTCATGATGTATTTCCTAAAGAACCATCAATTTTACCATCCTAAGTGGTGGTTTGATTTCTCAATTGATCTAGTTTCAAGGTTTGAACCTATTTCAAAGGATCTATATCAAAGAATATTTTCAGATTGCAAGAACCTAAAATGTAGTTGTAAGATTTAGTGGAGCAATGATAACTTTAATAAATCCCCCAAAAAATTATATAAAATCTACACCATTATGCATTAGGGTTCCTATAATTTTTTTATGTTAATTTGGTACTGAATGTCGAATTTTGTAATCGTATATCTTTGACATTCGTAACCCCATTCTCTTTATTTTTTTTACTGTGTCCCATAGTAATAAAGGAATTTTTTTATTTTCTTGTGCTCCATCCCATACAAATTTTATTTGCAACCCTGCAATTATTTTTGCAAATTTATTTGGTAGCTCAATAGAAGATAACATGAAGATTGAAATAGAAACCATAATATCCTTTAGCATGTTCAATTTTCCAGCTAGCATAAACCATATTGCTTTCCAACAATCCATATTTTGATTTATATTTTTCAATTATGTAATCCCATAATGATGCTTCAGTGGCATTGCCAAACGGCGGGATACCTAGATACTTAGTTGGAATTGATTCAATCTTATAACCTATAAAATTTTCAATTTTTCTCTCCATACCTCTACTTGTATTGAAAAATAGATACTGGATTTTTTCACATTTATTACTTGACCCACTTCATAACTAAAATCTCTAATCGTGTTTTTATACTTTCCATCTCCTGCAAGGTTGGGATTCCATATAATATGGTATCATTAGTGAAGAGTTGTGTGTAATGGCTGAAAAAGAATGGGAAATTTTGATACCTCTCCATATACCTTATTGTTCCATTATTGAGATGCAATGATTGAAAGCATTTGCGATGATGATGAAAATAAAGGGAGATAAAGGGTCACCTTTCCTTAAACCCCTTGCACATGGAAAAAAGCCACAAGGAGAACCACTAATGACAACTGAGTATCTTGGTATTGAAATGTAGCAAAAGATCGACCTTATCCATTTTTCCCCAAAACCATATTTTTCTATTATAAATTTACTAGAAAATGCCAACGAACTCTATCATATGTTTTTCTTATATATGACTTCAAAAGCATACCTTTGATATTGGACTTTTGTAACGAGTGGATAAATTTGTGGGTAATTATAACCCCATCTATAATTATATTTTTTTTTAGCACAAAGCTGCTTTGTTCTTGGGAAATGATCCTAGGTAGAACTAACTTTGATTGGCCGTTAATTTTTCTATGATCTTATAAATGGTATTACATAATGATATAGGTCTTAAATCTAAAAAATGAATTGCATACTTATTTTTTTGTGATGAGGACAATGTTTGTGTTATTAATATCTTTGAGCATCTTATTCTTCCACTTAAACTCCTCTACCACTTCCCAAATCTCCTTGCCCATAAAATCCCAACAAATTTGAAAAATAAAGCAGTAAACTTGTCTGAACCCAAAGCCTTGTTCGTGTGTAATTGGAAAGTAAGAGTTTTACCTCCAATGAAACAATCACTCCTAGCATTATATTGTCTTCCTGCAAGACAATAATTACACCAAAGGCATGTCCTATTTGAGCTTTCAAAGCTCATTTTCTCCTTTGACGGTTAAAATTGAGGGATATGGCATGGTTGGCAGTTCCTTCATCATCAATCGTTGATCGTTTAGACAACTATCGGACATTCCTGTCATTGCATTTAATTTTTTCTCGTATTTAATGTGATAGCTTTCGTTGTTTTTTCTTTATTTTTCACTGTCACTTTTTAGAAATTACCTTCTTTGTTGTATTATTTTTGCCCATGTAAGGTTTCGAGATATTTTTCATTCACTATGTTTTTCATCGTTTTCACCATTTTGCTATTTTTTCCCACTCGTGAATGCTCGATATCCTTAACTTTTGTTGACACTCCCATTTTAACCGCTTTCCCATTATCACCACTTTTATCAATTTATAGTTAGTATTCTAATTATAATTTTGTATTTCTTTTATAATTTATTAATTATAATTATAATTTTAATTAATTTTATAATTTATTAAGTAAATTTATTATTTATTATTTTTATTTATTTGATAATTAATTTAATTTTATAAAAAATAATTTATATAATTTTATATTTGATAATATTATGATTTTATCATGGGAGGTAGGGAGGGCGCCCCTCTAAGGTGGTGGAGGATGGTGGCATGAGCGTCCATGTTGGAGTTGTACGGGGGAGATAGGTGATGGGTGGCAAGCCACAACGGTAGGAGAGAGTTGGCTTGTCTCATCAACAAGCCTAAAGTACAGGGAAGATAACTCATTTATCTTCCCGAGATGTAGGAAATAATGGAAGATAATGGGATGTGGGTTATCATCTGCATTTGGATAGCTCACACGTAGGATAAGGACGTTGGAGCGGCTGGCGGTGGTTGGTAGATGTACTCATTTAAGGCTTGGATAGTCTGTTGTGGGCATTTGTTTTGGTTCAATTTTGTGGGTGAAGTTTGGTTGTCATCCTGTCGAGCACTTACTATTGGGAGCAGAATGTTTGGGTCCTCTAAATTTGTGATAGAGGTTTCGGTTGCAGGTGTAGCTCGGTTCGGGGCAGACACCCCCATTTCGCTCAAGTCCAATGATTCGCTGACCACCTTTCATTCCATCACTAACCAACAATTTAAAAGAATTTTGCTCAACTATGAGCCTTTGGTGTTAGTTGCAGTTAAAATGGTCTTGGGTTCGAGTTTCTTTGAGGAAACAAAGTACGGGCACAATAATTTGCAGATATCTTCCCATTTTTTGGCATCCCTGTTGGACAATTTGGTCCCAAAGGCTGAAGCAAGGATTCTAATGAGAAAAATGTTCATACCCAGACTACTTGGTGGAATGGGCGAGCTCCTTCGGGTGGTGGTGGAAGGAAGAGGATGTTCGCATGCATCGGAGGTGGCAAAGGTGAAGGATGAAGACACGGTGAAGATTTTTTTGTTTCTCTTGGACCTTCAGGGTACAGGGTTGATGAGGCATTGGGCCATAGTAGCAGTAGCGGTCATCTTCTTGAATAAATGCTTTGGGCTAATGGCGATTGATAGCGCGGAATGGAGGGAGGAGTTTGAAGACTTCGCATTTCTGAATAAGTTTTTGTAAAGGGCAGTGTATGTTTTTAGTATTTTAGCAGATAAATGTTTTCTTTGTTAATGCAAGCACAAACTGGTTAGACTTGTTTAAGTTTAGACTATTTGAAGTTTTGGCCTGTATTTTAGTGGATCCGTACAAACATTTCCTAGAAATATTTTTTGGTTTCTAGTGAAAATGGTGAAATTTGCTTTATACCTGCATAGTAGACAGTTGTACTTTGGGTTTATAAATACAATATCATCCTTACATATCAAAAAAAATTATGATTTTATTAATTACGTGTGTTTATTAGATTATAAATTTTATAATTTTATTAGTTTTATTATATTTTTCATTTGAATTTTTTATTATTCAAATTTCATATATATTTATATGTTTCTTATTTCTATTAGTTTATTATTTTTGCAAAAAAAAACTATATTTTTTTCTAATTGACCTTCCACACCTCTTTAATGTACCCATTGCACAAGGTGCCATAGCTAGTGGGATATTCTCTATGAAGTTGCATAAAAATGGTTTTGTCGCATCCCTATCACAAAATAGAAATTAAAAAAATCAATTCTAACCCTTTGAATTTCATTGATTTTCATTGTTAAATCATTGTTGTCATCTTTAAGTTGTGATATTCTATTCCAATGTCTTCTAACTTTGGTGTAATTATGAAAAAAATTTATTTAAATCACATTCATCAAGCCAAGTATCCATGGATTTGGATCTCCAATAACTTTCATCTTTGGCAAGGATTTCTTTATTTTCGGTAAGGAGTTGTTTCTCCAAGTCGTATTCAGCAAATTTGTCATTTTTTCCCTAATTACAATCTCCCCCACAACAACAATCTCAGACTCCAATCATTGTTTCTCTTACAAAATATTCTTACAAGATGAAAGATTTCATTCCTTTAGTTTCTCCTTCATATGGTACATTTTAATAATGAAGCACGGAAATCTTTGTGCCATCAACTTTAAGTGGTTCTTCCCACCAATCCTTCATTAAGCCAATCAACTTTGTATGCATGAGCCACATTTTTTCAAATTTGATCTAGCTCTTTATGTTTTTTAATCTCTCATAATCATTAATTTCACCAGGTAATGGTTAGAAATAGGAATTGTCCATATCAATACATTTGGGAGGAGATCCATTTGCACCCAATCCTCAGATAATAGAAATATGTCTAATATTTCAACTATATTTGTAAAACCTCTCCTTCAAGTATTCCATATAAAGGTTCCATTAGAAGCTTTTATTGTTAGTCAAATTGTTATTTCTACAAAATCCATAAAATCCTTTTGGGATTGTGTCATCCTTCGAACACCCTCAAATTTTTCATTTACATCCATAATAGCATTGAAATCCACAGCTATAATTATTTTTCTCATTTATTGGGTTGGACTAGTAAATGGAATGCATATGACAAGATAATTTGCAGGATTGTAGCACTCAAAATAATCTTTTCAATGAGTATAATTTTTAGTATGTTTAGTTTAATTATTATATTAATTTTTTATTTTCTAGTGAACATAGGGTTTTTAGCAATCGTCAAGGTTTCTATTTCGTTTCTGGTTAACAAATGTGACTCAGGTTAACAGTTACAATTTTCTAATTGACAGATGCGACTCGTTTTGACAGATGCAGTTTTCTAATGAATTAGGTTTTCGACTGACTCTGTTTTGTGATCAAATTTTGGCAAATGTAAACAATCTGAAAACAAAGTGTTTCGGTTTGATATTCATGAACGTGTAAATTTCCAAAAAATATGTACAATCCTAAGGTTGGCAATGACAATACTTGTTGAATTCTAACCCTAAACCCTAAAACCTAAACCCTAAACCCTAAGGGACAACCTGAATATGTAGATAAAAGAGACCGTAGAGGAAAAGTGGAAGTATATCGCGTGCGCATTAACACTGTTTGGGATGTCATGGTGATATGCCTCCTATGACTTAGGGCATTGACAACTTGATTCTCCTTTTTCTTGATTTGGTTGATGTTGAAGTCAAATTAGATATTAGCTCCAACCATCTCCTCTGCCTTGGAATCAGATTGGGTTGGGTAAACAAACACTTTAGATCATGATGATTAGTCTTTAGTTCAAAATTTTTTCCCATCAAATAGTGTCTCCACATCTGCAATGCATGGACTATATCTGCCAACTCCAAACCATGTGATGCATAATTTTATTCATAGGGCTTCAACTTCCTTGATTGATAATTTATGAATTTCCCATCTTGCGTCAAGACTCCACCTAAACCTTCACTCGATGCATTTGTGATAGTAAAGTTTCCATCTAGATCAGGTACCTTTTATATCAGAGTTGTATTCAACTTCTCCTTGAGTAGGTCAAATATCAATTGACATTTCTTGGACCACTCAAACTTCTTCCCTTTCCTCTACAATGAAGTAATAGGAAAATCTATCCTAAATTTTTTTAGAAAAAACTTCCAATAGTTACCAACCAAACCATTAAAACCTCTAACCTTTGGCACATTTTTAGGCATTGGACACTCAAGCACTACTTTTATTTTAGCTAGATCAACTTCAATCCCATCAGCTAAAATTGTGTGACCCAAGTACTAAACTTCCTTCTGAAAGAAAGAACACTTAGAGATTTTTTTCGTATAGCTTGTGCTCTCTTAACCATTGGAGAACAATCTCTAAATGCTTACAATTTTCTTCTTCATTCTTGGAATAGATTAAGATATAATCCAAGAAAACCAATACAAACCTATCCAAGCAGTCCCTAAATACATTGTTCATCAGGTTAATGAATGTTGCAGGTTCATTCGTAAGTATGAAAGGTAGGACCATGAACTCATAATGATCATATCTAGTTCTGAAAGAAGTCTTGAAAATGTCTTCATCTTTGATCCTTAGTTTATGATAACCTGATCATAGATCAATCTTCAAAATCACTTTTCCTCCTCACATCTAATCAAAAAGATAATTGATACATGGCAGGAAGTAATTATTCTTTATCATAGCTTTGTTAAGAATTCGATAATGAATACACAAGTGTAGTGTACCATCCTTCCTCTTCACAAATATCATTGGTGCTCCTCAGGGTGAAACACTGGGTCTTATCAATCTCTTGGATAACAACTCCTCCAACTATGCTTTAAGCTTCATTAATTTTGTCGTGGTCATCGTATAAGGAGCTTTAGATACAGGCTCTGACCCTAAAAATATGTCGATGGAGAAATCAAATACTCTCTTGGGAGGCAATCTAGGTAGTTCTTCTCGAAATACATCCACAAATTTCCATAAGATGGGATATTTATCTATATTCATTTCTCCAAATTCTACCACTTCACCTTCTTCAACATCTTGGGGGTCTTGTGGGCCATAATATACAACTTCATCTTGAGAAATGAACTCTTCACATTCCTCAAGCTTATCCATTTTAACTACAAAGAGTTTACAACCTTTCTTCTTTGTCCTATGCATTTGTACGATATAGATCTACCACAACTTGATTTCTCTAGGTGTTCCTTGCAATTACACCCAACTACCCAGATCGTCTAAGCATTCTATTGATTTAGCATGATAATCTACCTTGGCCCTATGGTTCCATAGCTAATTCATCCCTAATATGACATCATAAGAACCTAAGGGAGCTACGTACAAATTCACTTCCATAGAGAAACTCAAAATTCCAACCCTTGCTTTGAATAAACATTAATCCACTATGGCTCTTGTCTAGTTTGCATACTCAACAACCCAAGAATTTTCCATAAAACTAGCCTTTCTAAACATTTGACTAGCTATTCTAGGTAAAACAATTTTTTTTGTGGCTCCAATAACAATAAGATTGGAAATAGGTATTCCAAACAAAGTACCTGGAGTTTCCATTGGAGCAATCTATTACTCAACTTGTTAGTTATCCAATGATGCATAGATCTTCTATTGGAATGCAACTCATTGTAGAGGAAGAGGGTTCCCATGTGGTTGTGACCCTTGTGGTTTTTTGGGACATTGATTGGAAAAATTATTTCCACCACATGTAAGGCATCTCGTCAACAATCCCCTCTTTTTTGTGGTCCTTTTAGAATTACTAACATTCCCTCTAACATTATTTAAATTGTTGTTGTTGCCATTGTTGAAGTTGTTTCCTCTATAATCCCTTCTTGGTTCATTCTAATTATTTTGGGGTCCCTTGTCCCCTTTCCTTTGAGAATCTCGCCCTCTATTAGACCTCTTTGGAGCTTGATTAACTTGAGGCCCACTGAACTTCTTTAGATTCTTCTCCTTGTAGATCGATATGACTTTAAGCTTTTGTTCTTTCTTAATTTCCTTCTCATATACTAGGTCCATGGTAGATAGATCGTGTACATATATCTCACCACCTATTTGGTTATTAAAACCCATGATGAATTTCCTTATACAAAATCGCTCATCTTTTTGGTACATGGGTTCATACCTCAGGAGACGAGTGAATTTCTCCCAATATTTGTTCATTGATGAATCTCCTTGTTTCAGATTCTGGAAGTCAATGAGCTTTTGGTCATAGAAGAGTAAGGACAACCATATTTTCCAAAAAATATCAACAAACTCACTCCATATAGGTCTTAAGGATCTAAGACCAAGTTCCATCTTCTTATTCATCCTCTAGTTAGAAGCTTCTCCTACTAACTGGAAGGCTCCCCAAATAGCCTTAGTGACCTCAAAATAGTTCCTAATTTCAAATTACTTCTCCATTTGTATCAGCCAAGCCTCAACCTCTTCTCCACTGGTGGTTCCATCAAATTTTGAAGGGGTAATATTTCTCATATCTCTAGATAACTCAGTTTCCATACGTTTCCTTGTGCTACTTTCTGACTTGGATTGAGATTCCTCTTCCTCATGTTCAATCGACTAAGTATGCTCATGGGAATTCACCCCTTCTTCATCATTAGGAACTTCTTCCTCTTTATCCACTTCCATTACCTCTTGTTTGAGGTTTCCAAATCATTCCTTGGTCTCATCCATCATTGCCAAAATGCGATCCAACTTACACAAGTTTTGATAAAAACTCGACTTTTAATTTATTCATAAGGATTTCAATATCCTTCCATTTACATAGAATGCCTATTCGAATAGTCAAGAGGAGAGTATCCCTTATATTTACTCTTAGATACATAACTAAGTGGGGTGTGCCCCTCATATTTTTGCTCAAATACATCTTGAAATGGGTAGTAATCCCCAGATTTATCCTTATATACATAGTTTTGGGGGACATATCACTCCTATTTGTCACTTAAGGCTATTACAATTACTTCTGACATTGGAAGAAATTGAGGGTCCCTAAAAATTAAGGTAGGACTGACACTACATTCTAAGGGCATATACTTGGAAAGTGATAAGGATTGAGACTTAGTCGATGAGATAGGAGGTACATAGTTGATAGCCTCTTGCATTCTCCTTTTCTCTTGACTGATTCATGAAAGAGTGTGACTAAGTCTTGGTATCACTCAACCATATAGCATTGTTGTGGTTGGTACCATCTATTATTTGAATAATGGCTTCTCTCTCCTTCTTGGCCCTTTCTTTAGGATGTCACCAAGCTCCCCTAGATAATAATTTTTGAACAACTTCTCACAAAGGACCTTAGGATCCTCCTTTGCCACCCCTTCTTTTAGTATGGTTGCCAAAAACATGGCAGATACATCAGAGTTGACCCTGTACCTATGTTCAGTCCTTAGGAAATCATCACCCAAAACCATTTCATCACATGAATAACTAGACTATGATGTACCTTTGGTATGCACTTCATTTTTTTATCCGCCACCATCCCCAAAAATGCAATATGTCACTTTTTGCTTACCAGCCTCACAAGTGTATCCATATTCACTCCTCAGTAATTTTACGCCGCCCAAAGGGAAAACCAAATGCCTCTTCGTGTCAACCACAATATCAACCACCTTGAAATATTACATGCCTATACAAGATTTAATATCCTACACCTCATATTAATGTGGATATTCCTGCTACCCCTTCTCCAATTATGATTTCCTTACGTGTCTCTGAACTCCTTCGATCCTCCAACGCCATTACTAAGATTAGATCCTCCCTCAGACCTTTAACCAAATCATATGCCTTGACAATTACCTTGAAAGTTCATAATTTTGATGTGATCTTTGTATTTTCCCCAAACATGCCCTATCGAAGTGGCAACTGAGTCATCTAGTTGTTATCCTTGACCCCTTTCTTTGCTAGCTCATCTGCCACCGTGTTGCCTCCGTGGTATATATGTGTTAATTTTGAAATCCTCAAATCTTCCTATCAAGTCCCAAGTCGGGTCCAACCACTTACTAAGCTTCCAATTTGGTGTTTTCTTTTGGTGGATAATATTAATCGTTATTAAGGAATCACCTTCTAAGTGCACTCTCTTGGTCTTTATGTCCAATTCATATTTTAAACCCTTATATGCTGCCTTGAATTCTGCCATGTTATTAGTTGCTTCCCCTAAGAATTTTGATTTTTCACATAAAACCTTACCTGTATGATCTCTGATCACACAACCTACACCACTTGGACCAGGATTTCCTTTTGAAGCTCTATCAAAGTTTATCTTTATCCACCCTACTTTTAGTGCCTTCACCCCTTTCCTTGGATCAAAAGGAAGATCAACCTTCTGAACCCATTAACAAGGAGTGTAGTAAAATATTTTTTGTAAAATATAATAATAATTATTTTAATTATGTCGAAGGCGTTCCCTATATAAACATTAATGACCGACTTTAATAATCAGTGGTTGAGAATGTGGTAGAATGACGGTTGTCCATTGAAAAAGATTTGGCTGTTTGATGAACCCAATATAAAATAAATAAAGATAATATTAAAAATAAAACACTTTGTACAAAAAATAAAGTAAGGAATCATATATTCTTTCTATATTTCCACTAGAAAATATGTTTCATTCATATTATAAAGGTCCAAAAAAAAAAAAAACCATAATTATTATATTTTACTACACTGTATTTACCTTATCTAATTAATCATTGCACTTTATACAAAGAAATAAATCAAAGAATTAGATATTGTTTCTAATTTTCTACTAATATTCAAAGTGTATAAATCATATTGTAAAGACATCGACAGTTGAGAATGTGTTAGCGTGATGCAAAAAAGATCTAATTGTTCGATGAACCCAATATAAAATAATCAAAGAAAGAAAGCAAAAATTCCTACATTTCCACTAGAAAATATGCTTCGCATTCATATTATAAAGGTCAAAAACAAAAAAAAACAAATTATTATATTTTACAAATAAAAAACTATTATATTTTAGAAAAAAAATATTTAAGTACATTGAATTTAACTTATCAAAATAATCATTGCACTTTATACAAAGAAAGTGAAGAATTAAATATTGTTTCTAAAATTCCACTAATATTCATAGTTTATAGATTATATTATAAACATGTAGAACAATTAATTTAATGTGTTGAATGTATACTCAATATTATTCAGTTTCAAACAATATATATATACCATCATTGATAAACATTTTATTCTATCTTCCTACACAAAAGAAATATTTATTTCAAATTGCTTTTCTTCTTAGTTCAAAGTATTTCACAATTACATTTTTTTTATGTGGGTAAGTTTCTACCATTTTTGGGGGGTAGACCCCATCTAATGTGTGTTAGGGTTTTTAATATTGCCTCAATTTTATTACATGACCACTTGACTGCATCACCCATCGGATATTGTGTTTTTTGGTAGCCGGTTTCCCGATGATGTGATTGATGGGTTGGCACTATACCTTGCTTAATTATCATCCGAAGGACACCAATTCTCCTTCATTTTGACAGTGTCAAACTTCATTTCATTTTCTTGCAAACAAATTTTATCTTGTCTTTTCCACATTCGGCCTTGAGGATTAAGCGTTAAGCGTTTTGTTGCTTGCTTGTTCATGAAGATAGTCTAGGCTAGGGCATGTGTGCCACTCAACACTCGGGGTTCCTTGTCTTCAACTAGTTTTTTGATTTACAAGGTGGGGTATTTAGTTATCTAGCATTTCTCTATGTTTTTGTCTGTGTTGCTTGGTTTCCTTCTAGGGTTTGAAATAGATATTCATGTGTTCCTTTCTAGCTCCAACTCCTAGTTAGTCATTCATGGCCCTATTACTAATAGACGTCTCAAAGGCATTTTGTTGGCGCTAGACCCATTAACCCTAACGACAGTTAAGATTATTTTGGGTCATGAGTTTGCATCAACTAGCCAGCAATACAGAGTGAATGGATACATAACGACTCGCTTTGTGGCATCTCTTCTTGTTTTGCATGCTTTTAAGGAAATGATATCTCATTTAGCTCGTCAAGTTTTCATGTCGACTTTCCTTTAGGGTTTTGATATTGTTCTGATAGTTGCTCGGTTGGGAGAGGGAATGCCTCGACCCCATGATTGGCTTCTTCCTGGTGCCAAGCTTCTACCTTTTATACCAGATGTGCATTATTCTGGCTATTGGATGTATCGCTTCCAAGCGAAGATTGCATATAGCTACCTCAAAGAGATGCACCAACTTATTTCGGTGACGGAATCCCAATGAATTGCTCAATTCCCAACTTATACTTATTAGGTTCTTATTGGCATCATAAGGGTTTATTTTTTAGGCTCTGAATATGACATGTATGACACCAACCCAATTTTTCTATGTCGAGAGTTGATTTAAAAGGCTCCTTTTTGATCTAGACTTGTTTAGCACTTAGGGATTATGATTAGGGTTTATGGAATTACTGGACAAAAGTGGTTCTTACTTTGTCAACAACATATATTCTCTCTTTTCAAACTCTTCTTCTACTATAAATAAAATAAAGCATTACAACGTCAGTTATCTGGGTAGATGGCATTTATCTCTCTTCTTTAATTTTCCATTAATTTATTTTCTAAATGAGGATGTAATGTGCTCTAATTGGTATGAGCTCATTATCGATTGGGGAATTTCCCAATTTAAATCTTACAATATTCTTTTGTATAAATGTTGAAAATATTTTGTAGCTATATAATGTGGAATTGATTAATTGAACAAGAATGGTGAAAGGCAATGTCAATCCATTTTTAATTATGTAAGTTGTCTTATTCAGAGTGGAAACCATGTGCATTAATTGGTTTGAGCTTATTACGACTTGGAGGTTTTTTCCAGATTTAAGCTTACAAATTCTTCTGTATAAATGATGATAATCTTACTTTAGCTTTGTAATGTGGTATTGAAAAGTTGAACATAAGTGTTGAGGGGAAAAGTCAATCCAATTTTAATTCAGAATGTTGTTTGCTTTAGAATAGATACTTTCAGTGGTTAAGATTTAATATGAGTCACCATTGCTTTTTGTGATAGCTTTGTGCATGTTCAAGTAATGGTTTCGATTCCAAGATAAAGATATGATACTTTTATTATTATTTTGGAGTATCCATTACTTTAAAATGGAATCTTAGAAGGCAACTCGTTTTAAGTTTTGAAACCTGTATTACAACTTTGTTCTTACACGTATACTCCAAGATTATCTTTCAATTTTGTGTTTGCTAGTTTCAGGTGACAACTTTAGAGTTGTCTTTATAGCTTGCCCCTGTTCACTCTCGATGATTACCATTATAATCTTATTTTTCTAAGACAAGATCTCCTTTAGGAGAACCTACTTTTTACTTTCCAGGTAAGGTTTTTTGTTTAGATGTCATTAAGGGAATGCACCTTTTCAAGCTTAGCCCTTATCTACTTAGCAATTAGGGAATTCCATTTCCAGTCTAGAGTTATTTTAATTTTGATTCTTTGGGATAATTGAGTATAATTGGTTGGGTTGTTACTTAGCAATAGATAAGGAAGGAAAGAATAACTAAGTATAATATTGTTACCTATGGTTATATTTTTGTCATGAGAGTAAAAATCTTACCTTCTTTGGTTTTTGCTTCATATTTCCGTGTGAGTCTAAGTTTTCACCTCCATCCTTGCCTTTGTCATAGGGTATTTTCTTCTCCTAACCTTGTTGTGCATTCTTGAGGTTTTGAAACTTAAGTCATCGGCGTCCAGTATAACTAAAACTTGTCATTGGGTTTTTCGTTTTTCCTAACCTCTCGAGTTCAATTTGTTCCTTCTTGGTAACATCAGATGTGTCAGTCTAGTGTGTAGTCAGTGAGGAGAAGGTTTCCATAACTTCACAACTCCCGATTTTAGAAGTATAAAGTTTTAGTCATCTGCGATAAGGCAATAGGTTGTCTATTATGCACTTCTCGAGGCACCACCTATGCATTTAATGATGCATACAACGTAACCTGGAGATGTCTTATCAAGAATTTTTGTAAAGTGCACCAATCTTTAGGTTTGCTTTACCAAGGATTAAAATAAGACATCACATTAATTCAACACCAAACACATGTCTTGTTGTACTCATGTGATTAAAGGTGGTGGAGATTTGTTCGCTTGAGTTCTCAGCATTGCTTTCGTCTTTTGTGATTATATTTCAAAGTAGGAAAGTTTTCCTTTGCCCATAGCGAGCTCATGTAGTCCGAAATTGGAAATTGTTGGCTTGGTGTGAGAGACACAAATTTGGGGTCTTTTAAGTTGGATGAATTTTGGGCGCGACTGAAAAGTAATAGGAAATCTATTATTGACGCGAAATTGTTAGAAAGTGGATTAGATCATGCCGGAGGTTTCCCATAAGTCATCTTAAGTGTGGACCTAATTGGTGCATGCACAAGGAGATATATTCTTGGAACAAGGGAGATAAAAGCTATAGATAGAACTATTGTTGCCATAATTTATCTTGAGGCCGTCTCCTAAGCGTTAAGGATTCCTGAGAAAACACCTATGAAAGAAATATCAGTTACCACAGCTAATGAATTTTTCAAAGCTAATGAGGACTGGTGCAAGAATTCCATAGCCAAAGGACTGGAAGCAAGAATTCCATAGCCAAAGGTTGGTAACATGAAGTCGAAGAAGAAAGGTCAAGTCACAACTACCTAGCAAAACTAATAAAAGTGTATCACATTTCAAAGGAGAAATTGTAGATGCCATTGTCTGCATTGCACTCACATTGTTGGGAGTGCACGTATTGAATCTTTTGAGGATTGGATGTGTCAATTTATTTTAGTTATCTATGATGAAAACGGGTTTATATACTGGGCTAAAGTAATTTGTTTTCATTTACATGAGCAATTAATTAATTTCCAGAAAACTGCCACCTTCTATCTCTGTTCTTGCTTGATATATGTTATAGCTAGCCAAAGGTCTTTCTGGCTTGGGTTAAAACTTTAGGTACCTCCAACTTCTAGCAAGCTTGTGTATAAATGTTACCCACAATTCACCAAGCAAGTTCGAATAGATGAGTTTTGCCTGGTTAATGATGCATTCCTGATGGAGGCTATGAGGAAGCTAGATGGAAACCCTGAAGTGCATTTTTATCATGAATCTATATCTTTGGTGTCGAAATTTGGAAGTTTCTATATTCAATTTGAAAGGTTTTCATACTCGAGGATATGAGGTTATGAAAAGGCCCCATCAAAATTGCCTAGGTATCCAGAGGATTTGCTAGTTTTTTTGGAAGTCTGTAGACAAATGGTCTTGGTGAATGCAAAATATATGAGTATGGGAAAATGGGGTTATCCTTTCCTATTGGTAACTCCTTCTTTCACATGTAAAACTAATCAGATAGCCAAGGGCACTGAACGGGTCCTCAAAGAATATAATCTCCAATATTTATTCATGAGGGCTAATTTTGATAGCAAGGGTTTTGTGAAGCAAAAATTGTATGGAGAAAGTTCATACCATTAGCTTTCCATTAAAGATTTTTGGGAATATTGTGTTGATGAAAATGAAATTTTGAAAAGGAATTATATGAGTTTGACCCTCAGGAAAATTCAAGCATTTGGTAATTCTATCCATGTTCCTGAGAACACCATTGAAGATTCAGTGGTTATTGATCTTGAATATGATAATTTTCCCGATAAATCTCACCCCAAGGTTGATTGGAGTAAAAATGAAGCTTTTAACATGACTTTACCAGCTGCCCCTATGCTGAAAAGAACCTAGGATTGGTTAGAAGGGAAATGGAGGAAAATTGCGGGTTCTACTCAGGAATCGAGATCATCTCAGAGGAATGAATAGAGGTCTGCTCAAACTATGACAGTAAGTGCATCACCGAAAATATTGGCTATTAGATGCTCAAGTGCAAATTCACAGTTTAGTGGTGATGGTGACAAACTTGAAGAGATTGCTAAATTGAAATCTGTATGTGAACAAGATAGTGTATCTACCCCAGTCTCTAAAAAGAAAAGCAACCAAGCAAAGCCTGTATCTAAGGATTCAGATGCCATTTTCAGGAAAATTGTTGAAGATAATAATTTCCCTCCCCTATCTGAAGTACCTTCTTCCCCAAGAGATAATACATCTATTCTCCTTGTTGAATCAAGGGAAATTGCTCATGGAAACAAGGATGTTGTTTTGGTCGAAGCTTCCCCGGTATGGTTGAAAAAGGCAGTGGAGAAAAAGAGGAAATATACTCCTACAACAACAATTAGAGTAGACATAGTTGCAAGATTATTCCAGTCCTCCTCAAGGCCAAAGAAAGCCCAAAAAATGTCTAGGATGTTGATTGATCCTGCCTCTGAGAATCAAATATTAGAGATTGTAGAACTCGTGAAAGATTTGAACGGTGATGAAATAAGCGAAGCTAATTACAAGATTACACATGTTGATATGGGACCTCAAACATTAGAAGGTGATGTGTATCATACAAACTATCCAATCAATGCTTTAACTAAGTGAATTTGCAATCTCAAGTCCTTGATTTAAAGAATTTCATTTCCTCCCTGGTTCCTTTTGCTATATCCAATGAAGCCTCAAGTTCTCAAAGATAAAATATTGATGCATCTTCAACACAATTAATCAGAAAGAATCTAGGTTATTCCAAAGTTGTTAGTGAGTGGGTAGATTAAATGTATCAAAAGATTACCCTTTTTATTGGTAAGTCTTTGATTTTCTATACTCAAGTTGTTGATAAGAGAAAATAATCGATGTTAGAGTTAAGAAAAATTAGGAAAGATCAGACTAGCCTCTACGTACTTTCACAAGAAACAAAAGAATTGATTTCCACGGACCAAATGAAGTTGATTAATGAGTAGATTGTAAATTATCCAAAGGAGTTAGATCCTTCTTTGTCTGATTCATTAGATTGGAAATTGGGCATTTATGATAATCTGGTGAAGGAAATTTCAAAGGTACTTGAAAAGTATTTGTACATGTTAGTGGAAATTAAAGGTAACTATCATGACTTAAAGGTTGATATCACTGATGAATTTGATGAGAATATTTTGGATGCCAGGGAAATTTGTCTAAAATTTAAAGAAGTATTCAACAATGAGATAGCAGATCCTACCACATCAACCAAAGAGTCTTTTGCAAAGCTTGGAAGATTGCAAGTTTACCTTGATTCCTTTAAGATTGAAGCAAACAGGAGATCTGAAACTTTGGTTGAATCTGACTCTATCTGAATTGAGAATTGGACTACAAATCACTAGGACTCCGAGAAGCAAAGAAATACTTGCGATTGTTGCTAGGTATAGAGATTACAAATCCAGAATGAAGGCACAAGAGGAACTCTTGCGGAAGGAAGCGACTAGGAATCCAGAAGATGAAGAGACCGAAGCGGGAGGAGTTGATGCTTAATTATTTTCAATATTTCATGATACTTTAGTTATTTTGGCTCTTTTAAGTTTAAAACTCTTTTATTCAGTACAGTTACTTTCAAGAAATTGTTACCAAAGATGATTGGTTATGCTTTAAATAGGTGATTGACTTGTAGTATTGGGATCTTTTGGGAAAACTTTGATTTAATCATTAGAGAAAAACTTGGTTATCTTTACTGTTTTCAGTTATTCTGATATAGAAAACTTTGGTAGAATTTATGCATTCGTAATCTTTGAATTATGGTGTATGAATTATTTCTTCTTATGTTGAATGTTCTACTATGAGCGATCTATTATTGGAATGGTTCATGCTTTAAGTTGTTGCATCGCCGTAGTATGATTTATCTGTGAATGAAGATGCTGTGGTGATTTTGATTCATTATTAGTTGAGACTTATTTAAGTTTTGTCATATGAGATCTATTAATGCCTTTAAAGCTTTCTGGTTAAAATCCCCTTCCTTTATTTGCTTTCTGGTTAAAAGCATCTCTAGTTAAAAAATATTCATTGTATATCAAACGAAGGTAGCTGCCACCTTTTAAAGTAAGTAGAGAATCGAGCTGGAAATTATATCATTACTGATTCAACTGTGGTTACATTTGTCACCTTTGTGAGTGTGAGAATATAGAGTTAGGTGATAAATCTGTCAACTAACAAATATAGAACTAGATACAACAATATTCAAGTATGGTTCCCCATTTTGTGGGGCATCTTGCCATTTGATACTACAGATTGGTACTTTGCCTAAAAACCTTTCCCTGTCATGCTTCAAGTGGTTGGGTTATTTTGAATAGGGGTTGTTGACAAACCTAACTTTTAAGGCTTTTGAAAGTCATTGATTTTTGCTCTGAGGCCTATCTTGGATGAAGGATTCAAGTGCCTAAGTTGTTCGTAAGGCATCTTGTCCTTAGACCCATTTTGGGGTGGGTGGACCGATGCGTGCACAAGGAAGTATTTTGATTCAACCTTTCTAATTTTACTTTTATCTGAGAGCTTTTTTCTAAAAATGTCTCAGTTGTCAGTCTTAGTGGCACTTTTGAATTGTGTTTGATTCGTTCACTAGGAGCTTCAAGCTTCCAATCCTTTCTTGAGACCCTCTTGATAGGATGAGAATCTTTGGTGATTCATTCTCTGGACATAGATTGTTTTAGAACAATTTTGATTCAAACTTCCTATTATTGAGGATGAGTTGCTTTGGGGTCTGGCATTGTCAAGTTGTGGATGTGAACGCTTGACCCATTGTTTCTTGTGTGGGGTAAATAGTATTGGGCTTGAATCTTCATTAACCCTTAAGTTTCCATTGATTGTAGGAGGCTCCCTCTCTCATGGGTTACTGTAGTGATAATTGCTTTAAAAAGAATACTAAACTCTATCCATACAAATTCTAAATTGGCAAAAAAAAACATCGGCATACCCATTGCACACCAAGGTGCGATTGCTAGTTTGTAAAATATAATAATGATTTTTTTTGTTTTTTGTTTTTGACCTTTATAATATGAATGTAAAACATATTTTCTAGTGGAAAATGTAGAAAGAATATTGATTATTTTCTTTTTTTCTTTGTATAAAGTGTTTTATTTATTTTTCATATTATTTTTATTTATTTTATACAGGGTTCATCGAATGGTTAGATCTTTTTCAATGGTCAACCATCATTCTACCACATTCTCAATCATTGATCCTTAAAGTTTCATACAAGAAATGTCTTTGATGTAATTATGTAGAAAAAGTTACAAAGAAAAATATATATTAAAGAAAGGAAAATGAAAAATAATAATAATTACAAATAATAAATAAAAATTTCTTTTTTAAATAACATGGAAATCAAGCTTGTTGGATTTGGATAGTTTAAGTTCTTAAAATTACAATGATAATTAAAATTATATAAATAATTTTAAAAACTAATTAATTGAAAATATTTAATTATTGAATGAAATAGATAAACAAAATATTTAATTATCGAATGAAATAGATAAACAAAATATTTAATTACAATAAATAAAAGCAGCAATGTCAAAGCAAAAAGAAGAAGAAGAGAATAAACAAAGAAAACTAAGAAAAAAAAAAATATGAGAAAAAAAAATGGGCATAGACAATTTTGCCTTGCTTTCGAAATTGATCTTAATGTCTTCTCTTTTGCTCTTTTGCTATCTTGGAGAAGTACCTTTTATTTTATGTCCATGTCTTTATTCATTTGCAAGAATACTATCACTTAATATCCCAACACATAACACATAGCCACACATTTCAACTTTGATCTTTTAGCAACATCAATACCATTAATCATTTGCATCATTTGACTTGATACCATCTCTTTATTCATTCATTTTTAATGCCTTAGTGGGATATATCATTCCCCAAATTAGGCTTCATCATCATTTCACCTTTTGCCTTCATGGGATATATCATTCCCCATATTAAGCTCCATCATCATCTTAATCTTTCATTTTTCATGATCTCTTGACCATTTTGACAAGAAGTTCAATAATTTATCTTTGTTGATTGCTGTTTTTTGATCTATTTTTCTTTTCTCCATCCCCTTTCACATCTTCTCAAGGGAACCATTATTCGTCATATCATGGCATGTCTCAACTAGTGTTGATTGAGGCATGATCTTATCTTTTTGTGTGTTATATTTGTTGGTTGTTCTACACAGTACCCACCAAGGCTTTCAATAAGCCTTGTGTTGTGCCGAGGAATCCTCTTGTTTGCTATGTTTACAAGTCAATCCTTTATGCATTTAACATATTGTCACCTTGGTCTTCATACCTTGGTGCATAAGGTAAGTGCTATATCAAACACCAAGTTACTCGCATTGTTTTACATAAAAATTTCCTCTCCCATTGTCTTTTTGAGAGCCTACTCAAGTTCTTTTGAATCTTGCTTAGTCTCTCGAGGGGACATCATCCTATCTCTTTTTTTATATTCCCCACCCTTTCCCGTCTCATATCTATATTTTCATTCTTCTTTGAAACAATATTGTTTCTTCTAGTTGCAATATCGTATCAAAGAGGGGTAAGATGTAGACACTCAATTTTATCCTTAGATCCTAATTGTTTCACTAAATCAAATAAATCTATTATCACGACTTTAACCTAACTTTCTCCTAGTTATTCCCAATTTTCCCTAATTCCTAACCCACTTTCCTTTATGTGCCAATCCATTTTTCCCTTGAATCCTATTTCATTTTCTCTATCCCAATCCCCTTTCCACATGATTTAATTAATTTACCCTTCATAACCACCTAAAAGTAATTAAATATTTCTTTTATTTCTCACCACACATCTCATAACTATCTCCCATAAAAGAAATTTTAAGTTCACATAATGTTATGCTATTCGCATGAGTAAACATATAATCCATGAAACAATAGACAAAATAAAAGAAACATTTAATTTGAAGATTCGAAGATTACATTAAATATTGAATAGGATTTTAAGATTGAATCATTTTGCTTATTCGAAGATTGCATTAAATATTGAATAAGGTTTTAATGTTAATTGAATAATTTTTTTTAACCTTCGTGAAGCAAACAAATAATCTATGAAACAATAGACAAAATAAACAAAGATAAAATATTTAAAAAAAAAAAAAACAGAACAAAACAAATTGGGGTAGAAGACACAATAAAACAATATATCCATACCTAGATGATGAGCTCCCCGGATTCGAAAGCCAGACGAAGACGCACTTGACGTTACGAAGACCTATATTTTGCGGCCGTACCCAAATACTTTTTCAACTTTATTAGCAGAAATGAATTAGTAATTTGGGCACTGTGCAATAAGCTTCCAACCTCCGAGTAGATCAAAGCCTTGGCAATGGACAATCAAAGGAGTAATGGTGGAGGCCGCAAAGATTTTTTTAATTTGATTGTGGCAGCCATTGCATTATGTCTCACGGTAGGACTTTCTTTTTCAATCTTTATTTTTCACTTAGTATGCGCAACGACTCGAACTAAAGACCTCTTGTTGCTCTGCCTGGGCACACTGCCACAGAGTTAGGTTCTGAGGTGTGGATCGTACTTGTTAGCAGTCTTTCTTTTCAATTCAAATCTGCTATGAATAAAATTAGATTGTTCTGTTTGATTTTTCATATCAGTGTGGTGTACGATGACCTTCACTAAATCCTAAACCCTTGCTGTCCGGGCTTCATTAACTAACAATAATTATTTAGGAATAAAGAATGGTAGGCAAATCTTTCTGTATCAAAGGCGAGAATGCACAAATTATCATGCTAGTATTGTATAGGGCTTAAGCTAGCTTGGTTTTTGAAACATTTTATGACAGTAGAATTGGGTTAAAGGTGAGTGTTAACATGGTGACGAACCCAATGGTAAAAGCAATGCCAAGTGATTAATAATTGGGCCACAGAAGCCTATCGATGAAGTAATGAGGACTCATCTATGAACTAATTCCAACTTAGGACTCCACCTTATTCTGTCTATATCAGCCAGTCAATTGAAGGAAGCAAAAAGAATTGTGCAACGATCTCATGAAGAACTGTTCATTCATTTCGTTTTGCCATATTTCAAACTAATTCCAACTTAGGACTCCGCCTTATTCTGTTTATATCGCCCAGTCAATTGAAGAAAGCAAAAAGATTTGTTGCAGCAATCTCATGAAGAACTATTCATTCATTTCATTTTGCATTATGTCTCACGGTAGGACTTTCTTTTCAATCTTTATTTTTCACTTAGCATGCGCAACGACTCAAACTTAAGACCTCTTGTTGCTCTGCCTGGGCACACTACCACAGAGTTAGGTTCTGAGGTGTGGATCCTACTTGCTAGCAGTCTTTCTTTTCAATTCAAATCTGCTATGAATAAAATTAGATTGTTCTGTTAGATTTTTCATATCAGTGTGGGACCTTCACTAAATCCTAAACCCTTCCTCGCCGGGCTTCATTAACTAACAATAATTATTTAGGAATAAAGAATGGCAGGAAAATCTTTCTGTATCAAAAGGTGGGAATGCACAAATTATCATGCTAGTTTTGTATAGGGCTTAAGCTAGCTTGGTTTTTGAAACATTTTATGACAGTAGAATCGGGTTAAAAGTGAGTGTTAACATGGTGACAAACCCAATGGTAAAAGCAATGCCAAGTGTTAACATGGTGACGAACCCAATGGTAAAAGCAATGCCAAGTGATTAATAATTCGGCCACAGAAGCCTATCGTTGAGGTAATGAGGACTCACCTATTAACTAATTCCAACTTAGGACTCCACCTTATTCTGTCTATATCAGCCAGTCAATTGAAGGAAGCAAAAAGATTTGTGCAAGAATATCATGAAGAACTGTTCATTCATTTCGTTTTGCCATATTTCAAACTAATTCCAACTTAGGACTCCACCTTATTCTGTCTATATCTCCCAGTCGATTGAAGGAAGCAAAAGGATTTGTTGCAACAATCTCATGAAGAACTATTCATTCATTTCATTTTGCATTATGTCTCACGGTAGGACTTTATTTTCAATCTTTATTTTTCACTTAGTATGCACAACGACTCGAACTTAAGACCTCTTGTTGCTCTGCCTTGGCACACTACCACAGAGTTAGGTTCTGAGGTGTGGATCCTACTTGCTAGCAGTCTTTCTTTTCAATTCAAATCTGCTATGAATAATATTAGATTGTTCTGTCAGATTTTTCATATCAGTGTGGTGTACGATGACCTTCACTAAACCCTAAACCCTTCCTCAGCCAGACTTCGTTAACTAACAATAATTATTTAGGAATATAGAATGGCAGGCAAATCTTTCTGTTTCAAAAGGCGAGAATGCACAAATTATCATGCTAGTATTGTATAGGGCTTAAGCTAGCTTGGTTTTTGAAACACTTTATGACAGTGATTAATAATTGGGCCACAGAAGCCTATCAATGAGGTAATGAGGACTCACCTATGAACTAATTCTAACTTAGGACTCCACCTTATTCTGTCTATATCAGCCAGTCAATTGAAGGAAGCAAAAAGATTTGTGCAACAATCTCATCAAGAACCATTCATTCATTTCATTTTGCCATATTTCAATTGAGATGGTTAGCCATACAATCACCAGTTAAATGCCTTTCTGTTATGGTCTTTATGTTTATTTATCCCGGGTAGCATGGATTATATCCATGAAACTTTCTATTGTGAGTGTTGATGACTTTTACAAGTTTTACACAAATCATCTATTTTGTATAGTTACTGAGATTTGGTTCCATTTAGATTGGACCAATGTATGTACTTATATGTTCGTGTGTACTAAAAAGAGAGAGAGCAAAACTTAAAACAAAATATATTGAGATTAATAGAAAATCTCAAAACTAGAGATGCCTAAACCTCATTTTAATGTGTGTATCATAAAATTAAGTGTAAATACTCATGAATTTCTGTATTTACAAGACAGCACTATTGCATGAAAGTTCTCTTGAATGAATCACCTGGACAGTCAATATATATCAGGCAAACTGAAAATAGTTGCTATCCTTAAGCCAGGCAATTGTTGCAAAAAGCCAATGTCAGTTAAAACCGCAATACAAACGCTTCTTCAGCATGTCCGATGCTGCAGAATTTTCATCCAAGATGGTTAACACTCAGTAAAAATAATTGAAGAGGTTAAAATGCTAAATTTCAAGCTCTTACATATTGCTAGAGAGTCAAAGATAGGATTAGATCCTGTTGATGCAACAGTTCTAGTTGATTCTTCTGTTTTGACTTGATCTTTTGTTGGGAATATGGAGTTTCAATGAATTGGTGAATTTGGATCATTAATTGACCTACTGTAAACAGTGCTTAATGCTTATCAAACAATTGTGATGTCATGATTGTTGGCACAGTCTATTGTTAAATGAGATTATTTTTGAAATTTGTGTACAAGTCATTGTGGAAAGAGAAAATCAAGGAGTTTGATCCAGTTTGAATTAATAGTTGACTGGATGATATGATCTACATTGAATAATGAATACTGATATCATAAATAATCTTATGAGATGATAAATGAGCAAATTTTGTCATCTTCCTCAAATAATATTTGTTGGATGTTTTCCCTACATTTTGGTTGGAGGATGTCTTCCATCGCTTTGGAAATCTAGTGAGTGATCTCATGGTTAGTGAGGGACTGTTCTGGGCTGCAATACAAACATTGTTCAGAATCTGAAGTGTACTATCTAGCTTCAAAGTGGAATCGACCATCTTTGGCACAATGCATTAAAGCGGAATATCTTTTTTATGGATATGTTAAGCTGGGCTTGTTGGTCAACAAATAGTTCCTCTTGTACAGATGCATTTTATCCAGGATCCATGTCAATAGGAGGTTCTGGTATCTCTGCAGATTGTACTAGTAACAATGGTTTGTGGGTATGAGCAAGTTTGCTGTAAAAATTGGATGCAAACCACAAAATGGTGAATTTACTGTATTGTTTATTTTAAATACGCTATTAGTGATTGTTTAAGATCCATGACTCAAAGGTTTGAGCTTTTGCGGAGGCCTTTGAGTTGCTCTTTTTAATATGCATCCAAAACACTAAATTTGAGTTTTGAATTTCTCCATAATTACAACATTTTAATTAAACTAATTTGATGATCATGTCTAATTAAAATAGAATTGAATGAGGTGCTACTATTTTTGTGTTTTTATGTTTATAAAAGAAGGAAATATGAATTAACTGTTGACATCAATTGAAAAAAACTGCAGAGAGTAGAAATTTAGAAAGGATGAAATCACACTTACTAGACACTTGCATGATTGCGTTGTCATCCTCCGATAGTGCTATTGTCTGTGAGTCACACTGTAGTCTTCGAGTTGTATTTGCGTCCAAAGCTATTGGAAAAATAAAAGGACTGTACTAAAGCTGGGATGTCTGCACATAAGTAAAATGCAACAAAAAGCACAAAATACAGATAATATACAGAAGCTGGAGAATAACAGTAAATAGCCTTTTTTCTAGATTGAATGATGAAATGACAAGGAAGAGTTAGGAACACAAAACCTCAATGTGTGAAGATCTCCAGAAATATGTGTCTAGGACAGAAGGGAAAGAGATGACTGAAGATCACACAGCAAATACTGAGAAGGGGGGGGGGGGGTGAACCAGTATTTGAAAACCATAGAGAAATTGTAACCCTTAAAATTGAAACTTAGAGAAAAGAAAAGCATAAAGACAAAGACACCAGGAAAACCCTTTCGGGTAAAAAACCATGGTTCAACAAATTCTTTTACTAACAGATTGGGCACCAACCCAAGTTACAACTAGTGAGCACCAACTCACAGAACAAATTCAGAGCACCAACTCTTTACAAGCAGAGGCACCAACCTCGAAGAAACACCTACACAAAAACTGCTCAAACTGAAACAGCATCTTCACCATCATGTCTTACTGCTGTAGACACCCATGTATCCTTGACTTTCATAGATAGACTCAGAAAAACTAAATATTGCAATGTAACCAGTTCAGAAAAAAATCTATCAAGCACAAAAGAACATTGAATTTTTCATCACACCAATCAAACTCACAAAAACTGCATAAGCAAAACACCCTCTCCAAAATTCGAACCATGAACTCCAGTGATTCTGCAAACACCTGAATGCCAAAAATTATGGTGAACAGAATCAGCTGTCCTCCAAAATAGATGGTATGACGAAATCTCAAACACCCCCAAATTTTTGCCGCTGCACACCAAACTCTGAAAATATTATTTTTGAAAGAACCCACCTAAGCTGGGAAATTCGTCAGAAATTAAAATCATATTTTTTCAATCACCAAAAATTATGCAGTTCACTAAAATCATTGCATAAATTATTGTCTGCTAAAAACAGCACTTGGAGACATCTTTATTGTAAACTGAAGAATGCGATTTCCTTTATTTTAGCCGCCAAGACCAAGTGGAAGTCGTCAGTAATTAAAACTGACATCTTTAAAAAGAGTAATCACTAATCCTGACTTTCACATTAGTATCACACCACCTGCCATTAACACCAATGCAACACAAAAATACATCTTATTTCATCTTCCACCGCTCCCATCTTATCAAATTGTGCCTTCACCAAATTGCTTTCAGCATATATTTTGTAGCTCGTGCCCGTCACAACACTCACATCATACATTTGCACTAATCAACCTCTAACGCTTACACAACTCATACATTTATTAGAAAATCATTTTCACCTTTGATATTCATGCACACAGGTTCTGAAAACTAATGCAGCAAACAAAAGACTTTCCAATTTGCTGACAAGGCATGATAACTTGGCACATAGATGACCTGGCAACTCCAATTGAACTGACTTGACACAAGCATGACTTACTTTTAGTGAACCTTCATCAATCTGAACAAGTTTGACATCAATGACTAAAAACTTTAACAATCTCCCCCTTTTTTTCATCGATATCAACACCAACTCCATTAGAAAATAAAGGAATAAAGCTTCTCCCCTTGAAACCTACTCCCCCTTTGACATCAATGACTGAGCCAAAGCAGCAAAGGTAATTGAAACTGATACAAAACTGATACAAAAGCAGTTATGAAGTCTGCGAACACAAAAGAGGGACATAGAATAATACGATGAATACTCCCCCTGAGTAATACAACCCTTCAATGATGGAGTGAAACCACTCCTAATTGCTGTCTTAGCCTTTCAAAAGTATCTCTATTTTAGGGCTTAGTAAAAACATCTGCAAGCTGATCCTTACTAGAAACATATTCAAGCTTTACCTGCAGATCATTGAGTTGTTCATGCAAGAAATGATATTTGATCGGAATGTGCTTAGTTCTAGAGTGCAAAACAGGAGTTTTAGATATGTTAATAGCACTCGTGTTGTCATAAAAAATAGAAATGGGATGACTAAAATCTACCTTGAAGTCTTTCAAGGTCTGCTTCATCCAAAGTACCTGTGTGCAACAAGACACCGCTGCTATGTATTCTGCTTCAGCAGTTGAAAGAGAAATAGAGGCTTGCTTTTTACTGTTCCATAAAACTAAACACTTCCCAAGGAAGAAAGCACCTCCACTCGTGCTCTTCCTATCATCAACAGAGCCACCCCAATCTGCATCTGTAAAGGCTGTTAATGTGAAATATTTTCCATTGGGATACCAAAGACCATATTCCATAGTACCTTTGAGGCATTTGAAAATTCTTTTAACTGCATGAACATGTGTTTCCTTAGGGGCAGCCTGAAACCTTGCAACATAGCCTACAACTTGCATTATATTAGGTCTAATGGCCGTTGCATACAACAAACTTCCTATCATAGACTTGTAAAGTGTTTGATTAGCATTTGAAGACTCATCATCTTTACTAAGTTTGCAGCCTGTAACCATTGGAGTACTTACAGGAGTACAATCTTCCATTTTAAACCTTTTCAGCATCTCTCTAATGTATTTAGTTTGGGAAATAAAGATACCTTCCTTAGATTGACGAATTTGTAGCCCAAGGAAAAAAGATAACTCCCCCAACATAGACATTTCAAATTCCATCTTCATGTTGGTAGCAAAAACTTTACACATCTGTTCACAATCACTACCAAAAATCAGATCATCAACATAAACAACTACAACCAACATATTTTTACCTTACTCTTAGATATACAGGTTGCTGTCTGCAATACCTCTTCTGAACCCTTGCTGTAGCAAATAACTATTCAGTCTGTCATACCAAGCACGGGGTGCTTGTTTTAGGCCATACAGTGCCTTTTTCAGTTTGCACACATAATCTTGATTCTCTGACAAAATAAAACCATTTGGCTGTTCTACATAAACCTTTTCATTTAAATCACCATTTAAAAAAGCAGATTTAACATCCACTTGAAAAACTTGAAAACCTTTAAAGGAGGCAAAAGCTAGAAACATTCTAATTGCCTCTAATCTAGCAATAGGTGCAAAGGTTTCATCAAAATCTATACCTTCAACCTGAGCATAACCCTTACACACTAACCTTACCTTGGTTCTCACCACTTGACCATCCTCATTCAATTTGTTCCTGAAAACCCACTTTGTGCCAATCACATTCTTTTCCTTAGGCCTTGGGACAAGTTCCCATGTTTCACTCTTTTGGATTTGATCTAACTCTTCCTTCATAGCAGCTACCCATGATTTATCTTCTGCTGCCTCTTCAAAGGTTTTTGGTTCAATCATGGACAGCAGTGAAATATCATCATATTCATAGTAATTAACATTCCTTCTTGATGCTCTAGGTCTGTCCTCTTGCATAATCTGATTGATAGGATGGTTCTTTTCAACAAATCTTGATGTAGTCTTGAGAGAAGTCCTGATAGAGGTTTTATTTCTATGATTTTCTGCAGTACCACCCTCTGAAAGTGTGCCAACTCCTTCATTTTGACTGTCAGCAAGGGCATTTCCAGCGTTGTTGCTTGCTGTCCCAACTTGTGTATTTGAAGAATTTTGCTGATTAACATTTTCAGCCTCATCATCCTACAAGCTATCATCACAACTTTGCAATTTCTCGGAGGAGTTAGCAATCTCATGAATTTTTACATTAGTGCTCTCAACTATCTTATGCAACCTCTTGTTAAAACATTTATAGGCTTTACTCTTTGAGGAATATCCTAGAAAAATACCCTCATCTGCTCTAGGATCAAATTTGCCTAAATTATCCTCATCTCTCTTAATATAACAAGGACTGCCAAAGATCTTAAAATGTTTAACAGTTGCTGCCTTAGCATTCCATAATTCATATGGTGACTTGTTGTGCTTTGCCCTTACCAAACTTCTATTCTGAATATAGACAGCTGTATGAACAGCTTCTTTCCAAAAACAATCATTTACTTTAGATTCATTCATCATGCTTCGAGCCATCTCCTGAACTGACCTGTTTTTCCTCTCAACCACCCCATTCTGTTGAGGTGTCCTAGCAGCTGAAAATTGTCTTTTGATACCAAAATTCTCACAAAAACTTACAAAATCATTAGAGGTACACTCACCTCCATTATCTGATCGCAAACATTTGATTTTCAATCCCATTTCATTTTCAACCAAAGCTTTAAAAGCTTTAAACTTCTCCAAAGCTTTTGATTTTTCCTTCAAAAAGGCCACTCAAGTCATACGTGAGTAGTCATCAATTAAGAGCATAAAGTATTTCTCACCTTGCATGCTTGCTGTCCTAGTTGGTCCACACAAATCAGTATGAACCAGCTCTAGAGGCATTGAACTTGAGTACTCCTTTGTGTTGAAACTCCTACGAGTTTGCTTACCCAATTGACAATCTTTGCACACAATATCAGATGGTTTACTAAGTTTTGGCAAGTCTCTCACCACCTCCTTCTTGCTAATCTGAACAAGGCTGTCAAAATTCATATGACCAAGTCTCCTGTGCCACAACCAAGATTCATCAAGTAAACTCAAACAAGAAGTTTCACTTTTACCATCATCAAGAATATATAAGTTATTCGCTGCCCTACTGGCTTTAACAATATCAACACCATCTTTACTAATCTTGCAATAGTCAGAACTGAAGGTTAAATTGTGACCTTGATCACACAATTGACTGACACTAAGCAAATTATGTTTCAAGCCTTCTACAAACAGCACATTCTCAACTTTAGTCTTTCCATCATTCAACATCAGAGTGCCTTTACCAGCAACCTTAGCAGATGAGTTTCCACCAAATCTTACCTTACCACCATTTGATTTTTTATGAGTTGAGAACTTACTCTCATCTCTAGTCATGTGTCTGGAGCAGCCACTATCCACATACCAAATGTCCTCATTTTGTGCAAGAAGAGCTGTTTGCACAATCAAAGAGTTTATTGCAACTTGTTTCTCCTTCTTTCTCCACATTTTGGTATTCTCCTTTACCTCGCTCTTAATATCTTTCTTTGAGAGATCTGCCCTGTCACTCTTACAAAACCTTGCACTATGTCCAAAGTTATTACATTTATAGCAAACATAATTATTGTCCCTTAAAGGAACAAAAGAGTTTTTTTTTGTAAATTTGAAATTATTTCTAAAGGACACCCTACAATTTGCTGCTTTGTGTCCAAAATAGTTACAAGCAAAACAGTAACCATGAAAGAATGAATAATTAAACCTGGTTAAGTGTGCTTGTCTAGCACTGAAAGGCTGTCTGAAACCATCATTTCTGATTTTTGTAGAAGAGTTTCTTGAGCTCTCTCCATTAGAAACCTGTTGTTCTATTTTTGAAGATTTTGAGCTTTGACCTCCTTCAAAGCCAACTCCACCCTTATCTGAGGACTGTTTTTGAGAGGGTAAAAGATCATCCAAGGATAGAGAACCTTTTTGATTTATACTTTCATGGTTCAACAGTGTTGAAGATTTTTCAAACCTTTCGAGAGAAACAATCTCTGCTTCAAGTTTCTCACTATTAACTTCTTTTAGCTTGATCTGATTTTTCAGGTGGTCTTGAATTTTCTTTGCCTCTTCATTCTGTACTTTCAAATCAATTACCATCTTCTCAGCATCCTCAAGTGCTTGAGATATCTTCTTTTTGTCTTCACTCCCTTCTTGGAACAGCAGCTTCAAATTTTGATTTTTCTTCTTTAATTTCTTGATTTCATCCAAGGCAACAATCAGTTCTAACTCATAATCAACCCCTTCTTCTTCATCAACATTTTCTTCATTCTCTTGAATCTGATTTTCAGAAGGTGCTTCTGCCATAAATAGAATTTCTTCACTCTGAGACTCTTCATCACTTCCTTTTGATGAATCACTTTCTTCTTTTGAATATAGACTCCTTTTGGATTTCAGAGTCTTCTTTTCTTTTCCATTATACTTCTTGTTTTTGTTGTATTTAGATTTCTTTTCATGACTGCTGTCATCAGCAAATGGACATTTAGCAGCAAAGTGTCCTTCCTTTCCACAGTTAAAACACTTGAAAGTCTTTTTCTTCTTGTATTTACCGGAGTCCTTCTTCGACCTTCTCATGAACAACGCTTCTTCTGAAAGAGAATCATCATCTGAACTGTCACTTGAAACTTTTTCTTTTTGTTTACCTTTCTTAGATGCTTTGAAAGTTGTCTCTTTCTTGGATGAAAATTCAGGAATCGTTCTCATTTCATAAGCTGTCAAAATACCATGAAGTTTATCAATAGACATTTTGTCGAGGTCAGCTATCTCTTTAATAGCAGAAATTTTAGCATCAAATCTTAAGGGCAAAGACCTTAAGATCTCTTGAATGACAACACTATCTTCAACCTTTTCACCGAGACCCTTAAGAGAGTTTACAACTTCGTCCACCCTCAAAAAATAAGCAGCCACATTCTCTTCCTCATTCATTTTTAGACTCTCAAATTGCATCCGGTAAGTCTAAAGCTTGGCTTTTTTCACTTTTTCATCTCCTTCATAGGCATTTTTAAGCTTGTCCCACATTGCTTGAGCACTATCGCAGTGCATGACTTTCACAAATTTTGATTCTGATAATCCACACAAAATAACATTCATAGCCTTTGCGTTGCATTCAAATGCTCTCTTTTCATCAGCAGAAGATGGTGGATTCTGAGGAGGTGTGTAACCAGACACAACGCTGTTCCAAACATCAAACCCTTGAGACATCAAGTATGTTCGCATTCTAACACACCAAAAAGCATAATTGGTACCATTAAAAAGAGGAGCTCTATTTGTTGCTAATCCTTCTAGAGCATTCATTTTGTGATCACACTGAAACAATCTTCAAGCTTTTAAGCTTTTGCAAAAGGTACCTACTCTGATACCATTTGAAGATCACACAACAAATACTGAGAGGGGGGGTGGGGGGCTGAATCAGTATTTGAAAACCATAGAGAAATTTTAACCCTTAAAATCGTAACTTTCAGAAAAGAAAAGCATAAAGACAGAGACACCAAGATTTATCACGCGGAAAACCCTTTCGGGTAAAAAACCACGGTTCAACAAATTCTTTTACTAACAGATTGGGCACCAACCCAAGTTACAACGAGTGAGCACCAACTCACAGAACAAATTCAGAGCACCGACTCTTTACAAGCAGAGGCACCAACCTCAAAGAAACACCTACACAAAAACTGCTCAAATTGAAACAGCATCTTCACCATCATGTCTTACTGCTGTAGACACCCATGTATCCTTGACTTTCATAGATAGACTCAGAAAAACTAAATATTGCAATGTAACCAGTTCAGAAAAAATTCTATCAAGCACAAAAGAACATTTAATTTTTCATCACACCAATCAAACTCACAAAAACTGCATAAGAAAAACATCCTCTCCAAAATTCGAACCATGAACTCCAGTGATTCTGCAAACACCTGAATGCCAAAAATTATGGTGAACAGAATCAGCTGTCCTCCAAAATAGATGGTATGACGAAATCTCAAACACCCCCAAATTTTTGCTGCTGCACACCAAACTCTGAAAATATTATTTTTGAAAGAACCCACCTCAGCTGGGAAGTTCGTGAGAAATTAAAACCATATTTTTTCAATCACCAAAAATTATGCAGTTCACTAAAATCATTGCATAAATTATTGTCTGCTAAAAACAGCACTTGGAGACATCTTTATTGTAAACTGAAGAATGCGATTTCCTTTATTTTAGCTGCCAAGACCAAGTGGAAGTCGTCAGTAATTAAAACTGACATCCTTAAAAAGAGTAATCACTAATCCTGATTTTCACATTAGTATTGCACCACCTGCCATTAACACCAATGCAACACAAAAATACATCTTATTTCATCTTCCACCGCACCCATCTTATCAAATCGTGCCTTCACCAAATTGCTTTCACCGCTGGCTTAAAACACTCCATTAAACAAACTGAACATATACGCTTCAACATATATTCTGTAGCTCGTGCCCGTCACAACACTCACATCATACATTCACACTCATCAACCTCTAATGCTTACACAGCTCGTAAATTTATTAGAAAATCATTTTCACCTTTGATATTCACACACAGAGGTTCTGAAAACTAATGCAGCAAAGAAAAGACTTTCCAATTTGCTGACAAGGCATGATAACTTGGCACATAGATGACATGGCAACTCCAACTGACTTGGCAATAGCATGACTTACTTTTAGTGAACCTTCATCAATCTAAACAAGTTTGATATCAATGACTAAAAACTTCAACAATGACTACTTAGGAGCTTGCCAATATGCTTGAGCCCCTAATATGGTCTTTTGACCTCTACAGGTAGTCATGTAGAATGTAGATTGGAGAGTGTGTGCTCCTATCGTATCCTCGTCTAGGACTAAGAGCACAATAATAGTAGTCTACTATTATCCCTGAGTTTATGGAAGAGAGTGGGGAGATGTAGAATCCAGAATTACCAAGTGAATAATACAATACAAAAATATCAAGGAAAGAGAAAGAGAACAACGAATTGTCACAATAAATCAGAGACTGATGGTGTGTAAAAGCTTCAGAATGACAGTGGAGGATACTCATAAAACCAAAGAGTCTTGTAGAAGATTGGAGGAAGAGAAGAAGACTTGGAGCCAAAAACCAGTTTCGAAGCATGAAGGAGGAATCTCAATTCAAAATCTAAATCGTCTGAGAGGCTATTTTTGACAAAGAAGTCAGGAAAGGACTGTTGGAACTTGGTGGGTTGGGCAAAATGATGGTTACAAACTTACAAACAAATGGAAGTTGAAAAGACACAATTTTTGGCTGCCAAATAAAGCTTGTTTGGTTGTGGGATGTAACATGGCTATGCAGATGTCTGCTTGACTATACTAATGTCCAAGAAGAAACAAACTGGAAACACTACAAAATGGTCACACTAAACAAAATAACATAAAAAATACATAACAAGAACATAAACACACAAAACAATACAAAAATTGGCATTTGGATTAGGAACTAAGCTAGGAAAGATGACTAAAAAATGGTCCTTAAAACTTACCAGAGGAATGAACATTAAAATAAGAACAATTTGTAGTGTCAAAATTGCAGGGTATGCAATTTTCGGCCTTACATAAACCTTGCCACCAATTCTAAATTTATGTGGAAGTTGATGGTGGTTATGACATTGCTCATATTTTACAGAAGACTGAGGAAATTTCTTGAGCTTGCTCATGTGTACTAAATAAATTCTAGGTGAATTTAGCTACTTTAAAGTGTGATTAAGGATTCTGCAGAAGTTGGTACTGGGTATGCAACCTTGTAGTACTAAAATCTAAGATCTAAGGCATACCTGGAAGGACTGTGCTTAGTCAAGATATGTTGAGATTGATTGTAGTTGTCTTGAATGAATGGGGATTTTTGGCAAGGTACAAAGAATGTTTTTCTTATATGTTTTTCTTATAAATCTTTAATAGTTGTATTATAGTTAGGGTCATGACTTCCATCTCTTTCAATGGGAATGGAATATTGTAGGGCCGTTCAATATGGTAACCAAATGTCCAAAGTACCTTCCAAAAGGTATTGAATGAATGTGACTTGATATGATTGTTGTTCAAGTTTTGAAATGAGTCCATACCCATGAAAAATACTTTATAGCTGATTCATGTGATGAATCTGGCTTCTGACGTGGTGCATGATTACCATTTTCATCTACAACAATGGGCATTCTGTCAAATCCATCTTTAGTAGTTGCTAACCCTGTGATAAATCCTTTGAAACCGGTGGCATGCTAAGTGGCAGTGACTCCTATACTGTCTTTTGATTTTGTTTTTCATTTAAAAACAATCATAATCCATGGATTTGATACTTCGTAGATCAGTTTTGGAGCTTCTAGTACTTAAAAGAATAGCTGGTAAATTGCACATGTTTTTCTATTTAATACATATCTTGACATGAATTTCTGCTTATTCTGCTGCCCATGAAGTTAAAACTCTTTTAGAATTAAAAAACAGAGTTAACAGCAGAATTTTATAAGAGATTTGACTTTTCATTTTCTCTAGAGTTTCAGATTTTGGAATCTGTGTTTGATTTTAGCAATAGGGTTAAGTAGCAGTTCTTCCTTTCTTCCTTTTTGATTTTTTTTCATGTCACAGCTATTGGAATCAATGGAGTATAGACTCAAAATCATTTTTGGAACTTATAATGCAAACAAAATAATTCCTGCTTTAAGTGTAATTTTAGTTGCTCACATTTTATTATTTATTACATTTTTGACATGAAATTGTGTTTATTGAGATGCTTTTGCATTTAAGCTCTTGTAAAATGATTTTCCTAACAATTTTTTTTTGAATACTGGTAAAGAATGTTTTCCCTTTTTAACTTAGAGAGGGAGACAAAATCCACTGCTATATGCTGTACTTACAATCTTTGTACTTCTACCATCGGTTTGTGTCCATGTTCCACCAAGTTTTTGGGACATGGATGGAGATGGTGGGAAACGGGGTGACGTGTTTATGTGACAATAGGGAATGGTTAACAAAATTTTGATGTCTAATCGTTTGAGTTTTCATTACCAATGTGGATATACAACAAAATGAAAAGGCTGTAAGGCTACAACTACAAAATGAAAAAATGTAGACAACTAGATCTACTATTGCTATGTGCCTTTGCCTCAGCTTCACCTAAATCAAAGTCAGATTCTGAATTTGAGTCATTGCTAATAAATTTATATAAATTAAAAAAACTAAACTTCAAATAAATTGAAAAAACTAAAATTGAAATAAATCAAATTCCAACCTAAATATATTAAATATTAATTATTTTTTATAAAAACCTAAATCTAAAACATACAAGTTTAATAAATTATAAATTTTAATTAAAACCTTAAAATCGATAACAAAAACCCTAAGTTGTCGAATCAGGTACGAGCACGGGTACATCGGCACAACAATTTTTTTTGAGGGGTTGGGTAGGGAATCGGGTACACCTGTACAAATATATAATATATATATATATATACACAAAAATGCCCAACATATATTATATTATAATTTTATTATATTTAATATAATAAATATATATTATAGTATAATATATTAATATTATAGTTTAAAAATTATATATTATTATTTAATAAATTATTTAAATTAATGAGAAATGTATATTATAATATATTATAAATTTATATATAGTATAATATAGTGTAATTTAATAATTTATTAATTAAATAATATTATACAGCAAATTTTAAATAACAAATAAATATCAAATATCAAATACTATAATAGTTAATTATTAACCATTACAGTATTTGATATTTGATAATATTTAATAACTTAATAGATAATTTTAACTTTAAATTTTAAATCATTAAAATTTAATTTTAAACTAAAAAAATAAATAAAAACTAAGGGTTTTTGCATTTTTAGAAAATGAATAAGAATGGAAAAACGAAAAATCCTTGCGTGCCTTCCTCCTCCCTGCCCTAGCCGCGCTTTTGCTGAGTCGCGCAGAGATCTGCCCTTGCGTCGAGGTCTGCCCTGGTCCGACGTTTTCCCTCTTTGGTCACATGTTGTGGTCGCGTCATGTTTTTTTGTTGGGGTGTTCTTCTGGTTGCGGCGTCTTTATCTTGTAGGGTATTTTTGCCTCTTCAAATGCGAAATAAAATACCATGAAATCGCATACATGTTCCCTGCCTTTAGTCGGTGTTTTCAGCCCTTAGTTTTGCATTTTTCGAGAGAAAAAAAGTCAAAAGACGTTTGGAAACAATCCAGAAACGCCCTGGAATCTCCATGTCTGCCTCTAAATCGCCCAGATACATTATGCCAAATTTGGAAACGATTCCATAGGGCAAAAATCGATTCTAGGATGATTCCAAAGGGTTTCGTACCCGAATCCGTACCAGAAACGTTTCGTCTCCGGAAACGCCTTGCAAAGTTAGACGATTTGGTAACCTAGCAAAAACCATGAAACTTTATAAAATTAAAATCTAACAATATGAGTCAATGCTCTTGATCAAGAGTTTCTTGTGGATGATTTTCTAGGCAACAGGCAAGTCATATGTGGAATTTTGTTGAGTAGCGGGAAGTGCTTGAGACCTTGTCCCATCCCACATGTCTATGTTGGTGACGCATCTAGGATGGATGATGGTAGTGATAGTTACACTTCATCCTCATGTATGGATGCTGCCCTCAACCCGTGGTCATCATAGGCGCAATGGTTCTATGTGAGTGTGGCAATAAACCATGGGTGGGTAAAGGTATCAAGGTTTGGTCTGCTAGAGGGCTTGTAATGATATTGATGAATAAGGCTTTGGATGGTGAGGGCTTGTGGTGGATGCCCATGTGCTATTTGTGGCATTTGTGGGGTCTTTGTTGGGAACACAATTTGTTGTTACATACTATTTGCAAAAAATTCCATGGCAACCATTTTGTTTTATGAGAATGATTTGGGGCTAGACAAGTTCATGTCAGAGCTGATAAATTACAATGATTCTCTCCTACTTCTATTTTTGAATTTTTTTTCAGGTGCATCACTAGGATGAACGGTTGTCCCTGATCAGCAGATGTCTTTAACATCCCTGGACATTTTCTACCGTTTCTTGCGTGTTTCCAAAATATTTGTTGCCAAAGGCTGGGGTCAAGGGACAACCTAATAATGTTTCCATGGTGTTCCTGCATCCCATAAACATCCTAGGAATAGGGATACCTAGAAAATCCTCGGGAACATATTTTTGTGTTAGATTTGTAAAGAAAAATAAGTCCAAGACCAACATACTTAGAAATTAACTATATTAAACCTTATTTTCCCAAAATAAAATACTCAATTTAGAAGCAATGGCTATTCTATTCACATTGATTATCAGCAATTCAAGGAAAAACATACATATGTAGCCTCTTGGATGGATTAATCATGGTGACACATGTCCAAGAGGACTTGAGCTAACTTCAATCAAGAGTGGAACTAACTTAATCAAGTAAAGATAGTGGTGGCAGTTGATGAGGCAAAGGTGGCACCTAATTGCCATCATTCAAGAATTGATGAGGTAGAGGTGGCATTTGACTACCTCAAATCAAGGATGACACACACCTTTATTATCTAACTAGGATGGAACATATTACTTAAAAGTAAATTTTGTAAAAGAGGTGGAATAAAATATTACACCAACATCCCCGTTTAAGTCTAACATATAGAGGAAAGGAAATGGGTCCCAACAAGGAGTGCCATATTAGGTACCCATGTACAAAGAAATTCCACAAATAATTGAGAGATAATCCCCCAAGATAGAGAGAGATAATCCACCCAAAGAAGAAAGAAGATGAAAAGGAATGACTAGGTAGCTTCCCCACATTGAATAGCCGAGCATCGAAATGGATGAAGATGGATCATACTACATGTTGAAGAAGATCTTGTTGCACCTGACTACATTTCTTCCCTTATGAAAAGATATGACTGTATGTGCATGTTGAAGGTCTTCACACTCCATGAAAGTATACGAGGGAAGAAAAAAGATAAAAATCTCTGGAAAATGTTTTTCTCCATGCCTATGTGGAATTGCAAGCAGATTTGATTAGGAGATTCCTGCACAATTGTAGGATGTCTCATCATGGAAGCATGTAAAGGTGGAGAGAGAACATGAGGGTTTATATGTACCTTCATTACATCTAGAGAAGATGAGGTAGCTATATGACAGCTTCCATCAAAGAGGAAAACTAGGTTCTAGATTTTCAATAGTGTCATCTAGGTCCAAAGGTGAGATTCTACAAACATATGTCAGATGTGTGATGATAATGCATCCCAATGAGGTTTATCTGGTAGACATGAATGATCTTGCTGAAGAGAGTAATTGGAAACCTTTGGAGAAGTAGCAAGGGGAGTCTCTGCAAAAGTGTTTGCTACTTCAGGTGAAGAATGGTCAACCGTGGAGTCATCAAAAGTAGGTGGAGGTTCTAATGGATCTCCACAAAACTGTTGGATAGTGGACCAAGTAATGAAAAAGCACTTTAAATGCTCTATCTGACGTAAGAACTTTTGAGAAATAGAGAGACATGGATGTTCAGAGACTTTGTCATTGTTGTTAAACTATTCATTCCTTTTCCAAATATCACTTGGCTCAGAAATGAGACCAAGTAGGTAGGGCAGAAGAGACTTTGTAGCAAAGGAATCTTCTATATTCTCACCAAGATTGATAGTTCTGGTCATTTATAATAACTACAGATTTTATCATTTATGAGTTTATGCTTATAAACCATGATTGAACTCCCCCAAATTATGCAAATTCATTAATAATTTAAAAAACAATCCCCATCAAAGATTTTGGCACACACACCCACAAGAAGTGCAATTTTAACACTTTATGATTAGTGCAGTTACAATGAGCTTAACCAACTGCTTATAGGACTGTAGCGATTTTAATAGAATTTTTGAAAAAAATGTATATCCTAGCAGAAAACAAATTGTACCAATGGATTCTACTTGACAAATTACACATGTTAAAATAAAACAGTGTTCCATGGGGACAGAACCCCCTAAAAATCACCATGTCTCTAGGATAGTGAAATGCTTGGCACATGGAAATGTAGGGGAGATGTCCCCTGTTGCAAAATGCATTGGAATCATGGATTGGGGATGTGCATAGAGAACATGCAATAGTTTGAAAGTGCATTGAGAATTTTTTGAAGCTGCAAATGCAACATGTGAAGAATACAGGATTTGCAGAATTGTGAGGGCAAAGAAAAATGTTGCAAGGGCAAAGGAAAATTGCATTTTCAGTTGCAGGCATATAGAGTTGTGTTTTTGTATTTGAAGGAAGTTGTCTGCAATCAGGTTGTGTATTTAGTTTTGTATTTTGTCAATAGCTAAAAACATTCGGCCACTTGAGTCAAATATTAACACTACACTTAAAATGTGATTCAATAAATAGAGCCACCACATGGTGGAATTTTTAAAGTAATGTTTGAATATTTATATATAATAATTTTAAATTTATTTAGATTATTATATTTAATATATATGGCTGTTCCCAGAATATTTACATGTAATAATTTCAAATTTATATATATTATTATATTTAAGATATATGGCTGTTCCCCTGCCATCCCCAATATTTTGAAATTTTTTGGTCGTCCCTGGAAACTCATCCCCTCATCCTAGAAATTCAAAGAAACATTGAAATAAAATGATGCTCATATCTGAGTTACCTTTTGAAAGTTATGAACTTTTAAAGTTTGAAACCTTTGTGTGCAAGGAGGATTAGCTTGGTGACACGGTGCCTATGCGACAAATACACTAATGTGGCGCCTGTGTGGCATTAAGGTGGTAGGATGCTGATGTGGCAACTAACTATATGTCTAACGCGTCAGAATTTGTAAATGTAGCAGGTCATGTGGTTGTTGGTACTTGGGCGAGTATGCAGGTACATGGTTTGCAGAGTGCTCTACTACACAGTATTGTACCTTGTGTGCTCCCTCAAAAATGCAATGCTCCTGTAATGCACAATGTTTTAAAGTTTAAAATAATGGAGGAAGTGCCCTTAAAAAAATACTCTTTAAATAGAGCAATGCACTTTATGCACTGATTACTTAAAAAAAACAGGAGAGCTCCATTTTTGCTTGAAACCTTGTTTTGAACTTTGTACCTTGAACATGATTGCTCTGTACATGTATTAACAGGGAAGAATACACAAGGTACCAAGCAAGTGTGTCCAACTTAGGTGTGTTTACTGTCATTCCTAATAGATTGATGCTTTCCAGATACAATGGCAAAGCCTTCCTACAAGAGATACCTGTACAAACCAATACAAACAGTACTGCTTTGATAACAAGCTTTTAGTTGATTGATCTGGATGAAACAAAAGCTGAACCTAGTTGATATGATGCTTTTGGATACAATGGTGAGCTCAAAATGATTCTACCATTCACCAGATATGCATGCAACTAATATCATAGTGCTCTCAACACAAAATAAACTTAATCCTAAGACATCATGGCTTTGACACTATGCTAGTTTTGCAAAACAAAATCAACCTAAAATTAGACTGCTTAGAAAGTAGCTACATTAACCCTAAATAAAAGACTCAATTTAGCAATAGCTATTCTATTCTCATTGATTGATTACACACACACACACACATATATATATATATTCTCTTGGATGGATGAGTTGTGATGGCACATGTCCAAGAGGATGAGTTAACTTTAATCAAGAGATGAGCATACTCAAACAAGTAGAGATAGTGGTGGCACTTGATGAGGCAGAGGTGGCAACTAATTGCCATCAATCAAGAACTGATAAGGTACGGGTGACACTTGATTTCCTCCAAACAATGATGACACTTGCCCTAGTAAGCTACATGGAGAGAAATGTAATTACCTAAGTAAACTTAATAAAATAGGTGTAATAGAATATTGCAAATATTTTGTACTGTAAATTAGTGTTTCCTCCATGAATTTGGGACCTTACCATCATTGGTCTAGTGTGTTATCACTGCACCCGAAGCCCAAACCCTAGTTTTTTGTGATATTTCAATATTTTATGAATTTTCAAAATTTCAAGTCTTTTGTTGAGTTAGAGACGAGTCCAAGCAGACTCTTTGCTTGATGAATCCGTGCCTGCTTACCATGAACGAAACACAAAAATGTTGTATCAATTTATTGATCATTTCTTTAAAAAAGAGACTCTCCCAGTGTCAAGACTATTTTGAAGACAAATGTTAATTACTCAGTTAAGTTGTAGGAAAATTGGAGTAATATTATAATAATTTTTTTTTGATATGCGTTGGATTTTTTTCATCCACACACCCAACCTTGAGTTGCTAAATCAAACATCTTATTATAATGATTAGATAAGAGATATTTTCTTTTTGTATGGTATTCAGATTAGCATCTGCTATTTTTATTTCCATCATATCTAACTTTACACAGTTGTAATCTAATTTGGTATGCTAGTTTGATATTTGTAGCTATCTGTTCCTTCATCAACTGCCAGCAGTCTAGACATTGTGCATCAAGTTCCTGAAGGGCATGTTGGGGCCTATTGGAGGGGTGGTGCTCTTCTGAAAACAATAACTTCTCCAGGTACATATTTGTAGCCAAGACATTTTTTTGACATTGTTCTTGTTCTTCTTTCTGATCTGTCTTCATTTCAGGTTTCCATCTGAAGGTCCCTTTGTTGACTCGGTATGAGCCAATTCAAGTGACCATTCAAACAGATAAGGTAAACAACTTCACTGTGTGTCTTAAGGAAAAGAAAGGTATGCAGGGCAAAGATACAAACGAGACACAAGCTCCAAAATTATAAACTTATATAGTCTCTTTTAGACATTGTCATACAAGATCTGATATGAAAAAATAGTCACATTTCTCATATTCTCATATGTATTATGGATCCAATGAAGAAGAATCAAATTTGTTATGATAGATCTAAGTTATAGTTTTCTTCTTGTGAGATGTCTATATTGTTTTTTAAATAATCATTTCCATCTGTCAACTGATATTAGGATTCCTCTAAGCACTTTTTTCATGAGAATTAAATATCCCTTTTACTACTCAAGAGGTAATTATTCTTTCTTATTTCCCAGCTTAACACTTATGACCCTAATAATCTAGTTTGTTTTGTGAAATTGTACTATATATTGGTAAATGCTGTTAACCATTCCAATTAGGTTTCTTATTCTTTCAGCCTTTGTGACAGGAGCCATTTATAGAAAATGTATCCCATGTCTTCACTGCAAAAAAATGTATCATCAGCTTGATGGTAGTAAATCTACTTTTAGATACCAATATTACCTAATTTAGCTTGTCCAAGCTGATTCTGCTGCCCAGCCTCCTCACCTTCGGAATATCTCTAAGCATACTTTTCTACATTCATAGTCTTAGATCCTTGGATGATCCACATTAACTCAAGAGATATTGATCTTTGGCAATTGCTCTTTTGGGAGGGTTGTTTATTTTTGTTTTTTGGGTCTTATTGGATATTGAGGTAGTTTGTTTTTCTAGATCAGTTGTCTTCTTCATGTAATGTCCCCTTCTCAGGTGTAAGTTGTTGATGACCCGTAGCCTATTTGGTGTGGGTAAAGGGAAAAATAAGTTGAATAATTAAATAAAGTTGTCAAAAAGGGTACCTTAGATTAATATTTTAATTGACAACTTACATTTAATTATTTAAAAAGGTGTTTTAAGTGTGCAGATAAATTGTCACTAGGCTCAAAGCGTTGAAAAGTTGTCATAAGGGCACTTTATTTTATTTCTAAAAATAAGCAATGAAAAAGCAAAAAAAAATTGCTTTTCTAGAAAATCAATGAAAAGCAAAAAATGTGTATTTTCGAAAAAGCAATGAACAAGCAAAAATACTTTTTCAAAGAAAAAACAACAAAAAAGCAAAATTGTTTTTCCTAAAATAATTGTAAGAAGTTATAAAAAGAGGTCGGGTCTTGAGAAGAAAGGTTAGTACTTATTCATTTCGTTTGTTTTGGTGAAAGAATGTGAGTTCACCCTGTTTGCCTAAGGATGAAAACCCTTTGGTGAATCCAGTTTCGGGGATGAAAACCATCCTAGCTGCTTGAGTGATTTCATCCAGAAATCACCATTGTGCTGAATTCTGAGTTTTTTCCAATTTGTTATTGATAATGGAGATTTTTAATGTGTTTTGAGAGATTTTGGCATGCAAGTATTTTTGGTGTTTACTATCCCAGTTTTGGCTTGAATTTATGAATAATTTTTTGGAGCTTTGAGAGGACCATACTTCCTTATTTCATGCTATACTGTTTGCTGCAACAATAATCAGAGTCATTTCAGAGATATTTTTCTTTATAATTTGGGCCATACAACAGTGTTGTTATCCTCCAGTTAAATAGTGGTTATACAGTGGTTAGGGGTATTAAGTTTGGTAGATTGAAAGCATTTTTTCAAACCCAAATAGTCTGGTATGACAGTTCTAAGCAATGTTCAGTGAGTTTGGAGGTCTACAATCAGCTTTCTATGTCATCCTTCAGCCCTCTTTGGCAATACACTTCAATTTATCGAGTCCACATGAATGGTATAACATCAACCTATGATTTTATTGACTAACTTATGTATATGCAGCAGTGTGTTGATTATTTTGAATAACATTATTACAGTGTGCAGCTAGCTTCTCTTATCAATATCATTCTCAATTGTAGTTAGTGTATCTGTATACTATGTTTATTGTTCATGTTCTCAGATTTCTTATGCACATTTTGAGCAAATGCATAGAATTGAGGTGATATTTACAGTCTGTTGGCAGAGGTGTAAAGAAGATATGTGTAGTCAGTTAGAAGATTTGCTTTAGACAAGAGACAAAGTCGGTTTAATATTGAAATATATAATGTTGCAAGCTGTGAAATGGATACTGAAACCAGGTATGGACAAATTCTATAGAAAATACTGATTAGTAGTAAAAGTGAAAGGGGGCACCCTAAAGGTAAACTTGTTTGAAATAACTTGAATATAATAGATCTGAAGTTCAGTGGCTTTCAAGTTAAGGCTGAAGTAACCACCATATTTGAGTCTGGAATCCCTATATTGTCCAGGCCTTCAGATCGATATGGTGGAACCTTCACTATAAAAACAAGTCTCTTTCTTGCATGAGAGGGTTTTCTGCAGTAGCTTGGGCAAAGAAAAGAAATAACATCTTTGGGGATATCTTTTGGTTAGGCAAATCTTCTGATCAAAATGATACATAAGCTTCTTAGTCAGAAGATAACTTTTACTTATATATTGAAATCCCTTGGGGTTGGGCAGAATGCGTTTTTCGGTTTTCCCATTTGGGAGGACTATTTATGGCAAGATTTAACATGTTGTATTAGTACTCCTTTCCTTGAGTTTGATTTAAAGTGACTCTATGACCTGCCAAGTAGGATATTGGACTGGATGTCAAATTTGAATGAAAGCTGGAAAGTGTCAGATATCTCATAAACTTGAAACTGAATATATAACCGTTTATTGTATTCTTTCCTTGAAACAAAGAAATTTTGCTTTAGATGGCAGCTGTCTGATAACTTGAAAAGATCTAGAATGAAGGTGGATGATTGTCTTTCTGTATCAGTTTTGAAACAATCAAAGCATGTGTGTTGATTTTTCTCAACTTGCATGAAAATACAGTTTTTGTGGGTGGTTGATATTTTCCAAAAGAAAAATAAACTGGAATGTTACTTGGACTAGATTTACTGGTGACATTAAGTTTTTTAATTTTTTGATATCCTTTGGCTCGTTTTCTCCACAAATGTCCCATGGTAGATATTGTACGATAGGAATTTGAATAATCCTTTGGAATTTTGTCCCCACAAATGTCTTAAGTCGGATCTAGAGTAAACATTTTTTTTCAATTTGAGGGCAGGGACCTGTCACCATACTGACTACACTACTGAAGTCACTCTATTATCTTGCATGTGCCTGGAACTTAAGTGACAACAGGATTAAAGAGACTTTCTGAGGATAGGTCATTTTCCAAGCAAGTCAAGCTACAAGAGTTTAGGAGTTGTAGGAGGAAGACTAAAGAGCTGATCTCTCCCATTTGATGATGTTTCACTAGAGGGCAAGGTAGATGCGAATAGCAGAGGAAGCTCTCTAAAATGTGCTGGCTGCTGAAGGGGACCTCTCCATGACTAAGGTTGATAACAAGAAAACAAAATTGTAGCTGGCAAGAAGCAATATGAAAGATTCCTGAAGGGAGCTTTGGCAGTGAGGAAAGCTTAACAAGGTGTATGGAACATGCGGATGATGGGGGACAATAGAAAAACATTGCCAGTTCTGATGTTTCAGAATCCACCGAAGTTGACGAAGATTGTCAATCCACACCCTGCAAAGGAAAAATGGGTTGATAAACATGTCTATACTATATTGATAGATGAGGCCTTGAACATAAACTTTAACATGAGGACATTTGGTCAACAGAGGTGACATGCTAGGTCATAGCAATCTCAGCAAGCAAGGCTGAGTATAAAACATCCAGTGAATCTCAAGGGCGATCTATTACTATATGCAGTACTATGAGCTTTGATAGCAAGGAAACTCAAACAGCAGGGCTGGCTGAAACCTCAAAGCATTCTCACATTGCTGCACTTGATAAGGCAAAAGACTTCAATTCTAGGGTAACCACTTCATCTTTTGAAGCTTCAGAATGTACGTTTGGTGTAGGATCTAGCTTGCCACTGTTTAGGGTTCTTGGACAGAGACTTTCTTTGATTAATGATAGTGTGGTTTTCAAAGATTGTAAAGGACAAAGCTACTTGTGAAAGAGCACCACTAAGGAGGAAAAGTAGTTTTAAGGCTACTAGTGGCTGGATGATTGTGCTTTTCCAGCCCTAAAAACCAACTTAAGGCTGGAAGTAATTACTTTATCATTGAAAATTATCATGAACCAAAACAATATTTCAAATCTGACACAGATATTCCAAAATTGGCAGAGACAAATTTTAGGGATTCTTTTGAATTAGCAGATTTTGTTAGAGGTGAGTTTGACGCTGTAAAGACAGATGCAAATAGTACTCCTGTTGGTGACACTGGTTCTTCTCCATGTAAAGTTCCTGGGTTGTCCATGAAACTTGACAAATCTGGACGAAGACTCTAGTTTGTTGATATGTCTACTTGATATTTATGTATTTTTAAGACTTTTAGAAAACATGGTTTACTTTTTCACTTGTTTTTGAGCTGGCTACATCCAGCAAGACATGATAGTTATGATAGAATGGTTCTTAGTAGACGATACATGTCTTAGAGGATATGTGAGAACCTGTGAGACATATAACTTTGGCAGTCATGGTAGTTGATATGTTGTTTCTTGTGGCTTTTATTGACATTGTAGCCCCCTTATAAGGGCATAAGTTTTTGTACATCATCTCACATGAATGTTAGTAAAATGAAGAAAAATACAAAGTTTAGAAGAATGCTAGAAGACATGAATTTCAAATGAGCTGTAATGACACTAGTGAAATTTGAGGATCAGTGAACCCATTTAATTGGTATAGAATCCAATCTTCCATGCATTATCTAAGCACACAGAAATGCATCCTCATTATATCAGAAAACAGATTCAGAACAAAGAGATCAAATTAGCTTACTGCTTGATAAGATCAAGCAACATGTCTTTACAAAAGAACCCATTGAGATAAGTATAAGGAAAAAAGAGTAATGTTGACTTAACTATAAGAGGGATGTTAGGAGTAATTATGTTTATTTTAGACATGCAATGAAGTGTGTAATAAATTTATCTTGTTTATTATATGTAGTTTAATTAAAAGATACTTAAAAAGCTATCTTTCCAACCATATCGCCTACCCTCATGATTAATTTTTTTTGCAAATGTAGTGTTTAGGTTAATGGCATACATTTGTTTCATGTCCCATTTCTTTTCTCTTGTGGTGTCTAACTTTCAACATCTTCTCACTTTATCACCAGAAGAAGGGTTTATAGTAGATTGGTTGTGATTTGTCCAAGACTTTAAGGCATTGATCAAAATGTTTGACCCTATTGTTCAAATTCTTGGTGGGCATGAAATTGAAATATGAGTCCAGGGATACACAATTTGTCTAAAATTCTTACTGCATCTTAAAATGCATTCTCTTGTGCCAAGTTCAATATTGGATTTCTAAATCAAATTTCATTCCAATATATATATAATGATATATTATGAGTAAAATTGTACCTTAATTTCTCTTTATTGTTTTGGAGGACAGGTGACTAACATACCATGTGGTACAAAGGGTGGAGTAATGATTTACTTTGAAAAGATTGAGGTTTGTGGAAACATTTCAATTCTAATGTTATATTCTTGTTGCCTCTATCATGAACCTGAGAACATTTAATTATGATAGTATGGTGGAATTTAAAGGCATAAATTTCTATCATAGACAAGTATCCTATTTGTTATGGCCTCAGATCAGGCAGTGATCTATGTACTTAGCATATATGAAAGAGGTCCACTGTCTGATATGCCCTCAGTATGGGCTGGATAAATTGCCCCTGTTCTGATTGATGCATTCTCTATGCATTAAGTAGTTTAAATTCTTTTTTCTTTCACTTTAAAAGATGGTAGGGATTTGTGCAGGTAGTGAACCGTCTTCGGAAGGAATATGTTTATGAGACACTACTAAATTATGGTGTGAAATATGACAAGACTTGGATATATGACAAAATACATCATGAAATCAATCAATTTTGCAGTGCCCACTCTCTGCAGGAAGTGTATACTGACATGTTTGACCAGGCAAGTTCTATTGACAAGGCTACTTTGAGACCCTTATTGCTGGTTTGAATTGACTAGAGCAAGGATATAATGCTTTCTCAGGTAGGCATCAATGTTGGAGTAGAATATTTGAAACAATATTTGGATTTTGATTTGAGCAGATTGATGAGAAAATGAAAGAAGCAATTCAGGCCGATTGTACACGTTATGCACCTGGCATCGAGATTATTGGTGTGAGGGTGACAAAACCGACAATTCCAAAAAGCATTGCTCGAAATTATGAGCAAATGGAGGAAGAACGCACAAAAGTATGAATTTCAAATGCAGTAAAGAAATATTTAGATTTATAGCTCATCTGATTTCATTTAATATATATGTAGTGATAAGTTACAAAAGATTGGTCCAGAGGTTAAAGTTATATTTGTGTAATCTGATGAGCCCAATTTTTGCACTAGCAGTTCATATTCTTTGTATTTGTTACATTGCATGTGAACAAAGCACAAGTTTTTTCTAGGAAGAACATATAAGAGAAAAACATAAGTCTTCTAGGAAAATTGGATGAGAACAAAGCATTTAATTATCTTAGGAAGAAAGAACAAAAAATAAGGGCTTGCAAAGTTTTATAAAATAAGTGCATACTGAGGCTAAAGAGTGTTTTAGGAGAAAAATGTAAATAAAGCCATGCAAAGGTCAAAGATTGCATTAAGAAAATGAAAAAAACAAATCAAGGCAAAGGCCAAAGGTTCTTGTATGAGAGTAATGCAAACTGCAAAGTTTGGTTTGGAGAAAGCCCATCTATAGCTGCGTGTCTGAATCTAGGAGAGGTATTTTTTTCCTATTAGAACTTTTTATAATGGTTATTTCCTAATGCAAAATTTTGTGATCTAGCTGACCCATTAGTTCAGACATTGAAGAATTCTTATTCGCTATTGAAAGTGGCTTCTTGGATAGCATCGGTTGTCCTATATAGTTTTATCGGAGTAGAATTTGTTGCCTTTTACAATCCAAAGCTCATTTACAATTCAATGTATTATGATTTTTGAGCTAATTATTATTTCTATAAGCAAAATTGCATGGACATGGATACAGATACAACCATTTTTTAAGACCCCCAATATGGATACAGCTGGATACGATATTCATAAAAAACACATATATTTAACACAAATTTTAAAGTTATTAGAGGAGATTTTCATTACTTAAAAAAAAGAAAGTAAATATAAATTAAAATAATAGTAAAATTTAAATATTAATAATTCTGTAAAGAATAAACAATTAAATATATATGAATAAATTTAATTTATATTTAAAGAATAAATTTTAATTTTTTATAAATAACTAACATTTAAACAACATAACATAAATATTAAATATAAACGTAAAATTATAAACAATTAACTTTCTTAAATCTATAAAAGTTAAGACACCAAAAAAATAGTAGAGTTGCATTGCAAGAACACCCAAAAAAATGGTTCACTGAATTATTAAAACATTCATTTGTCTTGCTCATTTGGTGTAGGTTTTGTTTATACAAAACAAAAAAATATTGCACAATTGAAGTTTTTTAAGATTAAGTTTAAGAGGATTCACATCAATTTTTTTGAAAATCAAATCCCATAGTATTCGACACAGTTGGAAAATCAAAGTTTTTTGGGCACGTGTGGGTATAGTATCCAATGTGTATCCGTGCCGTATCGTATTTGTATCCAATATGGATACGGGGATATGTGCACCTAGGGAGGGGCAGGGGTGTATCTGGCGACTTTGTTTATAAGTTGTAGATTTCAATGTGGTTATTTAGTGATATCAAAGCAATAGTGGAAATTTCATTCATCAATCAATTTTTTGGTTGTTTTGAGGGATTTGTATATTGTATTTCAAACATTTGTTATTTACATAATTTTTAGATTTCTGTATGGTTCATTTTAGTGGTTTTAGAGCCATTTCATAATATTTTTTACAATGTTCCATGGAGTCCCAAAATCTGGGGATAGGTCTTCAAGAGGGGAGACTAGGGGCCTAGATTTGGAGATGGTGGTGCAAATATCTATAGTACATAAAACAATATTAAAAAAAATCTTGAGGAATACCAAATGAATCTTTGAAATACTAAATAGTCAACTATCAAGGCATTGAATAATGAAAATGCTGAATATTAGTATATTTATATTATATTCAAAATTCAAATACAATTGGCCATTGGCCCAATGCTTCTAATCATCCCCAAAGTCCACATCAAACTCCTCATCACTTGAATTGTTGGACTTCTCAAGGCCAAGCTCCCTCAAACCAATACCAACCAATTTTGTTTATGCCACATCATCATCAATTTGGCTGGCTCTTTTGGCTCTACATCCCATTAGGCTGCTGGACTCTCCTTATACATAAATGTGTTGTAGTCAATGAGGCGCAAAGTGTTATGTACAACTACAAGCTTCTTCACCCACTTAGAGGTAAGTCTATTCCTCTTAATAGAGTGGAAGAAGCTATAAGCAGACCAATTCCTCTCAGCGACAAAAGAGTTATAAACTCGGGATAATAGACAAATGGCTAGTGTGATTGTCAAAGAATTAGGCCCATGCATAGTCCACCACAAAATTGTATCCGTCTATGCAGTAGTCTCCCTATTTAGCTTGGCCTCTTTGGCATGTCCCCTAAGAGTGGCAAATTTTGTCTACTGAATGTGAATGATGTTAGCATTTGTAGTATCATGCATCTTCTAAATAGCATTCATGAACCTCGCCTCCACCTTAAAATCTTGTATAGGGGTAACTATGCCGGATCTTTGCCCATACTACCTTGGGTTCAATGCATAGACAACCATATGCAAGAGTGTTGAACTTCTCCCATCTATGATAAATGATTGGCTGAATATGTTTATTTTATAATTGTAATGTGGGGGCTTTCTCACTCTTCACCACCCTCCCTTGCTTTAACTTAGAATTGGGCCACTAATTACACTCTATTGTCATGACCATTAGTTGCAATGCCTCTTGCAACTCAAGCATCCTCTCCAAGAGAATGACATATGATGCATATCTAGTCTCTACAAGTTTCTAAAACTCCATAGAAAAGATCTTGAAGAGTGCATATGAAATGTGGTAGTTGTAAATAAACATCTACACATCTCTAGCATCATTAACTACCTTTTTGACCCAACCAATTTTACCCATGTTATTGAGTGCATCATTCATGGCATTCACACAACAAGGAGTCCACAGAATATGCTTGTAGACTGCCTCAATCAATTTCCTTGCAAATTTGCTCATGTATGTTGCATCCATCATTACTTGCGCCACATTCTTTGGCTTAACCTCCTCAATAGCATTTGCAAGGATTTGAAACTAAAATCAGCATCCTTGAGGGTCTCTAAACAATCAATAGCCCCGAGGAAGTGAGGGCCCTTAATATGTGTGACCATGATGTTGATGAGTGGATAATGTGTCTCCAGTGACTCAGGTAGCCTTCACTTTCTCCATTAGAATATTAACCTTGGAATAGTTCTTATCCAAGATTGTTGTCCTCAGTTTTGTCTCCCTTGGTGGCACATATGATGGTCTTGCTCTTATTATCTCTGCCACAACTTCTTTATAAGAACAAGAGTGAGCCACCTAGAATGGACTGCTATTGGCAAAGAAGAATTTGCAAATTGTATCATCTGTTTCATCCTTATTTTGCACATTGATTAACTTTGCCACTCTATTTGCAACATCACTACCGCTAGTCATTCTACATTTCCCCTAGGCTTTGCTGCCCTTGAATTACATGGAAAATTACAAAGTTGTGGGTCTTGGAAAGTCCTAGTACTAGTGGGAGTAGGACCCCTTGATGGCAGAGTAGTAGGTACAAGTGTTTGGTCTTTACCACAACCCCACAATATATTTATTTCAGCTCTTTGTTTGAGTGACAATTCCTTACATATCTTTACACCTTTGCCTCAAACATGAAGGATGCGTGCATTAACTCTTCTACTGCTGCCTTGAAATTTGAGTTGATAGAAATGACATCTCCACAATGGAGTGCCCCTCATTGCCCTAGTTTTTTATTGTAATTTGGTTGCAAATTGCCTTAAAGGGAATTTCTTATCAAATGGACTCTTGGCAAATTCTTCTAGTAATTTGGAAGGGCAACTAAAATGTGCACTATCAATAGAACTAGTTGCCTCATTGCGCCCTCCAATTTTACTTGGAGTGTCAAATTCTACCCCAGTAGACTCTTGCTGACCATCTTCATCACTCATGCTGTGAGAAATAGAACTCATAGTGATACTGCAGCAAATGAAATTAAACTAATAAATTTTAAACCATACATATTTTATAATGTCATTAAATTATGTGTGGGCTCAAGACAAGTATTTTCGTTTTGTTTTTATTGCTTTCGGTTGCACAAAGTGCAAAAATAGAGGAGACACAAAAGACAAAATTCTAATTTGATCAGTAAAAAAAATTTAGATCTTAATCAGCTATTTAAATAATTTATGCAAATATGCAAATAAATTTTTTTGAAAGTAAATAATTTTAATTTAATAAATAAATAAAAAAACCTAAATATTGCTGTTATAAATGTAAAGTTAATACTAGTAACTAAAACCCCTGTCTAGGGTTGTCTAACTACTGTTTTTATTAAAAACAGCAGTTCAACAAACCTTAAAAAAAGATTTTATAACCATATATGATTCTATGCATAATTTATTGTTTATTTAAATTGAAAACAAAACAAAAAAACTATTATATAATCATTGGTTTCATATTTAGCCAAAAAATTAAAATAAAAAATCCAAATCCCAAAAGATGAAGGGCCGTGGCTTACCTTAAAGGATTGATGCCTATCAACTGGATCAGTGTGTTGAAAATTGAACACTTGGCGCTTGCTCTTCTTCTTGCTATTGCTCTCTCTCTTGCTAATGCTCTCACTCTTGCCATGCAACTAGTAGCTTGCTCAGCGCTTTCAAGTTTTAATAGTGATTTGGAGTGAGAGTGAGGTGTATTTATAGTAATTGTCGGTTGGGACCATAAATTTGTAGGGTTAGAGTTGGGGGCATGAAAATCAAGAAAAATGTTTTATTTATTTTTTTAAATACTATTTGGATGTGTTTGGTGCAGGGGATGATCAGCAATCTTTGAAACACATGAGATGTTTTGGATTTTCCTTAAAGTCCTAGGGACATTTAGAAGGTCCCCCAATGTTTCCTATAGGGGAGATGTCTGGGGTATGTCTCTTGCCCGGTGCTAATGGTTGGGAGGTGGGGGGTGTAGAGGTGGAACATTTCCCAGACCTCCCCAAGTCTCGGGGGCATCCTTGTTCTGGAAATGTCACTTTTCCAGGGAGATGTGTCCCCTTGGAACACTTGTTTTTTACGGTGAAAACTTCATTATTTATCAGATTTTTTCTTTGCAAAAAATTATATTTCAGATTTTCAGACAATATCTCTTTCCAAAGTTCATAGATTTCAATTTGGTTCATTTGAGTGGTATCAGGGTTATGATTCCAGAAGCCTTTGAAGCTATAAACAGATATCTGGAATCGACTCAGATTAAGAAAGAGATGAAAGAGCCCGACAAAAGGTCATGGAAGAAAGTTTCAAGCATTTTAACTTAGAATATGGTTAACATGAGCAGTGATTTGAAAAATTCATCAACCATGAAATACTACTGCTCAACATTAACAACAGATCCTCTCTCTCCATCATTCACATGGCACTGAAACATTAAATAGTAAACTCATTATAGTACAACTAGAAGAGATTACAGAGAAATTTTACAGCTGTTGGTGATGAATTCAAATTAAATTCTAAGTTCCATGTCTCCTGTTAGATGAGAAGAGATAAGGAAGAATTAATAGTTTAGATTTAAACAATAACCACATATGCTTAAAATTGACATTCCTAGATTTGGTGGATCAGGGAAAATGGAACCATGGGTATAGATTCATAAATTTGTTTTTTTAATGTTAGGGTGGATGACTAATCTGGAAAAAGTCTGTTTGTATCACTATGCTTATAGGGAATCCTTTCTGATTGGGAGCATCTTCACGATTTAGATTTTTAAGACAGTCTAAAGATTGAGGTTCCTAACAAGCACAATTTGCAAGATGGTGGCCAGCTGTTTGAAGGAAGAATTGACTATCTAGATCTAAACAATAACCTCGTATGCTTAAACTGACATTCCTAGATTTGGTGGATCAGGGAAAATGAAACCATGGGCATAGATTCCCAAGTTTGATTTTGTAATGTTAGGTTGAATGACTAATCTGGAAAAAAAATCAGTTTGTATCACTATGTTTTGAGTGAATCATTTGTGATTGGAGCATCTTCATGATTTAGACTTTTAAGATGGTCTAAAGAATGAGGTCCTAATAGGTATTATTTTTCTTCTCTTTGATTTGTTTGATAAAAAGTTAAAAACACTTGGATGATGACCATAAATAGTAAAATTTGTGACAGAAGATGCAAGAGTTGGTCGATGATTACAAAGAACCTTCATTTGGGAACCGGTTTCCCTTGCTGATATTTAATCTAAACTATATTATTCTCAAAGTACTTGAAATTAATTGTGACCCAATGCATTTACCATGTTGTTTTCCAAGTTTTTCTCGAGTTTTCAGAAAGTACTCTCCTCTCTTTCTCTCTCAATATGCATCTCTCTATCTACACACACACACACACACACACACTCACTCGGAGGTAGAAAAATATAGAACACAAATAGACTATAATTTTTTAGTTTATACTTTATTGTCGAGGTTAGGATGTTATAATTTAATTTTTTTTTATTGTGAACAGATGAACTTTTAAAAGAAAATTTATATCCTTATGAGGGGTTAGATAAAAATACATAGGATTGTATAAAAAATAGTAGGTCATGATCCATGTGGCATGGTCTATTCTTTTAGGACCATTCCTTTGTTTTATGTATAAATCATTCTAGATAAAAATATACAATTGTTTCTTACACATTTCTTTTATGCAATACTTGTCTAAATAATGTTTTAGTCTAGTGTCAAGGTTAGGACATTATAATTTTATTTATATTTACCGTGAACAGATTTGTTTTAGAAATTTCAAATTTTAAACTCTGATGAACTTTTAAAAGAAAATTTATACCCTTATGAAGGTTTAGATAAAAATGCACAGGATTGCATCTAAAATAGTATGTCATGATCATGTGACATGGTCTATTGTTTTAGGACCAACCCTTTGTTTTGAATTTGTGTATAAATCACCCTAGATAAAAGTATACTAGTGTTGCTTACATATTTCTTTTAGGCAATATTAGTGTTTTAGAATCTATTAGTGATACTTGTCTAAATATTTTTTCATTTTTCTCCACTCTTGAAATTCTAGCATGCTTCTAATTTCCAGATTATGGTATCTCTGATCGTACGTATGATTACCAAGTATTCTAATTGCTCTTTAATTTCATTAGTTAGAAAAGAAGATTTCTATATAGTTAAATTCTTACAATAAGTGTACCTGTCGCAATTCAAGGTTTTAATAGCAATTGAGAGACAAAAGGTGGTGGAAAAGGAGGCTGAAACAGAAAAGAAAATGGCTGTAACAGAAGCTGAGAAAAATTCACATGTTAGCAAGATTCTAATGGAGCAAAGATTGATGGAGAAAGAGAGTATAAAGCGGCAACAACAGCTAGAGAATGAAATGTACTTGGCTCGTGAAAAAAGTCATGCAGATTCCAACTATTACAGGCATGTTGCGTAACTCTTACCTTCCAGTATTAAAAATCTCACTCTTATATACATTGGATCATTATCAGGTCACTTATTAATCTTGAGCATTGTGATGGTTTTCCTTTCAGGGTCATTAAAGAAGCTGAAGCAAACAAACTAAAACTTACCCCAGAATATTTGGAACTGAAATTTATTGAGGCCATTTCAAATAACTCAAAAATCTTCTTTGGAGAGAAGGTACTAAATTTTCGTAACCTTAACATATTGTCATTCTCATTGTACACCTTTTCACTTCTTTGTTTCCATTTAACAATCACAACATAAAGGCAGTTTCCTAACATAAAACCATTTAATCTCTTATACAGGTGCCAAACATGGTTATTGATCAGAGACTATTAGGAAACTTTATGTCACAAATTGCAAAACAGGGAAAACCAGAATTGCAAGAAGAATAACAAATTTGGGGAGTAACAATTTTCCTTTGGAACTGTACTCCAGCAATGAAACTTTCTAATAGCTGCTGCATGAAATTTTGTTTGTAAATATGGTCTTTCAGGGGTATATATCTCTTGAGCTACAATTTGACAGTGACAGTGAATTGGTAAATCCAAGTTGAAGAAGGAAAGTGTTTCCCCAAGACACACTTCACCTCTTGCACATTAGAACACTGCATGTAATTCACTTTAATATTTTTAAGTGCAGTCTTTGAATCCTCAATTACAGAGCTCCATTGGCTATATGCATGCAATATGCAAGAGTTTAGAAGTCTAAAAAATAGCAGATATATACAAAATACAAAATATAAATTATACATAAAGAAGAAAATGCAAAGTTTGGATTATCGAGTTATCCTAAACATGGTACATCTAAATAATTCTGCATGAAAGACATCAAATGCACAAAATAAAGATGGAGGGGACCTGCTGCATACTTCCTGCATCGAACTCAAATATGGCTTGCGAGTTCTTGGGCAACTACCCGCTAGAGAAAATTAGAGAATAATGTTGCCCATTGATGAAATTTACTTACACACTACATCTAAAATTATGTTGCATGAAAAACATAAAATGCATAAAACAAAGATGGAGGGGAGTTGCTGCATACTTCCCTCTTCAAACTCAAATATGTCTTGCAAGTACTTGGGGCAACTGCATCCTAGAGAAAATTTGAGAATAATGTTGCCCTTTGATGAATTTTACTTACAAATTTGTTGGTAACAACAATAAATTTTTTCTGTATCCTAAACTTGTGATGTTCTTGTGTATTAATCTATTAAGAGTAAATTGAGCCAAGAATTTTATTTTTCATGACTTAGTTACAAGCATTTTGATCTTTTGATGTCTGAAATAACTTTGGCATCACATGAGACTCAGTTTCGAAGATTTTCAAAATGCTTACATGAGGCACTACCATCCTATGCCTTATAAATCTTTCTATCATCGCCTTGCTCCCTTTTCTATGCAAATTTTGGGTGGTTACCTAAACAAAACTAATTCAAGATTACATCAGATAAATAAAACATATACACTAGTTATAAATAAACATTTGACATTTTTGTAAGAAGATTGAAGGACGAGTTTTTTTAACAAATTTTAGTGCTTTATGTGTAGGATTACCAAACAAAGAAGAGTATGAATGAGCACATGCTAGAACAATACTGTGGGCAACTGCATATTGTAAGAGTACCCGCAACATTTGTAGATTCTTTGGTGTCACCCACTGCTTCCAATAATGTGAAAACTAACGTGTAGATGTGATGAAAATTAAACTCTTCGTGAGCTCCAAGTGCTTTACCATCATTAGTGGAGAACTTCTTATACTCGTCGATCAATGGCATACTCAGCATTATGGATCCATGCTTTACCATTTATCTCTCTCTTTTTTTTTTAAAACTTAGGAAGATTGGGCTGGTTCTTTGTAATGAAATTTTACTTTTTGGTTGTAAATAAAGGGCACATATAAATCTTATGATTCACTTGTCTATTATAAGGTAAGTGGCCCGACCGTAATAAGTTTTGTTCAACTTTATAGGTGGAGGTTTTGTGCACTAAGTAGAAAAGAGAGCTTCTGGAATTGGCACGTACTTAACCATCTATCTTAGGAGCTCATGGCAACTGGTATTGATCTGTAAATATCTTACCTTCAACTTGGGCTTGTTCAAGATCATGTATTTACAATTAAGCAAATATTTGTATATAAGTGTGGCAATGTGAATTGACTCGACTTAGATTTACTTGATTCATTGATCAAAACACCCAAAAAAAAACAACATAATGCAATCAACAATTGTTTGAAGAATTGCTATCAAACCCAAGATTATTGCATATTTGTGTCACAATTAAGATTACCTAATTCTGAGCTTTGAAGGTACTTATATTAGCTTCAGTGGCAAGCAGTTGCCATCTAATACTAAGTTCAGATGGGAAAGCTCGAACTGCAATTGCAAACATCCATAAATTAATAAAAAAATGACCCGATATGTGGGGCTATAAGTACTTTTTTCTCTTGATTCGAAACACAAACTCTGCTAGAGTAAAACTGATGCTAGTTTTGCTGAGGTGTTCTACAATGGGAGTTGCAGGTAGGGTGGAAGCTGCAATTATATCGTTCAATGAGATGGATAAACATTTTTCCACACGGAGGAGTACTTTTATTTAGACCTAATTTCAATGGAAGTCAATGCCACTGAAAAGATTTTACTAGAATAATTGATTTTCAAACTTTTAACAAAAGCGACTCAAGGTTGATACCTTTGGCATTTACTAAAATTTTGTACTTTAAGGTGTCTAAACTTGTTAATATAGGTTTAAGAGTTTAACAACTTAAATGTAACACTTGTAACAAGATAATATCATCTGTTAAATTAAGTTATTTCATATACCTGATATTGAAATATGTGAATTAAATTGCAAATAATATTTAAATATTGTAGACATAGAGTTAGTATTTTGTTAAACCAAAGACTAATATATTGAACCTCATGTCATTTAATTTTTGGGGACAATTTTCCATTTATTTTGTTAATTTTTTGATTGGTAGAAATTAATTTAAAAAATCTTTATTATGTAAAAAGTGTTAAAGATTCATTTTTAAAATTTTAGACATAACCATTACTTTAATGTGTACCTTAATCATTTGCAAAAATTTCGCACATTCAAACTCTCATAGAATATTTCACTTTTTGAAATAGCTATATTCATCTTCTAAAGGTATTGTAATGGTGAAATTTGTATATTCATACTGTTCTTTATTCAATTTTGTGCATATTTCAAGAGGATTGTTTTGAAACAGAAACATTGACAAATAGTGTGATTTTGTGCAAAGTTAGGTCTATTGTCTTATGTTACCTACCTATCATTTACCCACCATTCTAAGAATCTACTACTTGTTCTCTTTCCCATGGTTGCACACATACATTTATCTCATTCACTTTTCTTTTTTTATTATTATTTCCACGATCCGAGTTATTGTGATCTAATCCCTTTTCTATCCTTGAACTAGTTCATCCTCATAGGATCATCCTCATAGTTGTGGTTTTAGTCTTATCCCACCTTAATTTAATTTTTAAATTCAAATTTCACTTACTTTCCACCTTTACGCTTTTGGCCAAAAGTTGACTGAATAGAAGTTTGATATTGTGGAGAAAATGTTGTAATTGATGTCAAAGGGCTTGTCGATGGTCCGGACAATTTTTGCCAAAATAATGGTGTATCTTCCACATGGGTCAACCCATGTAATGCATCTTTTGGAGGAGTGTTAATTGCAAAATTAAATTAAAAAAAATGCGACGACCTCATCATATGTGCCACCTTAATTTTGGAAATTTAATTATTATTATTATTTTTTTTAATCATTTATTTGGGGCTCCCAAAGAGGTCGACCTCCCTATAAGGGTGCACTCAACTTTGAAAAAATGAAATGAAATTTATAAAATTAATATTGCTACATGGCCAACCCCTTTTGGAAAGTTGCATCCCTTGGGTGAAGAGTCATCTTGGAGGTATAAATAGAAGCATGTTGGGAGATGGAAAAACAATCAATTTTAAAGAAATATTTTTGTATGAATAGCATAGATAAAAGGATATTTAAGCAGATCTACAAGGTGTATTTGAGTAAATTGTATAGCAATGAATTTGTGAGAGAAGAGCAAGTGACTTAAGTGAAATCATGTGATTTATTGAACAGATCCTATGAAGACTTCATTGCAGATTTGTGAGCATATTTTAACATTATATTACAGATATGAGTGGAGGTTTAAGAGCAGAGGTCTAAGGCAGATTTGTTTGAAGAAGAGAGCAAATTTTTATTGAAGTCCTCGAAGGGATCTAGGGCAGATCCAACAATATTATAATCACTTTGTATTTTGAAGGTTGGTGCCTCCTTATTTGCAAGATCCAGAGGTTGGAGCCTCTCACTCAAAGAGATATGTCTCTTGTTGAGTTGGTGCTCTATGGAGGGGATTGGTGTCTCCTGTGGGTTAATGCCTATGAAGTTGTAAGAAGTTTCCTATAGAAGCAATATTTTTTCGTTGTTTTCTCTTGCAACGGTTTCCATGTAAAATTGTGTGTGCATCTTGTGTTCTCTATTGTTAGATCTTGTTTGTGTGGATACTTTGATTATTGATTTATGATTTCCAAAGTTATAAATTGAAAAAGTTGGTCTTATACTGATTCACCCCCCTCTCAGTATAAGTGTGTGTGTTTTCTTCAATTGCTATCAGAGTGGGTTCCTTCGGAAAAGCCTAATCGCTTGAAGGAAAGATCTTAAGAACACACATGATGAGTCAAGAAGGTTTTTCCTCAAGTCGAGCACCATTGTTCGATGGAAACAACTACACTTTTTGGAGTATGAGGATGCACATTTATTTGATGGCACATGGATTTTGATATATGGAAACCTATTGTGGATGGCTATGTGGCACCATCTACTCGACCACCGGTCAAGCTGAAAAGAGGGCTAGTGAGAACAATGCTAAAGCTATGAATGCAATTCTAAGTGGTCTAATTGAATCAAAATTTGTCAAATTTATGCAATGCACATCGGAAAAAGAGATGTGGGATAAGCTTCAAAGGACTTATAAAGGAAATGACAAAGTGAAAAAGACAAAGCTCCAAACCCACATGGGACAATTTAAGAGTTTAAACACGAAGGAAAAAGAGAATGTTGCTACCTATTTTCTTTGCGCGAATGAAGTCATAAATACCATTTGTGGTCTTGGAGAAAAGATCGAGGATGAGGTTATTGTGCAAAAGGTTTTATGATCTCTACCCATGAGATTTGATGTGAAAGTTTTCGTCATTGAAAAAATGAAGGATCTAAACATTTTGAAGATGGATGATTTACATGGAATTCTTACTGCTTATGAAATGAGGACTGAGAAAGGAACATCATCAAAATGAGAAGCCGCTTTCAAAGCATCAAGAAGGATGAAGAACAAAAGACCTGTACTAAGTGAAAGTTCAAGTGATGAGGAAGAGGCTAACTTTGTGAAGAAATTCAATAAAGAGGAACTATCAAGTGCAAATGTAAGTGAACTCTTAAATGTTTTAATTGTGGTAATATAGGCCATGTTTTTGCCAAATGTCCATAGGTTGGAAGTATAGTAGCCCGAGGAAGAAGTATATTATGACAAGGGAAAGGAAAATAAAAGTCATTATAACAAGAAGTTCACTCAAAGGAAATTTGAAAAGAAGAATAATTTTTGAAGACACAAGAAGAGCCTATATGTTCAAGGAATTGGTCGTTCATCCAAGGAAAGTGATGAAAGCTTCTTCAAAAGTGATAGAGAATAAATTCTTTTCATGGCCTTGGAAACAAAAGAAGAAGCTCCAGGGTGTGAAGACAAAGGAAATGAAGAGATCAAAACCTATAGCAGATCTTGAGGTAGAACTTATAAGAAATATGGGCAGAGATTTGAGGAGAGTTTATAGAAGTACATAAAATTTTCTATAGATAATAATATGCTTCTATTCTCTTCATTTCATTCAATAATCTATTACATATTTATAAGATTCTCATATCCTATTTTATAGGAAACTTTATAAATGACCTCCCTACATATGTTGAGTTATTTTAACAACTCAATACAAGCAATACATTCATACCACTATCATATTAACTTATTTAACAAACTTTAACAAACTTAATAAATAATTATTATGATGCAATATTCCTAACACCCCCCATATTGCATCATTCTCCAAATGAGGATAAGTGGACAAACAATACTTGATGACCACTTTAAGTAGTTCATCATAAGGTATGAGTAGGGACATACACATCTACTCGTGACAAGCAATAGTGAAACTAGCCTCACTATGCTTACTATACTTTCATCCAAGGATAGGGACTAACACATCTATCCAAGACCTTACAAAAAGTTTGGATAGGGTCAAAAACATCTATCCAACATCAAGGTTATGAACAAGGACACACTTTTGTTCACAACAATAATGATTGGGGATACACACTTCCAATCATAATCACCAAACAAATGTGACTATAGACAAACACATAGTCATATGCACCATCTTGTGAATGGGGACAAACACACCATTCACAAACAACCAACAATTGTGATTAGGGACAAACACATCCAATCACAAATATGAACTTTGAGAAGTCCTCGTTGTCATGTATGTAGCCACCATTATAGATTATTTCCACTCTAATCATAAATGATATGAGACGGTTACTACTGCCACCTGGAAACCAATCTTGGCTTTAGTCATTTTGACACAATTTGATGTCACTAAAACAATTTCGTAACCTCATCGTTAATGATTGATGAGAGGTTGTTGAATATCCTCCAACCTACTATGCCTTCATCCTCCAATTGGTTTACTTAGCAATTTTGGCTGTTAAGGCTTATTTCATCAGTTGTGAAGAAATAATATATCCTCTCCCCCATGATGTGAACTGTTGGAAGTTTTTTTGTCATTGGGGAGATTGTTGAGACTATGGAATATGGTGTTGTCGTTGATGTCAACCCATTGTATGGATGTAGAAGAGTTGGTCTAGAGAAGACCAAGTGGTTTGGATAATTTCCTAAGTCATGAGTGCAGTTTCAGTGGTACAATGAACCAATTATGTGGTTTGCACTTCTCCACTATGCAAAATTTTGTCATGCGGTTTTGAGGTGTTCATTATGCATGTTGAACTTGTTCAGATCCAAAGTTTCATGGTTGTTTGTCTTCTACAATCGAAGATATTGTTGATAGAGTATCAACTCTAGAAATGAAAGAGTTGCAGTTACAAAGTGCATGTTGAAATGCTCCACATTCCACCACGGTTGAATGTTATGTTATGCAAATTTGTGGAAGTTTTTATATATGTCATAGGTGTGTAAATTCCAAGTGGCAAGTCTTTTGGTGGTCTGTGTGTCAAGGTGTGGATGAACATTTGGTTCATTCATTGTTAATTCACCAGTTTTGTTATATGGTACCGACCTAAAGGTTTTGGGGTCGTGTGGAGTTGAAGTATGTAAGGAGCATGTTTATGGGAATGATTATGTCATGCTGACCTATTTTGGAGGTGTACACATTTTGGTTTATTTTGCAAGGCATATGTGTTAATGTTTTAGGTAGATAGGTAATGAGGATGTATGGTATATCTAATTAGGCTGACCTAATTAATGTTTTGGATAGTTGTGGTATATATAAAAGTTTGAATCATTGTGCAAGTGTGTGGATAGGGTGTGTAGAGTGTGTGTGTGAAATTTGGTGCAAAGAGAAGTGTGAATCATAGTTATGGTGAAGTATGAAGTGTGTTAAGTTAGTTTTCAGAGCTTCAGTGGAATTGTATCTTTAGCATATGTCAGATGCATAGTTAGCAGTTCATCATTGGGAGTGAGCCACCCTTTCTATTCTAGGCAATGAGCCATTCTCTTTTTGGACAGTAATCCCACCATTCTATATCAACCATTGTAATCAGTTATAATATATTGTGAGCTAATCCTCACCATGGTTTTTCCCTTTCAAGGATTTTCCACATAAATTTGGTGTTCTATTTTGTGAGCTAATCCTCACCATGCTTTATATGTTCCTTTCATTTACTGCAAGTTAAATACGATGCTTTGAATGGATGTTTGAATTGATTAAGTTAATGTTTTAGGGAATATTGATTCACCCCCCCTCTCAGTATTCTGGGTGTTCAAAAGTGAACTTCTTACAAGGAGTGTCGGGTACCACCGATCATGCACTCCAATTACAATTGGTACAATTTTTATTAATTTTTGACATTTTCATATTTTGACACAATGGACCCTATTCTAAATAGAACAATACAACTTTAATATGAGAAAAAATATCTCCTTATGAACTAACAATAATTTGACAATAAATAACAAACGATTATTATGAAACTATTAAAATTTAACTTTAATTGTAATATAATTAGAAGCTATCACTCAACTTAGATTTCACTACATTTTCTTCCATCCACACATGTAACTTAGATCATTTTAATTAGAGTTTCAAATTTTTAAAAAATATTACTATAGATCAAACTGCATGAGCAAACATCATGCCAACCACTCGGTGATGACACAAACTACTATAGTTTTTGCCATCCTAGTTCCTTAGATTTTTCATCCATGCCATCTACTTTGGCAGAGGAAGTATAATGGATCTATTGATTGCTCATGCCATATTTTTGCATCTTCCCAAAATCCAAACTTGAAATGATGATGACTTCTTTCACGCCCACAACTGATGCCTAGGAAGATAAGTTCTTGGAAAATTTGATCATTTCCCCCTTCATTATTGGAGATCTTTGCTAAATAATACAAAGATCATGTTCCAAATCTTCATAAACTTCTAGGGCCACTATTCTCTTTCTTCAACACAGGTTTTTCCACAATGATAACGCCTATCACCCTAATAAAAACTCTTGTAAAAAATAGACCTAAGTCTCACCATAATGATCTTGGCATATTGTATGCGTCCTCTGTGATCTTTATCACTACCAAAGGCTTTTTTAAAGATGATAAAGAATACAAAATAATACTTGAAATGCATGTTGGCCAATCTTGTGCTCAAATTTGCACAATAAATGTTCATAGTTCAATCCTACATGGAGGTATTAGCCTACAAATAATACTAAACCTTCCCTTTAGAGAGCCAAAAGATCAAATCAATACATGTTGACTACTCGAGCCCCATTATAAATTTCATTTTGTATGGAATTCCTCCATGATTATAGAACCTAAAACATCAGGCTTTCAATCGACTTCTGAGCAATTTAAAAAATAAAATTCTCATGGAGGCTTCTAGGCTCTATCAGTTGCAACCATCTTAAAGAGAATATAAGAATTTGAGAAATACACAACAATTTACCTCACACAACACCACAAAAAAAATAATATGGAAAGCAAGGAAAGGTTTCCCTTCCTCATGTAGGGAACACAACAATCACACCAAATCAATCTCTTCAACTTCTAGTTTAAGAACATCATACTCACACATTGCACAATGTTGATCTTCAAACTAACAACCTACTCCTATAAGCATGTTCAAACCTAGCACTCTAATAAAAAATATAGGATGCATGAACATGAATGATGTGCTTTGATACCATATAAGAAATATGGGTAGATATTGAGGAGAGTTTATAGAAGTTGTACATAAAAATTTCTACACATAATAACACGCTTCTATCCTCTTCACTTCATTCAATAATCTACTACATATTTAAAGAATTATCATATCCTATTTTATAGGAAACTTCATAAACGATCTCCCTAAATATATTGAATTGTTTTAACGTCTCAATACAAACAATACGTTCTTACCACTATTATATTAACCTATTTAATAAAATATAATGTAAGCCTAATAAATTATTATTATGATGCAATATTCTTAACAAAACTTACTGTCGATGTAGATGAAATCAAAAGACCCAAGAAGAGGAATTCAAAGTTGAAAGACTAAATTTGAGAAGACGGTGAGAAGTTTGGAAACATAATTATGGATTTAAAGACTCAAGCAAAATAATCCAAACATATTGAAGATGTTTTAAAAGATTGGTTAAAATAAAAGGAAGCAGATTGTGCCAAGCTTGAATCTGAAATCATTTCCTTGAGGAAGGAGCTAGAAAAGACTAAAGATCAACTCAACAAAAACATAAAGTTTGATAAAAAAATTGAAATGTTAGAGGGCCTTATCAACTCACAAAGATCACCATTCATAAAAAATGGTCTTGGTTTTTATGGGAAAGTTCACAAACTACAAAGATGTTGGAAATTAAGAATAATGTTATGACCCTCGAAAGTTCCAACAAAGAGGAGGTGAACAAAGAAGAGAATAAAAGGGAAGAAAACAAATATAAGGCAAACAATGAGGAAAAAAAGGAGGATAAAGCATCATAGTTTCAAAGAACTAACATGGACAACCTCAAATGGTCGTTTCCTTAAAGGAATCCACATACAACTAGGTTTCAATATTCTTTCCATGGTTATTATTTTTCATGTAATCAGTTTGGGCATACAGTAGTAAATTATAGAGTTCACACTAGGAATGACATAAAATTCATGAAGAGGGATTATAATTCATTTGCTCCTCTAATGGATTATAACATCATATGTCATAAGTGCAACACTTTTGGGCACACAACACATTTTTGTATAACTATTTTTTCTGAGCTTTCGAGACACAATAAGGAGGAGGATGTTTGTGACAAGAAAAAGGGTGAATCAAAGAAGGTTTAGAAAAAGAAGAAAGAACAAGAAATGAAATAAAAATATTTGCTTGTACAAGTTGCACTACATGCGTAAAATGATAAAGGAAAATGGTATGTTGACAGTGGTTGTTCAACCCACATGATTGGTGACAAAAGCAATTTTCTCTCTCTAAAAAATCCGAATGAAGGAATAGTGAAATTTGGCGACAATGCTACAACAAGCATAAAAGATAAAGTTACACTTAGTTTGGATAAGGGAATAACTAAAACTAAGGATGTTTTATATGTTGAAGGATTTAAGCATAATATCCTAAGTGTGAGTCAGTTGTGTGACCAAGGGTGTACCTTCATGTTTCATTCTGGAGGATGTAAAATCATGAAAGGTGGAAAATTTATAGCCAATTCTTATAGAACAGATGGTAATCTCTACATTCTCAATGAAGTCAGAAGAAATGTTATATGTGGCAAGAAGATGAGAGTTGGTTGTGGCATAAAAGGATGAGAAATTTGAACTTTGATAACATTGTGAAGATCAACAAAAAGAAAACTGTAAGAGACATGTTGAAGATAGCAAAGCCTTCGAATATCATTTGCAAACAGCGTCAATATGAAAAAAGAAATAAAAACTTCACATCTAAGGGGTATTCTATTTCAAAGCCTTTGGAACTTATTCACATTGATTTGTGTGGGCCAACAAGGATGAAAATATTGCAAGGTGAGTTATTTTATGTTGTTGATTGATGATTATTTATGATGACTTGGGTAGCTTTTCTTAAATAGAAATATGAAGCAATTGAAAATATTAAGGCATTTGAAGCCTTAGTAGAGAATGAAACTAGGTTGAAGATCAAATGCCTTAGATATGACATAGGAGGAGAATTTACCTCAAATAAATTTGAAGAATACTATGAAAGACATGAGATAAAGAGATAATATTCAGTTGCAAGAATTCCACAACAAAATGGAGTAGTTGAGAGAAAGAATAGAATAATTCAAGGAATGGTAAGAGGTATGCTAAATGAGTCCAAGATATATGATTCTTTTTGGAAATAAGCAGTTCATTTTGTTGTCTATATTTCAAATTGAGTACAAATCAGGGTAAATAACAACAAAACACCATATGAACTTTGGAAGTGAAAGCTTGCATTAGTAGAGTACTTCATGGTTTTCAGAAGAAAGTGCTATATAAGAAGAGATGAGGAAGATTTAGGAAAATTTGATTCCAAAAGTGATAAAGGTACATTCCTTGGGCATTCCACAAGGAGCAAAGCTTATAAATGCTATAACAAGAGATTGCACAACATTGTTGAAAGTACAAATGTGAGGGTTGGTGAAGAAAGGCATCAAAAGTAGATAGTACAAGAAAGTGATTATCATAAGGAAGAAATTTACAAAAAAGAAGAAACAATGGAAGAAATAAAAAATTGATAAGTTGAGAAAAGAAATCCAAAGACTCCATCAAAGGAACCACCCAAGAAACCATCTAGATTTTTTCAAAAGAACCATCATGAAGATCTAATTATTGGAGACAAAGACACATAAATTTAGATAAGAATAAGACTTCCCAATACAACAGAACATGCAATTTTGTGTTTTCTTTCCAAAGTTGAACCAAAGGATTTTTCAAAATCAAGTGAAGACAAATATTGGATCAAGGCTATGGAGGAAGAATTGGATCAAATAAAGAAGAATGAAACTTGGGAGCTTGTCCCAAGACCTAAGGACAAGAACGCCATTGGAACCAAGTGGGTTTTTCAAAACAAGCTAAATGAAGACGGGGAAGTCACAAGGAACAAGGCTATCCTTGTGTGCAAAGGATATGCACAAGTCAAAATATTAGACTTCGAAGAAACATTTGGCCCTGTTGCACGATTAGAAGCCATCAAAAAGTTCTTAGCTCTTGGAAGTTTCAAGAATTTTGAAGTTTATAAGATCGATGTCAAATCAAATTTTCTAAATGTTAATCTAGAAGAGGAAGTATACATCAAACAACCCAAATGATTGATTCTATTAGAGAATAAGAATTATGTTTGTAGATTTAAGAAGGCTCTTTATTGATTAAAGCAAGCCCCAAGGGCTTGGTATTCAAGGTTATACAAGTATCTTCAAGAGCAAGGATTCAAAAGAAGAATGGCGAACAACAACCTGTATATCAAGAATGAAGGAAATAAGTTATTGATTGTCGTGGTATATGTTGATGACATCATTTTTTGGGGATAATAGTGATATGACGTGCCAAGACTTCACTGATCTGATTTAACAGATCTAAGATAGTTGTTTTGAATGCTTAATTACAATCTGAAAGTGCTTAATTAAAATTTGATTCTTAAGAAGATTAAATTAACGAAATTACAAAGAGATTAAAGAAAGAACGAAAAGAGAGAGAAAGAGAGTGCAAAAGAAATTGATAACGGAGTTCGTTGTTTAAAAAGACTACGTCTTTGGGCCCTTCTCTAATGAGTGGACCGATCCAATTATTCCTCCATAAATTCGGTTACATTCGTCGACAAAACCTCCTCTTGGGAAACAAAGAAATTCTCAAATGCACTTCCAAAGTGCGTGGAAACAAGCTTCTCCAAAAGCACGGAATTACAATAATTTCTCCAAGGAAAGCAACTCTCACACTTGCAAAGTTCTTCCAAAATCACTTACTTCACACCCCCCATTCTACCCCTTTTTATATTACATTTTATGCCAAAATTGGTGTAAAGCCAATTAAATACCCAATCTCCCTTACATAGAAAAAAATTCAATAATATCCCCCTTTAATAATTTCTGGAAGGATAATATCCCCTCAAAATAATTTCATTTCCATTTGAATGGTTACGAATGGATTTATTCTCTACTATTTAGGAGATATTTTATGTAAAGTTTTATTTGACCCCTTAATTTAGGAATAATATTCCTAATATTTCAGTGTACAGGAAAATATTCTAGGCCTCTAAAATATGAGATATATTAGGCCCCTTAACACATGCAATAGAGCCTTATCTTTAGGCTTAAAAAACCAAATTAAATCCCTTTTGGAGAAAATGGTGGGTGGTGATCCCACCATCCTCTCCTCCTTTTAAGTTTTTCCCCTAAAGGCAAGGGAGGCTTCCCATATAAGGTGGGCTGCACCCTATTCCTTAGGTGGTGTCCCACTTTATATGGGTTACTCCCCATACCATGGGTGGTGGCCACTTAATTTGGGTTGCCCCCTTGGATGGGTGGGACCCACCATAAATATTATATATATATTTGTTTTTTTTAATATATATATATATTTTTGCCTCTCCTTTTTTTAATATTATTCAGCAATAATATTGCCATGTAATGCCAGGTGTCAGGGGCTGATTGGTTGTCGAGTTGACTGGGCATTGACGTCATCGGGGCAATTTCGACCCAATCTTTGACCTTTCGTAACATCGCCATACAAACTCTATTTTCCATGAAACAAACTCTATCGGAATCATGACGATGAGCACTATGCAATGGTGTTGACTTTGACCAGTTTTGTCAACTTTTATTTTTCCCCTTTTTTCGGCCTGGGTCTGGGAGTTGACCAAAAGTTTGACCATAAATATCTTGAGCTCTAGGACTCCGATTGACTCTGTTCAAGTTACATTGGAGTCAGGATCTCGAGCACTTTTTATTGATACCAAAATTGGAGAAAAATGGAGAATTTTAAAATTTGACGAAAAATCCTCTGAATCAGTCCTCCCCACTGGAGAGCTTTTGGAACTTTGAAAGCTAGTTACTCGGAAAGTAAGTGAGGGTAAAGTTCCCTCAATTTACAAATATCCATCCACTTTTCCTTGCTTGGATGCATCCCCTTTAGCCCCACTCAGAGGTATTCAACTGCTCCTCTTCGTGAAGTCTTGGTGTTCCTGTCGAGGATGATGTCTTCAGGCAACTCTGACATGTACTTTGGTGAAAGGTCATCAATGGATGGAACTTGCACTTCAACCTCCTCGTCTAGTATCATCAGAGGTTCGTACAACTTCAAGTTCTCAACACTAAATACCGAGTAAATCTACATGTATGGAGGAAGATTAAGGCGGAAGGCATTAGTGCCAATCTTTTCCAGAATCTCAAATGGACCATATCTGATCAGCTTGAGGTTCCTTCCTTCGCCTTGCATTCTTTCCTTTCTTATATGTAACCAAACATGGTCACCGACTTGGAAATGGTGGTCGGTGCGATGTTTATCATGCCAAGCCTTGTATTTGGCTTGGCTCTTTTCCAACTGTGCTTCTACTACCTGATGAATTGCTTGGACTTTCTGGATGAACTTCAAAGCCTTCTCTGAATCATGGCATCCATCTTCAACATCGTCCTTGCAAAAATAAAAATCCATTGGTGTCTTGGGCATGTAACTGAAAGAAGTCTCAAAAGGAGACCTCTTTGTAGAAGAATGAGCTACATGGTTGTAGGCATGCTACACATAATGAAGACTTTCATCCCACAACTTAGGATGTTTGCTGCAATATCCTCTGAGAAGATGCACAATTGTCTTGTTGAATACCTCTGTCTATCCATCGATCTGCGGATGGAAGGTTGTACTCTTTTTCAGTTTAGTATCCATAAGTCCCCATAAGACTGACCAAAACTCCCCAAGGAATCGAGAATCTCAATCTGATACAATGGAAGTGGGTAACCCAAAGTGAACCCATACAAACTGAACATACATATGAGGTGTCAGTTCAATAGTGACTTGCTTTTTACATGGCATAAGAATACACATCTTGCTGAACCGATCAACTACTACATGCAAATAGTCATGCCCTTTCTTAGACATAGGTAACCCCCCAACAAAATCCATAGAAACACCTTCCCATGGATGGGATGGTACATGTAAAGGTGTGTACAACCCCAATTTCCTATTACTTGGTTTGCTAGTTGCACACATCACACATCCCTTAATATATTTTGTTACAATTTCCTGCATTTGAGGCCAGTAGCAATATTTTTGTAGCTGTGCCAAAGTTTTACTAACCCCAAAATGTCCTGCAATTAGCGATGTGTGTGCCTCTCTAATTACATGTGCTTGTTCATTCTTTGGAATGCATAATTTCCCTAAGTGATACAAGAGTTTATCATGCACATAGTAATCCTTTTCTTCTACTTGTTTTCCTTGGATTAGAGCTGCATAGATATCCTTAAAATTTTCATCAGTAGCATATTGTTCTTCAAAACTTGCATGCATCATAGAACTATTTTTAAGGATTATCAAAGCATTGGAAATTGGAGGTCTAGAGAGCATGCCTACTACTTTATTATGGGCACCTTTCTTGTACTTAATCACTAAGTGAAATTGTTGAAGAAAACCCATCTACCTAAAGTGCCTACTTTGTTGCAACTTAGTTTGTGAATGTACATATTGCAATGGTTGGTGATCGGTATGGATTGTTGTTTCCTTCCCAATTAAGTAGTGTTTCCATTTTTTAACACTCTAAACTAATGGATAAATTTCCTTATCATAAGTAGGATAGCTAATGACTGTACTTGATTTTTTTTCAAAGTGATAGCGGATTGGCTTACCTCCTTGCATTAGCATTGCTCCCATGGAAAATCCACTTGCATCTGTTTCGATTTCAAACAGTTGGTGTAAATCTGGTAAAGCCTAAACTGGTGTTGTGCTCAACTTCTCCTTCAAAGTGTTGAAGGCCTTCTACTGTGGACCTCCCCACTGAAAAGTTGTCTTTGTACTGGTCAATGGGTGCAATGGTGATGCAATATAAGAGAATTTTGCAATGAACTTTCTCCAGTAGTTGACTGCACCTAAGAAACTTATGGCTTCATTAAATGTACTTGGCTTAGGCCACTTTACAATAACTTCGAACTTCATAGGGTCTACTTTCAATTGATCACCACCTATGACATAGCCTAAGTACACTAAGGATTTCTTAGCGAATTCGTATTTAGACATCTTTACAAAGAGTTTTTCTTTTCTCAATACATCAAAAACTTTTTTTACATGATTTACATGATCTTCCCAAGTTCAATTGAACACAAGAATATCATCTAAATACACTATGACAAAATCATCAATAAAAGGACGAAACACATCATTCATGACTCTCATAAATGTAGCTAGTGCATTACAAATCCCGAAGGGCATGACCAACCACTCGAATAGTCCTTGTTTTGTCTTAAATGCAGTTTTCCAAATGTCATCTTCTGCAATTCTTATCTAATGATATCCGCTACGCAAGTCTAACTTAGAGAAATAAACTGCATGTTTTAATTGATCAAGTAAATCGTCAACACGGGGAAGAGGATACCTATTCTTTACCATTATCTTGTTCAGGGCTCGATAGTCGATGCAAATTCTCCAAGACCCATCCTTCTTTGGAACCAACACAATTGGAGAACCACAAGGAGATGTACTAGGACATATGACTCCCTTTTCCACCAACTCCTGAACTTTCTTTTTGATTTCCTCATTCTACAAAACTGACAAACGGTACATGCCGATGTTTGGAAGAGGCACATCCTACTGTAAATTGATTTCATGTTGTATCTCTCTCTTAGGTGGCAACCTCTTTGGTTCCTGAAATAAGTCTTCATAAGTAGAAACTATTTTGACCATCTCATTTTTATGCTTTGGATCACACCCCTTAAATGCTTCAAATTTTTCATCCTCTTAAGATTTTATGAGCATTAATACAAGGTTCTTACTAGAATTGATCAACCTTTTCATTTGACCAACTTTGACTAGTGAAAAATTAGTCCTAACTTTGTGTGCACATACAATGTATTCTATCCCATCCTTAAAAATATGATACTTATTCTCCCCCCTATAGAAGATTGCTTTTCTATCATACAAATAAGGACTCCCTAACACAAGCCCACAAATATCCAAAGGGACAACATCTACTTCTACCTCATCAATAAAGTTTGCAGTGATAGAAAATTTCAATTTACATTGTTTCGTTACTTGTAGTTGAGCATCATTGCAAACCCATCCAAGCGGATATGGCTTTGGATGAGGTGTTGTAGTTAAATGGAATTTCTTTACCACCTCTTCAAATATTAAATTGACTTGAGAACTCATATCAAACAATTTCAATCTAGTTTGCTTAGACACAACTCGAATATGAAACAATTCATTCCGTTGTTTATCATCTTTAGGAGTGGATACTTTACTTGTACTTGCATTACGTGCACTTGCATTAGAAATACTTGTATCAGTAGAGAGAGTTATAATTTTATCTTTACCTTGGATCCTGGTAGCAGCAATCTTTGTCTCATCTCCGGAGTCAAATCCAAGATCTTGTTGAATCATTGCAACAATCTTTTGCTTGCCTTTATTTCCTCTGTATCTTTTCAGACTTAGTTCAGGGTGCAGCTTCCAACACTTTGAATCATCATGCCTGTCTTTCTTACAATGGGAGAATGTGGGATTATCACCCTCCTTTTGAACTATAGCTGTCTTTTTCCCTTTGCCTTTATCTTTGTCTTTACCTTTACCCTTAAAATTCCCCTCAAACTTAGATGGTTTATTTGAGAAATTATCACTGAAAGTGCTCTTACCCCTTGACTCTAAATGAGTGGCTTGGACTGGCACTGCATCCAATTTATTATGACTCAACATTAGAATGGTATATCTTAGGTAAGAATGCAAACCACCTATGTACTTAAGTAATGTATCTTGAGTATACAAAGGAACACTTAAAACAATAGATCGTTTTCTAAACTCATGGGTGTAATCTTGAACAGAGTGGCCCTTACCTTGCCTAAAGGTTTTCTAATTCATTGTTAAATGTTGCATATAACCTAAAGGATATATTTTTTTTAAAGGGCAGCAACAAATTCCATCCAATTAATATTAACCTTACCATGGTGAGCAATTTCCTCCCAAGTCCTACTCTCCCACCAAGTGAGAGTTGTACCTCCCAACTGGAGAGTGGCTAATTGGATCATAGAAACATCTTTTGTTAGGCCTTGAATCCTACAATACACTTCTACCTACTGGATCCAATCATCTAACTTTTTGGCATTTAACTCACCACGTACTTAGGCAATTCAAATTTTACACCCAGTTTAATAACAAGCTTCGACTTTCTCTTAAATGGATTATTAGTGGGAGAAGAAGAAGAGGGAGAAGAAGAGGAGGAAGAAGAGGAAGAAGGAGAAGACGGGGTAGATGGAGGATAAACTAGAATTTTTTCACCATCTTCAGACTGCTTCTTCTTGTCTTAACGATCTTTAGAATCTCCTTTCTTCTGCTCACACTTCTTCTTATCTGCATAAAGCTCTCCAACCATTGCCCTCATCTCAAGGAAGGATTGCTGAAAAGACTTATCTTCAAGCTTAGGCTCAATACTTTTCCCAGCTTTGGTTCCTTCCATCTTTGGCAAGGTTCTTCTTTTTCTGATCTTAGGATTATATTCTTCAAGCTCACCTTCGCCTTTCTGAAGCTTGGAGCGCGTTAGCATTCAAACCTGCAATCTTAGCCAAACATGACTTTGATACCAAATTTGATTTGATTTAATGGATCTATGACAAATGCTTTGAATGCTTAATTACAATCCAAAAGTGCTTAATTAAAATTTAATTCTTAACAAAATTAAATTAACAAAATTACAAAGAGATTAAAGAAAGAACGGAAAGAGAGAGAAAGAGAGTGCAAACAAAATTGATAACGGAGTTCGTCATTTAAAATGACTACATCTTCGGGCCCCTCTCCAATGAGTCGACTGATCCAATTATTCCTCTAGAAATTTGGTTACATTCGTCGACAAAACCTCCTCTTGGGAAACAAAGAAATTCTCAAATGCACTTCCAAAGTGCGTGGAAACAAGCTTCTCCAAAAGCATAGAAATACAACAATTTCTCCAAGGAAAGCAACTCTCACATGACTTGCAAAGTTCTTCCAAAATCACTTACTTCACACCCCCCATTCTACCCCTTTTTATATTACATTTTATGCCAAAATTGGTGTAAAACCAATTAACTACCCAATCTCCCTTACATAGAAAAAAAATCAATAATATCCTCCTTTAATAATTTCTGGAAGGATAATATCCCCTCAAAATAATTTCATTTCCATTTGAATGGTTACGAATGGATTTATTCTCTATTATTTAGGAGATATTTTATTTAAGGTTTTATTTGACCCCTTAATTTAGGAATAATATTCCTAATATTTCCGTGTAAAGGAAAATATTCTAGGCCTCTAAAAATATGAGATATATTAGGCCGCTTAACACATGGGATAGAGCCTTATCTTTAGGCTTAAAAAACCAAATTAAATCCCTTTTGGAGAAAATGGTGGGTGGTGATCCCACCATCCTCTCCTCCTTTTAAGTTTTTGCCCTAAAGGCAAGAGAGGCTTCCCATATAAGGTGGGCTGAACCCTATTCCTTAGGTGGTGTCCCACTTTATGTGGGTTACCCCCATACCATGGGTGGTGCCCACTTAATGTGGGTTGCCCCCCTTGGATGGGTGGGACCCACCATAAATATTATATATATATATATATATATATATATTTTTTTTTTTTTTTGCCTCTCCTTTTTTTTAATATTATTCAACAATAATATTGCCATGTAATTTCAGGTGTCAAGGGCTGATTGGTTGTCGAGCTGACTGGGCACTGACGTCATCGGGGCAATTTTGACCCAATCTTTGACCTTTCGTAACATCGCCATACAGACTCCGTTTTTCATGAAACAAACTCTGTCGAAACTGTGATGATGAGCACTATGCAATGGTGTTGACTTTTACCAATTTTGTTGACTTTGATTTTTTCCCTTTTTCGACTGGGTCTGGGAGTTGACCAAAAGTTTGACCATAAATATCTTGAGCTCTGGGACTCCGATTGACTTTGTTCAAGTTGTGTTGGAGTTAGGATCCCGAGCACTTTTTAATGATACCAAAACTGGAGAAAATTGGAGAATTTCAAATTTTGACGAAATAAACAAGCATTTGTTTCCCTATCTACAACATAGGCAAAATATATTGCAGAAACAACTTGTTGCATAAAGGTTTTATGGATGAAACAATCTTTGAAAGATATTAAGGTTGACTATGAATATCCCATTCCCATACTTTGTGATAATGCGAGTGCCATCAACATATGAAAGAATCTAGTTATGCACTCCAAGAAAAAGCATATTTTGATTAAGTATCATTTCTTGAGGGAGCAAGTAATTGAGAAACAAGTAAAGTTGGAGTATGTTGCTACAAAGGACCAAATTGCAAATATTTTCATGAAGCCTTTTCCAAAAGAGACTTTTGAGTACCCGAGGGAGAAATTGGGAGTGATGTCACTCTCATCCATTCACTAAATTCTTCAAGAGAAGCATGTGTTTAGGGGGAGCTATTCATTGTCTTATTCAGTTAGCCCCATATACCCTTTGTCATTAATGTCAAATGGGGAGGAGTAGAGTCCGGGGGAGCACTTCAGTCAAGGGGAGCAATTCGGTTAGGGGGAGATGTATGATCTTGTTGCATTTCAAAATTATCCCTTTATAAGGTTTCATCAATGAAAAATGGGGAGACTGTTGAAAAATGTTGTCATTGATGTCAAAGGGCTTGTCGATGGTCTGGATAATGTTTGCCAAAATAATTGCGTATCTTCCACATGGGCCAACCCATGTAATGCATCTTTTGGAGGATTGTAAATTGCAAAATTAAATTAGAAAAGATGGGATGACCCCTCATATTTGCCACCCTAATTTTGGAAATTTAATTAAATATTAAATTATTATTTTTATGATTTTTGGGGCTCCCAAAGAGGGACGGCCCCCCTAGAAGGATGTGCCCAACTTTGGGCAAGTGAAATTAAACTACTAAAATTAATATTGTTGCATGACCAACCAGTTTGTATGGATTGTTGCATCACTTGGGTGAAGAATCATCTTGGAGGTATAAATAGAAGCATATTGGGAGATGGAAAAATAATCAATTTTCAAGAAATATATTTGTATGAAGAACAAAAATAAAAGGATATTTAAATAGATCTACAAGGTGTATTTGAGTAGATTTTATAGTAGCAAATTTGTAAGAGAAGAGCAAGTGACTTAAGTGAAATGCAATTTTATTGAGCAGATCCTATGGAAACTTATTACATATTTATGAGAATATTTTGAAGATTATATTACAAATCTGAGTGGAGGTTTCAGAACAGAGGTTCAATGCAGATTTGTGTGAAGAAGTAAGATTTTTGTTGAAGTCCTTGAAGGGATATAGGGCAGATCCAACAACATTATAATCACTTTGTATTTCAAAGGTTGGTGACCTAATTATTTGCAAGATCTGGAGGTTGGAACATCTCACTTAAAGAGATCAATGCATCTTGCTGAGTTGGTGCTCAATGGAGAGGATTAGTGTCTCTTGTGGGTTGGTGCCTATGAATTTGTAAGAAATTTCCTATAGAAACAATATATTGATTTGGTTTTTACTGTAAGGGTTTTCACATAAAATCATGTGTGCATCTTATGTTCTTTATTGTTAGATATTTCTTGTGTGGATATTTTCATAATTGCTTTACAATTGCCAAAGTTGTAAATTAAATTTTTTGGTCTTATAATGATTCGCCTTCCCTCTTAGTATAAGTGTGTGTGTGTGTTTTCTTCTGATATGTTACTATGTACTTGTATTTGAAGGCATAATGTATTTAATCTAATAATTGAACTATAAGGAGACATCATTCAAATTCACACACTATAATTGGTGCTCTAAAAAGTGTTTTGACATTGCACAATCATTTTAGGAGAATTTGCATGATTGAAGAGCGTTATCCTTAATTTTGTCTATTCTCAAGGGGTTGATCAAGGTGAAGAGACCTCATGAATTAGTTATACTATAACCTATCAAAGGTATTTATCAATAAATTATCAATCTCTACAAACATCAATAAGTACATAATAAATCAAGAAACCTCATGAAAAATAAAGAAAAGTACATAGAAAATCACACAAGTCAAGTTTGTAGGCATAGGAAAATGCCATGTTCGTAGATTTATCCCTAAAATTTAGGCTTGAGTACATAGTTACGACATAATATTTTGATTCTTAGGTGAATCAGTGGTCTATTAACTATTATTTTAGATTATGAGATACATGATATTTAAATCTGGTTATCAAACTAAGTACATTTAGTTTTATTTATATTTTTCACATTCAATTACTAACAATTATCAGTATCTAGTCATTTTTTTCCTAGGGTGACTTGTGCTTATTATTTATCCTACAAATAAGCACAAGTCAGCCTAGGAAAAAAATGACTAGATACTAATAATTATTAGTAATTGAATGTGAAAAATATAAATAAAAGTAATTGTAGGATAAATTGGATTCACCAAAATGTTATTAGTATTAGATCCAATTTATCCTACACATCCCAACCTTTTTATAGTTCTAATTTATATTTGTAGATCTAATATTATTATTTTTCATATATTTGCATCCTTACCTAGGGTTTGATCCTTATTTGCACAATAGCTGCTAATTAGGTTTGGTTATATATAGCGAGTTATCATTTATCCCATAATCCCACCTAGGACATCCTATCATTATGGAACCTATTCAGGATTTTTCTATGGCTAATATTTATTCATACATTTTGAATTTAGATAGATTGTCATTTTTTATTGTAGATCCCTTTATGCTTACTACTCTCAAGACACATTTTTATAAGGATGTGTTCTCTATGGAGAGTTTTTTCTATTACATCTCATCATTTCCTTTATGGAGTTGATTAGTACTCATCTATGCTTATTAGATAAACTCATGTCATCTATTCATGTGTTTCATGGTGATCATTTGGATTATGATAAACCTTGTAGGATGGACATAAATGATATAGTCTTACCCTCACCTACTAATGGCAATTTTTTCATCCTATGATGATCTTTCTTTCACATTTCATGATGATTTTATATCTATAAAGGTATGCTTTTTAGATAATAGATTGCCTTTCATACATAATGATGTGATACATGGCGCTTATTCTTCTACATATCATGTTGAATTTATTGATACTTGTCCTTCACATTATGATAGCCGTTGCCTTGATCCGTGATAACTTTAAGAAATACCTCCTAAACATATATATAAATATTGGTGTCTTGGCCGTGAGTATTATTTCTTTGGAAAATAATGCCTATTTTGGAAAAGAAATTAATCCCACAACGAAATTGTGCAAATTTACCAAAAATGTTGATTTTTGTCGGTAAATTATATATGGTTTCATAAAAAAATTGTATAACATGTTATTGATTGAATCAAATAAATAAAATAATTTATTGGGTGAATTATCATCTAGTTAAAAAAATATTACATGTGGATGGAAAAAATATTGTGACACAAAAGGCTAGATATTAATTTATTTGGTGAATTCTATATTATTCAATGAATGATGATCAACAACTTAAATTGTATTATGTGAAGAAATTTTGATACACCCATGTTTGGAGATAAAAGTTCTAGAATAAGCTAGTGAAAAGAGTGTCGATTGGAAATGATATTTGTTGTGGGTCCCATGTAACATTAATGCATTGCTAATTTATTGCCCCGAGAATGCCTTGAAATATCATACACATGAAAAATTCATCTAAATGTGATTTTAATAACATTAATGGGAGGATTTATGGATGTTGATGGTAGCTTAATGCAAAATTTTAACATAGCTTAATGTTGGTATCTATTAGGTTATGTCAAATTCCATTAGTTCATGATTTTTTATGATATCAAATCACATGTATGATTTCAAAATTTATTATTATTTAAATTTTTCTACATAAATAAATATGTGGTGTATGTGCTTATGTGATATCTCATAAGATAACACGAGCAACCACCTAACTCAAATTATCATCACTAATATGTTTGTTTCTCTTTAGAAGGTCCATCATGAAAATAAATGATGGGAATATGAATGTCACGTGCTAGAAAATAACTTATGTAAGCTTTGATGAAAAATATTTTAAGTGAGAAGGCAACTTCTATTTTTTGATGTAGATTTCATTATATCTTTCAATGGACTTCATGATCTTCTTACCACTATATTCCTTTGATTCGAGGATATGGATGGAGTGAAATTCCACTTAACATGTGAGATGACCTTATCTTGGTCTATCACAAAAATATAAATGTATAATATTTTCTCCAATGTACATTCACATGGAATCCATTGTAGTGGTGTTGGGGATGAATACATGGAAGGAAATAATATGAATAGGTTTAATTAGGCATTTCCACCAATGTTGTTTTGTGATGTAATATTTACTACAAGATTGCACTTTAGTTAGAGTACCTAGGGATCTATATTAGATTTTCATATTAGCTCAACATGGAGGAGGTTTTGGAGGTTGTAGAATTAATTTCAAGGAGCTAAAAAAAAAAAAATGTACCAATAAAGGTACATATTGAGATGAAACAAATAAAAATGGGAACCCTAGGTCTACTGTATAAACCTAGGATTCAAACTTTGGGGGTTTTGGGTTATTTTCTTATGTTTCATTAAGATGGATATCAACAAGGTATTTAGATTGACTTTTAACCATGAAGGTGAGTCAATCAGACCTAGATCTACATCGTATTGAGTCTCAAAATGATTTGGAATTGATTGAAATGGATTAACCTAATTAGACTATGTGACCTAATATGAAAAATGCAAGAATTTGACAATTAAAAAAGTGAAATAGTAACTTGTAGACGGATTTGGGAACTGTAGAGGATCATGTACCTGTCTTGAAAAGTTGTTTGTATGAATAGGGGGACAAAGTTTCCCTAGGACTTATGGGTCCTTGTAGGGATGTCCTGCTCTATTTTTGAGGTCCTCTGATGACAAATCTAAGCTTTTGATTCATGAATGTAGAGTTTTCAAAACACTACCAGATAATTATGTAGGTGAGTTTATGTGAGTTGACAAGGTGTAGGGCCTCGATTGCAAAAATGAACATTTTTTCTTCAAGCTTCCTTCAATCCTCTTCAAACCTAAAATTTACACATTCACAAAGAGAAGAGATGTTGTGCCATTTAGGGGCTTGCCTTAGTCAAACCTTGTGTTAGTGTTTCCATTTACACAATGGTAATGTTAATGATACATAGATAAATGATAGGAAGGGATGATGAAATCAAAAAGTGTTGCAACTCACCACCCTTCAATGGCTTCCTTGAAGGACTGAAGTCATGCAACCTCAAGGTCTTGGATCTTGCTTGCTTGAATGTTTGAATTGCTTGGAGACCTACAACAAAGCTTAGCCTTCTCAAACAATGATAGCATAAACACATATGAACTCACATAAGATTTGACATGATGTTAGGACCTTGAATTGCTGCAATAAAGTTTTGAAATGCTACTCTTGACTAACTTGATAATGCCCTTGATCATAAGTTTTCCAATGGTTTTCTAGAATATTGTCAAATGATTCAATAACTAGGTATTTATAGGCATTTATTTAATTTCTCACAAATTAAATCATAATAGCCGACATTTGCAATTTGAATTTTGAATGTTACAATGCTGACATTGACATATCTAAAATTGGTTTGCGATAAAATAGGGGGACCTATACACCCTAGGGAAAATAGGTCCTAACCCTATTTTCCAAGACATTAAGTGTCAAGGAAAAAATATTAATTGGATGCATTTGCTCAATGCTTGCAATTTCTCAGAAAGTGGTACAAATGGGCTATAGAATGCATAATTTAGGAAATTAGGGATCCAATTAGGCTCAATAATTTAGGGGGAGAAAAACATAGTGTGAAATTTTCAAGGGTGACAATTTTTGATGCTACATTTAGCCCCCACTTTAGTGAGAGTATGAACTTATGTTCAGGCTCACACTAAAGTAGAAAATCTATGTCAAGAGGTGTCTGATTGTCCAAATGTTGAAAATATAGGATGACTAAGGATCTAGGGGGAGTGCACAAGCCCCTAGGATCCAAGATCCCATGGAAAACTAACATAAGCATAAAGGAAAACACATGTATGTAATGCAAAAATGAAATACAAAAAGGAGGATATGGATAATCATGGGCTAGCAAGGCATGTTATGCTAGGATCCACACCAAAGGCACCCATGACACACAATATTAAAGTCTGATATTTTCTATGTGAATCACAAACCAAAAGGAAACACATGCTAGTGAAGTCCGATATTCACTAGGTGAGCCCCTAAGACAAGGAAAAATGAGAAACACACTAGGTCTAGTGAAATCCACTATTCACTAGGTGTGTACCCATTAACAAGGTAGAAAAAATGAGGAACACACTAGGTCTAGTGAAGTTCACTCTTCATTAGGTGTGTACACATGTCAACCATACCAAGAGTTAGACTCCTTGATAACCCTGATAAGGTGCTACAAAATGATCAAAATAGTATGCCAACACAACACTAAGTTCAACACCTATGAACAAAGTGAAGCAAAATATGTCAATGTTAATGCACCACTAAGTCCAATGCGTGTAAACAAAGTGAAGCAAATAATGCCAATGTATGCCCCCGCCTTAAAGAAATTGCAAAACACCATGCTATGAGCAATGAATTTAAGGTAGAAAAATGATAAATGGTATGCAACAAAAGATCGCAAGAGCTTATTTGGAAAGCCCTATGCCAATGATATGTTTCCAAATAAAGCTACATCATGATAATGGGTTACACCCCAAATGCAACATAACAAACAACATAGAATATGAACACATAAGGGATCCATAGATCCAGGGTCAGTATACATCTTTTCTATAGTGATATAATAAAGCTCAAAAATAATATCATTCCCTAAATACTCATGCAACAACACACACAATGGAGGAATGACACATAGAGAGAAGAAAAACAAAATTTTTGGGTCAACATGGAAGAGACATAAATGTATCAACACCTTGCATCATCCCCAAAAGGAAAACACAAGATAAAAAATAAAAGATAAAATTTATGACATATAGAAGAATGAAGATACAAATAGAAGAATATCATGACAAGTTCATTTCCTTTGTATCTTTGCACCAACGGAGCAACAAGGGTTATCCAAAGAAAACTCACAAACACAAAGGCATGCCCAACAACACAACATAGGTGATCACATCACGTGCAAGCAAACACAAAGAACACAAAACACAAACATAAGGGATCACCACACATGCGAGCCAACCTAAAATGGGTTGTCTACATCCCAATCTTGCTCATCATATAGAGAGGGCATACAACTAGCTAAAGGGACTACAAGTGACGTACTAGGATCATCTCTAGGTTCAAGATGTGGTGGGTCACTCTCATCAGGAGGATCATCATGGTTGTCATTATATAAATTTATTTTCTTTGAAAATAGAACATTAAGCTCCTTATGGACTTGTTCATCAATTTTGGAAATTTCATCTTCATCATCTAAGTTAATCACAATAGGAGGTTTTATAATAATGGAAGTTGTATGTTCTTGTTTCACTTATTTTTATAGGTCCAAGTCTTATTTTGGTGAAAGTCAATTTTAATTCTTCTTGAGTGGCTTGTATAGGTGTTTTATTTTCATGCACTATTTTATTCTTTTCTTCCACCTAACGAGCAATAGTATGATGCCTATGCCTACAGTCTTTAACATTTCAGTTTCTTCTTGCATGGTTTTCAATTTGTGATGGGGTAGGGGAAGGTTTCTTGACCATTGGTCTCTTTTCTTCCCTTAAGGGAGGAATTGAAGGGACCATCCAGGGTTGGGAAACCACTGTCTCTTTAGATCTATACACTTGTTTTATCTCTGGAGGAACAAAAGGAATCATTTGATTGTCTCTTGGTCTTTTATACGATATGGGTGGAGGAAATGCAGCATATTTACCTTGGTTACTTGGAAGGGTCTTTGATTCAAGCATGGGTTCATCCATAAATAGTGGAGGAGGCACAGCTATGGTCTTATCATTTATAGTAATATTGATAAGAGATAAATCTGTTATGCACTTTACCTTAGAATTTTGGTATGACTTAACAAATAAATCCTCATTAATAGGTTCCATAGGTTGATGCAAAAATAAATCTAATGAAAATTTTTCATGAGAAGACAGAGGGTTAAATCCATAATGATGCACTATAAATATTTGAATTTCAAATGGGAATTTGTGCACTTGTGAATAACCAACGGGATGAAATTCATGGAGTGTAGCCATGGGTAGCCTAACTTCACATGGAATTTTTCTGATATTGGGATGATGAAGAATGATACATCTAATTATTTCAGTACAACTTTAAGAGAAAGAGTGATTGAACCTATCATAGGGTAAGCAAAACCATAATGAGTTTCTAACCATGATTTTGATTGTTCATAAGAATCTCGATAAAGCTCATGCACAAACAAGAACTGCTCAATGATCACATTCTCTACACACACAAGATCAATGAGTATTCCTTGTACAAGTTTTCTATTGATAAGTTCAATGATATAGAGAGGACCATTAGGTACATGTATGGATGCATCATTATTGGTGAAATTTTAGGTACCATAGTAGTTTGGCCCTTACGAGGCTGAACATCTATTAAATAAATCATGCTATCTACTTACTTCTCATTTTTATTATCATCATTATTTGTGTCATCATTCATATCATCACTCATATCATCACAAGCTTGCAAAAATTTGGATGAATGGTTTGGCATTGGATTGGTAAAAATTTGTGAGTTTTGGTTAGATAGGGCAACAAAGTTATTCCTTTGATCATTAACAATGCCCAAATAGATGTGATTAGAATCAATGAGGTCTTTAAATTGATATTTAAGATACATGCATCATTTTGTATCATGTCCACTTGTGTGATGATATTGATAAAAGACATTTGGATTGTAACTTGGTGATATAAAGTTGTGTCCATAGGTCTAATATGAGGCAATCAAATTAAGTTCTTGTTCAAAGTTTGCAACATGATCGAATGGAGGGTGTTAGGTAACTCGGTAAATTGCTTATCTCTTGATCTAAATTGGTATGGGGTTGAACTTATGGTAGCAACTTGAGAGTCAATGTGGTTGATTGTTTGAGGTGTATGCAACTTGATAAAGTTTTTGTTTTTCTTCTTGAATGGTTGATAGTTGTTTTACGATATAGATTCAGATTTCCCATAAGGAGTAGATGAAGATGACTCTTCGTACTAGCTAACCAAGTTTTGGTAATCATGCAGGACCGTACACACACATATATATATAAAGGATTATATTTCATCAATAAAATTTTATCTCTTATGTTGTGTATCCGTATTAGGTAGAGGAAGATTGATTTGTGAATAAAGAAACTGATAGTGTCCTATGAAGTCTGTGACCTTTTCATTTTTCTTTTGTTTGCATCACACTAAATTAGTTATCCCAATTCAAGTTGGCCCCACTATAGTGGATATTGTTTGCCAAGTATTGGACCTTGATCTGCCATATAATATTCTTCTTCGTGGTCCATGGATACATGCCTTTCAAATTTCCTATACATATCATCAATGCCTAAAATTTCCCTACGAGGCTTTAAAAGTCACTATTCCTAGGGATCCTTCCCCTTTTGAGTATTGTAAAAACTTGGAAGAAAAATATCGCAAACCCACTCAAGTGCCTAATAACCAATCAACTCCATCCTCATCATTTTACATAGATCCATCCACTTTATCATTATCTTCTGATCCACACACCTCTCCTCTTAAGATCAAGGTTCAAGTTAATGAGAATTGGTTAGGAGAATATAACATGAAGCAAGCTTTCTTTGTGGGCCAACTTCCCCTTTCACCTAAAACATATGGTAGACATAAACCTATTCAAGATATATTGAATGTGGTTATCAAATCTAAATCTAACATATTCTTGTGTTGGGGTGAAGTGGGAAAAAAAAACATTAAAGATGATGATGTCTCACCATGGTTATATAAGAATGAAGAAGATCATGTACCTATTATACCTATGGAAAAATATCCTAAAGGCATTCACATAATTAAGAACATGGGTTATCAAGGTAAAGGCCTAGGTCATTAAGAACAAGGAATAATTGAGCTTATATCTATCACAAGAAGGCACAATGAAGGACTTGGATATAACTCCTCTAATAAGGTACCTTTCAAGATAAAATATAATCTAACTAAAGGAGTTAAGGCTTCTTTTGTGGTTGAAATTACTAATCAAGATAGCTTTCAAGACTCCATGCATATCACAAATCTATTCCAAGAACATTCCATTTGCACCTTATCCTCCATATAATTTACCTCCCCATCATCACAATCTTAAGAGCTTGTACTTATTTATCCTCAACTTAGAGATTGGGATCAACAAGGTCCGCCGATTCTAGATACATTCCAAAATGATGAGGCCATTGTAGAATTAATAGGATTAAGAGAAACTATACATTTGGGAGATCATAAAGTTGGTTTTGTCATTGAGCTTGATGAGAATGCATATTTTGGTGAAACTTCAAAACTTATCACTCACAACAAACAATCAAATATAATTGTAAGTGTGTTTATGTGAATAAGATTAAAACAATTCTTAATACGACATTATATCAAAGATTAAACTAATTGAACTAATTCAAAACAGTAATCAATTGAAAGCGTCATATTTCTCTCTATCTCCAAAGATTTATTAAATCTAAATTGCTCTTAGATTGTTTAAGCAAATAAGACTGTTAAAATGACAATTCAAAGAATGAGATGATGATAATGCAATACTAAATAATTAAACTAGCATGATATTGATGTGAAACAGATAATTGTAGCTACAGGAGGCAACCATGGTTGAAAACTTGATTGCTTGATGCTTGATGCTTGAATTCCTACAGAGTAAGAATGCAAAAGCTTAATTATCTGGATCCTTTTTCTTGGTTGAATGAGGTTGTATTTATAGATTTCCTGGCTATAGAAATGCACAGGGAAAGCTTTGAAAGGCTTGGATTCAATCTGGAGAATTGAATGGTGAGAGATAGAGGAGATTGAGAGAAAGATGGAGATTGTCTCTACCCATGAAAACACTAGGAAAAATAAGAGGAAGAATTGATGGAGGAGGATTGAGAGATCAAATTCCAAATTTGTCTCCAATTTATCTCCAAAACTTCCCGTGAAGTTCAATCAATTAATTTTGACATGATTTTGACATAAATTAGACATGGTTTAGACATAAGATATCTAATTCATTTTTGAGAGAATATAGATGGAATATTCTTTGTGCTTTAATTCAAATATTTTGATTTATTTAAATTAGCAAAAGAGAGATAAATAATTTAATAAAACGAACTATAGGATAGTTGTTTATTAAATTAGACAGAAGAATATGGAAATTAATTAATAAAGTGTTTTGTCTTTATCTAATTAATTTATGATTGATGTGATAGATTGAAATAGGGATTTGATAATTAAATCGAACAAAGTATTTAATTTTGTTTATTTAATTAAGATGAATATTAAATGTGAACTATATAAATAAATATTTCTATTTATTCAATAGTAGAGGAAATTAGGATAATTAATCAAATAATTCGTATTTAATTAATCGGATGCTCCAGACCAATTTTAGGTGTATACATTTTGCCCCTCTTCGAAGTAATGTGTTTACGCGTTGCTTCGAAGAAATATTTTGCTACTACTGCCAGGATCGATGATATATATAAAAATAATAATTTCGTGTGCCCTAGACATGATTTTCAGATGATTTGAATTCCATGTGCCCCAAACATGATTTTCAGATGATTTGATGATAATATGCCCCCTCAGGAGATAAATTAATGATTTGATTATTTTTAGAATTTTTTGAAAATGTATGATTTTCTGATGATTTTATGTTGTATTGATTTATCTCCTGACAAAATGATGACGAAATAGAGCCCTCAGATGAGTTTTAATTAATTTCATGGATAAAATTAATCAAAATGTAATAAAATCCACCAAAAATACCTTTTCAAAATTTATAAATAGTGCAAAAGGTCATTTTCAAAGTCATTTGTGCTTTTTGAATTCAAAAATTCCTAGTGATAAAGACTTTTCTGCCAGCTGGAGCGAGATGCCTATCCCCTACCACACTCACCGATTTGAGCGTGTTCGATGTCACCAACGGCCGCCTGCATATGGACCTCCGGTATGTACCCCTCGACCTCCTCGTAATTCATGCATTTTTGTTTTTTATGTTTTTTAGCCTCTAGGCATGTCTAGATTAGTTTTAGTGCTTTCAAGCCACACTGTAGCGCTTTCATTCCGATGTAGCGCTTCTAGTAGGTATTTTAGCACTTGCGTTAAAAACTCTAGCGCTTCCATATTGTAATGTAGCACTTTTGGTGATGTATCGCTCAAGAGTCAAAAATTAGTGCTTTGAAGTCGGATTTTAGCGCTTTGAGACTTTCAGTGCTTTGAGTCGGTGGATTAGTGCTTTTAGGGTCTGTTCTAGCGCTTCTGGTAAAGTGACGCTTTGACAAACTGTTGTAGCGCTTCGATGTGGAAAAGTAGCGCTTTGGGACTTTTAGCGCTTCGAAAGCCTGTTTTAGTGCTTCAGGGTGCTGAAATAGCGCTTTCAAGGTTTTAGCGCTTTGGGTCCCTGATTTAGCACTTTGAGCTGATAAAGTAGCGCTTTGGAAGCTTGTTTCAACGCTTCCATGTCAAAATTGGAGATTTTTGACTTAGTGAACCTTGATTTCGTCAATTCCGATCATGTCCATTCTTCTGATTGGTATGATTGACAATCCACATTCTCGATGTTGGATTTGATAATTTAAATAAGACTAAATCTCATGATAGGCGAGAAGAAAGCTTATTTATTGATGATCCTCATGATAGGTGAGGAAATGATTCAATATCTGATAAATCTCATGATAGGCGAAATCTAGATATTGTTTTGATGAACCTCATGATAGGTGAGGATTGTTGATGATTTGAGAACCGCATGATAGGTGAGGTTTGATTTTCGCCTATGAATTTTGATCGAAAAGTCATACCAAAGTTTTTGATATAGACTTGATAGTAGAATGACCTTTGATTTCTTGACATAGTTCACTGATTGTAGATTTGTCGTTATGATGATAGGAGGATCTAGGTACTCTCCAGATGCATAGGCCAGATGAGCTTCAGGTGATAGGCCATTGTGGCCTTACGAGTTTGCTTGATATGCCCCAAATTAGGATTAATCGGGGTTTGTTGACCGCGTTGGCTGAGAGGTGGCATAGTGACCACAACACCTTTCACCTACCCACCGACGAGATGACAGTCACACCAAAGGATGTGTGGCGTATATTGCGCATTCTGTTCATGGGGGAGATTGTTACATATGATTCTCATGGGACCAACAATAGAGATGCTCTCCGCAGAGTCTTTCAAGATCAGGACATAGAGGGTCTGAGCGTTCGATGGCGGAGGATTGCGGATTCCTATGCAACACTACCAACAGTGCTAACTGGATTCATTGAAGGTTTCCTTTGCCCTGATCGTAGGTCAAAGGGATTCCTTGTTGGCTGGGGTAGGATGCTTGAGAGCATGATGGTACATGGTCAAATATGCATGGGGGATGTGCATGCTAGTGAATCTTTATCATGATCTACATTCGGTGGTGTACTTAGATGCACGTAGTTTATCATCAGGGATGACCTTGCTACAAGTGTGGGCTTGGGAGCATTTTGCTATTTGTCGACCGTTTCCAGTTGCAGATAGACCAGCTTGCAGATCGTATGTTTTTCGATACAGTGGTCGATTCACACAGGCCCGTATGGGCAAGTTAGAGTGTTGGAGACAGGTGTTTGATGACACTGAGACAATTATCTGGCATCCATACCTTGACTGCAAGGAGTGGGATGAGGATGGTGCAGTGTTGGAGTTTTTGTGTGATTCTATGTACCTCATTGGTCAGAATCCATTTGTATTAGAGAGATTCTTGCTTTGTTGGGTATACAGACAGTATGGCATTGTTCAGTGCATGCCACAGGGAGTAGCCCACTATGCACGGCGACGGATGGATATTCCTGATTGGGGTCCTACACTGTCATATGATGTTCTTGTAGAGGGGTATAGAGCATTACAACCATCTCCTTGGGACATGCAGAGAGATATCCTAGAGGCAGCTGTGATAGAGGAGTACGCAGCCTTCTTGGCCTTGGTCCCCCATCCTCGTATTACTATCCCTGATAAGCCAACACCTTTACTTGTAGAGGGAGATGTAGTCGAGGGTTCTGCAGATAGTGGGGGTGGAGAGGATTCTTCATCAGGCCATAGTTCAGAGAGCAACAGTGGTGATAGCAGTAGTAGTGATGACAGTGATAGCGGCGGTGGAGGAGACAGAGGGGCAGGGCTAGGCATCAACAGTGCTCCTTCTTCTAGTAGGCCTCGCAAGAGGCAAGCAGTGATAGTGCCAACAGTCGGGCAACAGAGGTAGATAGCTGGGCTTCAGGCATAGGTCCAGACTTTGCAGGGGCAGTTGGTACAGGCTCAGGGTATGCTTGTGCAGACTCAGACGCAGATGTAGGCCCAAGCACAGGCTCATGCACAGGCCTTAGCACAGGTACAGAGATAGTTAGCCGCCATGCAGACACAGGTTGATACCTTGACAGCTGAGCGAGATAGTGCTCAGTAGATTTCCAAGAGAGCACATGAGACAATGGATACTCTTCAGAGATTGGCCGATGGCACCTCCATAGGTGATTATATGAGAGAGGTTCTGCGGGTTGGCCGAGAGGCTGAGTTCTACAGAGGCTGATATCATGATGCAGTGCCTGCTGAGCGTCGAGTCAGTTATGCCCCATCAAGATCTGGGTGGACTCATACACGGACAGTCAGTGAGGGGGTGACATAGCCTGCACGTAGAGATTCCAGAGATCCGGGTCCTTCTGGGGGTGGTGGTGGTACAGGTCCTATTAGGCCTGCTCACTATGGCAGTAGCAGGTCATACATGCCATTGTGATCCTCTATGATGTATATTATGATTGTAGGTCATTGTTGATCATGTATTTTGTAGACCAGACTTCATTGTATACTTGACATTTGTGATATATATATGAGATGCAGTTGATGTGATATGACGATGACTTTATGATTTCTATGTGATGGATGCTTTTATTATATGATTTTGTGATGATGTAAATCTAAATGTGATGATGTATATGAATGATTTTATTTTATGATGCAATGATAAATGCATGTGTAGAGTATATGATATATGGATGTATGATGTGATGTGATAATATGTATGAATGGTTGAATAAATGATTTTTATTTTTGGAATGATCTTATGATGAATGATCTTTGATGGGTGTAATAATAAGAATGACATGATTTCATTTATTAAATGTATGGATGGTAAATGATGTATGCATATGATGTATTGGTAAAATAAAACAGGATGTACTTATGGTACAATTTAATTCCTAGTTTATTTGATGTATGTATGAATGATGAAATGATGATACTAAATGATGTGATGATGACTTTTACATGTTTTTGATGATTTTTGGATTTTATGTCAAGTATACTCAGTTTTATTTTTAGATTAAATAATCATTGATTGGAATCCTTTATGCAACAAATACTCTGCAGATAATGAATGATGATGAATGCAATCTAATTAAATCATGCAATGATATACAAAACAAATGTCATTTTAACAGTCTTTTTGTGCTCGGTATCATCATAGAGCTTTATTGTATGTTGAAAGTGAATACAAGTGTCAATGGTATGCGTTAGAACAATGACAACCTGAGTATTACTTTCATGATTTTTGATATTGCAATCGAACACAAGAATCTAGGTATAATTGAACCGAGATGACCTGAGCATTCATGGCGTAAACAGGTAGAGATAATCATTTGAGTGTGTGAATTTTGAATGTCATCGGCGATACATTTGCATAGCACAACCCCCTACAATTCACACATTTATATGATTATCGTACAAACAACAGACAATAAAAATATCATTCTTTTTCCTTGTTTCTCTAGTTCAAAACATCATTGAGTTACTCTAAAGAAATGATAATCAAAAAGTACAATATATCCATTGTTTACTGAGAGTGTTTCATTCATTATTCAGATTTTAGATCATCCATCCTGATTTTGACATGTTTTTGGATTTTCGATATTTTGACTAAAGACCTAACCTACTAACCTATCTTAGGGGTCTCAGGGGCTGATTTAAGATTAGCCTTGCCTACGTTACACACACAGAGACCACGTAATTCGACTGACACAGATCTATGTTTTTGGATTTTGATTTTTCAGACGTAACTTTTTGACATGTTTTTGGATTTTTCGACAATGATATGGATAGTTGATGTTCTTTTGATGATGATTGACATTGTGTTTTTGATTTGGTGAAATTGATGTCTTTGTTGCCCCTAGTGATATCCAGATGTTGCCCCTAAGCTTTGGAGTGATACTTGACTATATGAATGATTTTGACTTGGATGTAAAATGGCAAGATGACTGACATGATACGAAATGCTACAGACCGCCATACTAATGATCCGGATACATATCAAAATAGATGGGAAAGCTAATCGTAGAATCATATACAATGCCTGTTTCCAGGTTTTCACCATATGCTTTTATTACATTCTTCGTGTTTTTCTCATTTTCTCTTTTCTTCTTTTTTTTCTTTTTTTATTGTTCTGTTTTTTTTATTTTTTTGTATTTTGTGTTGCCAAGATGCCTGTTTGCCAGGTTTTCATCAAGGAAACAATTTTAGAAGTTTGACCTATGCACTAGGAAATTCAAGCATAGAATTTTTGGAGATGAATAGTGTTGATAGGTTCATCAAACAAATCCCCTTTTGACGTTGATAGCTGATATGCTTCTGATCCATATACTGATGTGACAACAAAAGGACCAAGCCAGTTAGGCTCAAATTTTCCTTTCTTCTCTATGTCTTATTGATTCCTAGGATTTTATTTTAGTACCAAATCTCCTACTTGAAAGATCCTCGACTTTACCCTGTGATTGTAGCTTCTTGACATCCTTTGTTGATAAGTCGTTAGATGATTAACAGCTTGTTGACGATGCTCATCCAGCAATTCCAGTTCCTGCAGTCTAGAGACCCTATAGTCTTCATCCGATATGACACCTCTAAGTGATACACGAAGAGATGGAATCTCAACTTCAATCGGTAATATGGCTTCTGGCCTATATACCAAGGCATATGGTGTAGCTCCTGTTGGTGTTCTGATACTTTTTTTGTAGGCCCATAGTGTAGGATTGAGTTGAATATGCCAATCACATCCAACATCATTAACCGTCTTTTTAAGAATTTTGAGTATTGTCTTGTTGGAGGCCTCTGCTTGGCCATTCCCTTGGGGATAGTACAGTGTTGAAAACCGATGTTGGATATGAAATTTATCACATTGCTCTTTGACATCTTGATTCTTGAATGGTCATCCATTATCCATGATAATGGATTGAGGGATTCCATACCGACATATGATGTATTTTAAAATGAAAGAGGAGATCTGCTTCCCAGTGATTGTAGTAAGAGGTACTGCTGTAATCCATTTTGTGAAATATTCTGTATTAGTTATAATGAACTTGTGTCCATTAGATGAAGATGGATTGATTTTCTCGACTAGATCAAGACCCCATTGACAAAAAGGCCATGTTGACATGAAGGGGTGCAACTCTTGTGCTGGTGCATGAATCAAATTGTTGTGAATCTAGCATTTCTTAACAAACTGATATGATGCCTTTTCCATGCATGGCCAAAAATATCCCAAACGGAGGAGTTTCTTAGTTAGTGTCATCCCACTTGAATGAGTACCAAAAATACCTTCATGAACCTCTCATAGGGCCGTTGCAGATTCGTTGTGTTCTAGACATCGGAGTAAAGTACCATCAAGACCTCGACGATATAGTATGTCAGCGATTAAAGTATGTCATGCGGATTGGCGGATGAGGTTTCTTTTCTGGTTCTTGGATAAGTCAGGAGGAAGGACATTGTTTTTCAGATAGGCATATATTGTTTCATAGATGGAGGTTTTTGTGGTTTCGATATGACAGATGGTAGCAGATTCTTGATTTTTATGGGAAGGACATGATACTTGTTCCACCATAAACTCATAACAAACACGTTTCTCAGGCAATTGTAGTAATGAAGCAATTGTAGCCATAGCATCTGCAACTTTGTTCTCAGCTCTTGGAATTTGATCAAACTTGATGCTGACAAAAGACTATTTCAGATTATCTATTTGTTGTTTGTAGGGTCTCAACTTTTCATCTTTGGTTTGATATTCGTCATTCACTTGATAAATAACTAGTTGAGAGTCCCCATACACCTGTAAGTCCATGATTTTCTATTGAATAGCTTTTTTGACCCCAATGATCAATGCTTCATATTCCGCCACATTATTTGTGCACTGGAACATTAGTCGATATGATTTTGGAATTGTGTGTCCTTGTGGAGAAATGAACAAGATTCCTGCCCCTGATCCTTGTTGTGTATGTGATCCATCAAAATATAGTACCCATTGTTGGGGCATTATTGTCATAATATCTGCATCTGGAAACTCCATTGTCATTGATCGATCATCTGGTAGAGGGGCCTCTGCTAATTATTCAGTGATTGCCTGACCCTTGATTGCCTTTCTCTCGACATATTGAATGTTGAATTCACTTAATAGCATTACCCATTTTTCCAGTCTACCTATTAAGGTAGCTTTACTTAGTAGATACTTCAAAGGGTTGACCTTTGCAATTAACCTGATTGTATGAGTTAGCATGTAGTGTCTTAGCTGTTGAGTAGAAAACACCACTGTTAAGCAAGACTTCTCTATAAATGTATAGCTTATTTCATATCCATTCAATGTCCGACTGATATAGTAGATGGCATGTTCTTTCCCTTCATTGTCCTCTTGTGCTAAAAGTGCCCCCAATGAGATATCTGTTGTAGCAATGTATATATGAGTGGCCTTCCTTCCGTGGGTGGCATGAGAATGGGTGGTGACATGAGATATTGCTTGATTTGATTGAATGTTGTCTCACACCCTTCGTCCCATTTGAAAACAATGTTCTTCTGCAATAGATGATTGAAAGGATGACTTTTATCTGCTAGCTGAGAGATGAATCTTTTGATTGACTGGAGCCTTCCCTACAATGATCTAAGTTGACTTATGTTCCTAGGAGGTGGTATTTCCATGATTGCCTTGACTTTTTCTGGATCCACTTCTATACCCTTTTCTGAGACAATGTACCCTAACAATTTTGCGGATGTAACCCCGAAGACACATTTCTTGGGGTTTAACCTGACATTGAATTTCTCCATGCATGTGAATATTTTGTCAAGGATATGTAGATGTCCTTCCCTAGTAGTAGACTTTGCCAAGATGTCATCCACTTAATCCTCCATGAAGGTGTGCATCATATCATGGAATATTGTCGTCATCGCCCTTTGATAAGTGGCTCCTGCATTCTTTAGACCAAATGGCATGACATTCCAGCAGAAAGTTCCCCATGGGCATGTGAAAGTTGTCTTCTCCTGATCTTCGAGAGCTATTTTTATCTGATTGTATCCTGAGAAACCGTCCATGATTGACAACATAGCATGCCCAGCTGTCAAGTCCACGATGATGTCTATGTTTGGTAGTGGAAAATCATCCTTCGGACATGCTTTATTTAGATCCCTGAAATCTGTACATATTCTGATACTATTGTTTGGTTTTGAAATAGGTACAAGATTTGATAACCATTTGGCATAATCTATACACCGTATGAATCTAGCATCCAATAATTTCTTTAATTCTATTTTGACCATCAATGCGATGTGAGGATGCATTTTTCTTAATTTTTGCTTGACAGGCTTGATTCCTGTGGGCAAAGATAAGTGATGCATAAGCAGATTTGAGTCTAAGCCTGACATATCAGAATATGACCAAGCGAAGTTGATGCTTCTTTGTTTAAAGAATTGGATGAATGCTGGTCTTTCCTGTTTTGTCATAGATTCTGCCAGATGTAGGATTTCTGCTTTGTCTCCAGTGCCAATATCCACAGACTGTGTTGGTTCTACTAGGACTGATGATCTTTCATGATAGTGTTCCGAAAGAGTGTCAAACCTTCCATCCTTGAGTGCCTCAGAAAGGTTTTCATTGTTAGATGCGTTCTTTATTTTTACTTTTTCCAAATCTAATGCTGCCATTGAATGGTTTTCACCATTAGATCTATTTTCCCTGTTGTTATTTTTGCAACTGGAAGATTTGACACCCTCCTGTCGAGTTGCGTTGTTATGAGTATTACAGTTGAAAGTTGTACCAGGTTCGGCATGGCATAGGAAGTTTATGATGGCATCATCATTTGTAAATACTGGTATATCCAAAGATTCGATAGGTTCCTAGTCAATGAGTTCAGGATGGATTAATGGCATTTGGTTATTAGATGCTTGTAAGGTGATGGTTGTAAGGGTATAGACAACTATTTCGTCATAATCGTTTACTTGAATGTCGAGGTCTGTGATGGTACTTTCTTCCATATCGTCTAATCCACTTGAAGTCTGCTCGTCCCCACTTGAATCATTGATATCTAGTGAATCTTCTTCGAGTGATCTAGACCCACAACCTTGGCCCTCCTCTCGCATAGGTGCATATTTTTGGATTACATCTACTTGAATATCAATGAAAAATGGATCAAAATATAATGCCCATTCATATTCATTTGAGTCTATTTCGGATCCATCCTGAAATTGATTGATGTTGTCGACAATTGTCTTTTTTAATTCCTGTTTCTCTTCCTCAGAGTATCCTAATCCTATCTTCTCTTTTGTATGGAGAGTGAGGGGTGAAATAGGCTCTGTGATTCCTTCTTTTCTTAACCCAACAGGTCCTTATCCTTCATAACCCATCTTTTCTAAAATAGCTTTACCTTTTCCATATTGATCGGTGTTGATGATGACATTTTTGATACTATTATCTGATGTAGAGGGCTCCTCATCTTTGTATAGCCAATCTAGGATTGCTTTGTCACTTGTTTCATCCTCTATTTTACCCTTTTTGACAAACCTTTCATCTAGAGTTGTAAGTGGTAATGATTTTTGAGACTTGATCAGAGACGGTTGACCATATGTTCTAGGAGATGGCATTAACTATGATAGGTTAAGCGATTGCTCCATTGAATATGTGCCCATTCCGGTGTCCTTCAGTTGGATTTGTTCTTGGAATTTGTGTGACAAAGAAGGTTGTTGATCTAGTTTATCTTTTGATTGGATTTCAACAACACTTGTCTCTTTTTCTTTACCCTTCTTTTCTACCCATTTAGTAGTGATGCTTGGACGTTGTTCATCTTTGGATGATAATGCTTCCCTGTTATGTGGTATGAAGGTATCTTGAGAGATCCTAAGGTTGTCACAATGTTGAGGGTGATTGTAATCAGCCGATATAGTCACCTCTCGTCCATTTACTGGGAACTTCAAACATTGATGATATGTCAAAGGTACAGCTTGCATTTCATGGATCCATGGTCGGCCCAAAAGAATGTTGTATGTTAATTCTTTCTCCAACACTTGACATGCAATATGTTTCATCATGGGCCCCACTTGAATGGGTAATACAATCTAGCCTTTAGACGACCTCTCTTCTTCATCATATGCTTTAATAGTCATTTTTCTACAAAAATCAATAGCATCATCTGAATATCCTAGTGCACAGATTAGCTTGAGAGTGCAAATATTCAGACCAGCTCCCCCATCTATTAAGACTCTCTTGACGCAGTGATTGTGAATTAAGACTTCAATATGGAGTGTCGTATTATGGGGATGGTTTAATGAAATATCATCCTGTTCGAAGAATGACAGACAATGTGGGGTAGTCAAATGTCCCACCATAGCTTGAAATTGACACACATCTAGATTCTTTGGTACCATAGTGGCAACTAAAGCTTGTTCGAGAACATCCTTATGTGATAGTGATATTTTAAGGATCTCTAGTATGGATATCTGAGCAGGAATCCTTTGCAATTGATCGATGATGTTATAGTGTGATGGAGGTGGAACCACATGTGTAGATCCAATTCCTTTTAACATGACCTTGGCTTGCCCCCTAGTTGTTACATTTACAGGTTGATGCTCTTGATTTTCTCTGATTTTGATAACATTGATATGATTATCAGAGTTTGATATGTTTGGGATTAACTCCAATGGAGTAGTGTTGTTGTTTTTCGGTCCATCAATATTGTGGCCAACCATATGATTACTCTCTATTCCAGATAGGCAATGGATTGTCATGTCAAAGACATGATTGATATTCTTCCCTTTGTTGTTTGAAGATGAAGAGACTCCTTTATCATAGTTGGGCAAAGGGTCTTTGAAAGCTGAGTGATCGTTGTTGTTTTGCGGTGTCTCCACGTATGCTTTATTGTTGTCAATCAAATCTTGTATTGCATGTTTTAACTCCATATAGTCGTTAGTTTTGTGACCCTTGTTGTTATGGAAGTTGCAATAATCAGCGTCATTCCACCATGGTGGTTCGACCTTAGGATCCCAAAATCGAGCTTCTCTTGCAGTGATAAGACCAATAGCTACTAGTTCTTTCATTGCAGATTCTATCGATTGGCCTAAAGGTGTGAACCTTCACTGATTTGATGGTTTCTGATATGGTTGCGGTTTGACGATCTCGTTGTTATGTATGATATTTGGCTTGACAAGTTGATCATTGTTTTGATTCTTTGATGTGGATGCTGTCAAGTTAAAAACCAATTTGGCATTTGTAGAATTATTTATTGTTTCATTGATAGCCATGTTGCGATTCTTTTGCCAAAATTTTGACTTATCACTACTTGAGTATTGATTTGATGAGTTACCTGTGTTGTTTGATTTATCATTGAAATGTTTGATAACTCCTCTCTTGACCAATGCTTCTTCAATTTTGAGACCATTTTCGATGACTTTCTCAAATGTGGGAGGTATTGTAGTTCCAGTCTATAACTCGTTTCTTTGGTTAAGTTGTCAATAAACAATTCTATCTTTTCTTCCTCCAGAATTGATCTAGGATATCTAGCGAACAAGTGTCGCCATCTTTGGAGAAAAGATAAGAATGTTTCCCTCTTGTTTTTCTTTAGGTTATAAAGATCCTTGATTGTTACATCGTGTTGGATGTTGAAGGAGTATTGAGAGATAAATCTATTGACGAGTTCCTCAAAAGTTCTAATACCAGGTTTTAGCTTTGAAAACCACTCCATGCATGATCCTCCCAAACTCCTCGGGAATAGTCTCATTAAATATGTCTCCTCTTGCGCAAACTCAAGACTCATTATTTTTAATTCTCTGATGTGATCAATTGGATCCGTTCTACCATTATACTTATCATATTTTGGGATCTCACAATGTCTTGGAAAAGGTATCAAGCCGACCGTCGCGTCAAAGGGATAAGGACAAATGTCCTGTATCGCATATCTCTTGGTAGTCCCTTGTGTCATATCTTGTATTTTCTGTTGTAACAGTTGCATTTGAGACGTTAAAGCGGCGATTGGATCTATTGTTTGTGTTGGTTGCAAAATTTCAGCTTCACTTGTGGTAGGTGCTTCCTTTAGACGGTTTACGTCAAAGTCTTTTGGAAGTTTGGCGCCTGATTCAGCTAACATCAAAAGATATTTCTCCATATCTTGTTCTAGAATCTTTTCCATAAATATATGGAACTTGGGATCTTGTTGAGCTGCTTGGATATCCTCTGGTGTGATGTCATTTTTATCATTTCGGTTTAGATTGTTCCAAGGATTTTCCTCTGCCATTGTTTTGGATTTTAAAATTTCTTGTTCTAAAAATCTCTGTTTTTGAGACCTAGTGAAGATTGGCATACAAAATTTTAACCCTTTCTTCTGAAATGTTGATCTTCTATGCTGAAAATGTCAAATTAAATTTTTAACAAAGTCGAATAAGATGATAGATCTTATTGATGAGGCTATGTTAAAAATTTGATTGCTATACCTAGTTTCATGATGAAGGATGATAATATCCTAATGATGAAACTTTAGTGTAGGAATCAAATATTTGTATTGATTTTGACACTTGTGCTTTGCAAGATCTTGTTTTCAGTTGATAAGATGAAAGTTTGTATAAACCTATCTGTTTTTGGGTCTTTAGACGATGATTTGGACAAAAAGAAATTTAATTATGATGAAAATTTGTGGATAAAATGACAGACTGATTGATTGGTAAAAATTTTGAACTCTCTGTTTTGAAAGCGCTAAAACAGAGAACAGAAGCGCTATTTCCTGAAAGCGCTAAAATAAAGACCAAAGACACTGAAATAATTGACAGAAGCGCTATTTTACCGAAAGTGCTAAAACAAAGACCAGAAACATTGAAATAATTGACAGAAGCACTATTTTACCAAAAGCGCTAAAACAAAGACCAGAGACGCTGAAATAATTGATGAAAGCGCTATTTTACCGAAAGCGTTGAAATACAGACCAGAAGCGCTGAAATACAGACCGAAAGCGCTGAAATAGTGCCTAAAAGCACTATTTCCCAGAAACGCTAAAACAATGACCAAGAGCATTGAAACAGGCTTCTAGAACACTTAAAAAAAATAGAAATTTAATATTCTCTATTGTAAAATCTGGTCTGGCCTTGTAGCATACTGTTTCAGGGACTGTGGTAGATATGAAGGATGTATGCGCTGACTACGGTTGTGATATTGAGTTAGAGCTCTTCTTTGAAAGAGGGCTCGTGAATAGAGCGGTTCTACCGTGTAGTCTAAAGAGTGACCCCTAGCAAAATCATGATATTGGAGTCTAAAGAGTGACCCCTAGAAAAATCGTGATATCGGTGAATGAATGTTCTATGTTGTAAGAAGAGTTTCCGATTTTGATATAGAAAACGTTGTTTTCTCAATTTATTTCTATAACCGAGAGGTTGCTTTGGCCTTGTTACTTTGATTTTTCTCTTGACAAACGTGGTGGACTTCCACTTTCGCAACATGGATTTTTCTGATCTATTTTGACTTGACATTTTCAGGATGATCTTTAATCTAATTTAAATGAATTTATGAAAACACAGCAAGCAATTTTGAATAAGTGTTTTTAAAACTTGAAAAGATTGTGTATGTTCAAAAATCACGAATGATCTTTATTGATTTTGAAGAGTTATTTTGAAAATTGTACACAAATCAAACAGACTCACACTTAAGGACAAGTAGGTCATCATTATACTCACATCCCACATCTTGCAATTACGTTGACTCACACAGCTGTGTCACCCCCTAGAGGGCGCCTGTGTTTTTGTCATTGCCAGGTGCGTACTCAAAGTGACGGAAGTGGATACCAAATCCCTTGAGCAAGCGATCCTTGGTAATTATATGGTGAGTGTCTTGGGGGCAGATTCTTCCCTCCCCTTGCACCGTGAGTATGACAATGTATGGATACTGAATCAACGAGAAACTACTTTGTGGTTCATAGATAGGGTTCCGTTTGGTGCGGCAGATAGATAAACTCCCTTAGGAGACCTCCCAATCTTTAGAACAAAGACTTTGGGGATGGTTATCTTGCTCACTATCGTCAAGTTGGACTTTCATCAACAACTTGTAGTTTTATTATAGTGGGTTGGATAACCTAGCTTTGGTTGTTCCCACTTAGGTCGTTCCCATAGGGTGAGTACTTTTTCCCACTATGGCAGGCCTACTAAAGGATTTAATAAAGCGTAAATGACATGAAATAAAACTGAATATGGCACTTTGGTCACCCAGTTAAGGGGAGAGCATAAGCCTAATCACCACAAACACAACATATAAGTTTGTCTTGTTTTAAGCCCAAAATAAATTTTCTAATCTATGTGAAGGTGTTGCTTCACAAAAATCATGATGTTCTTTTTAACTTTTACTATAAGAATGCAATGACTATCCTAGGATTGATAAATTGCTTTAAGAAAAATAAGAAAGTGACTATCCTAGGATTGATATATTTTAGGAACTTTGAAGTGGCTATCCTAGATTGATCAATTTTAGTCCAACTGTGAAAGAAATTAAAACCTGGCCGCGGATGCGTCGGATCCAGATCGATTTTTACAAAAGCGCTGGAATATTGCACCGAAGCGCTAAAACAATTACCTGATGCGCTAAAATCCGAAAGCGTCGAAATAGAACCCCAAAGCGTCGAAGTTTGCCCTGGAAGCGCTAAATCACCCGATGCACTAAAACAGTGACCAAAAGCGCTGAAACAGTGACCGAAAGCGCTAAAGTCGAAAGCACTAAAACAACGACCAGAAGCGCTAAAACAATGACCAAAAGCGCTAAAACTTTTAACGGAAGTGCTACAAGAAAAACACGCCAAGAACCTGCATAACACTTTCCAAAAAATTGACAATTTTGATAAAAATCGGGGTTAATGCCCCACGATGGGTGCCAAATTGTAAGTGTGTATATGTGAATAAGATTAAAACACTTCTTAATACGACATTATATCAAAGATTAAACTAATTGAACTAATTCAAAACAGTAATCAATTGAAAGCGTCATATTGCTCTCTATCTCCAAAGATTTATTAAATCTAAATTGCTCTTAGATTGTTTAAGCAAATAAGACTGTTAAAATGACAATTCAAAGAACGAGATGATGATAATGCAATACTAAATAATTAAACTAGCATGATATTGATGTGAAACAGATAATTCCAGCTACAGGAGGCAACCATGGTTGAAAAATTGATTGCTTGATGCTTGATGCTTGATGCTTGAATTCCTGCAGAGTAAGAATGCAAAAAGCTTGATTATCTGGATCCTTTTTCTTGGTTGAATGAGGTTGTATTTATAGATTTCCTGGCTATAGAAATGCACAAGGAAAGTTTTGAAAGGCTTGGATTCAATCTAGAGAATTGAATGGTGAGAGATGGAGGAGATTGAGAGAAAGATGGAGATTGTCTTTACCCATGAAAACACCAGGCAAGAGAAGAGGAAGAATTGATGGAAGAGGATTGAGAGATCAAATTCCAAATTTGTCTCCAAAACTTCCTGTGAAGTTCAATCAATTAATTTTGACATGATTTTGACATAAATTAGACATGGTTTAGACATAGGATATCTAATTCATTTTTGAGAGAATATAGATGGAATATTCTTTGTGCTTTAATTCAAATATTTTGATTTATTTAAATTAGCAAAAGAGAGATAAATAATTTAATAAAACGAACTATAGGATAGTTGTTTATTAAATTAAACATAAGAATATGGCAATTAATTAATAAAGTGTTTTGTATTTATTTAATTAATTTAAAATTGATGTGATAGATTGAAATAGGGATTTGATAATTAAATCGAACAAAGTATTTAATTTTGTTTATTTAATTAAGATGAATATTAAATGTGAACTATATAAATAAATATTTTTATTTATTCAATAGTAGAGGAAATTAGGATAATTAATCAAATAATTCGTATTTAATTAATCGAATGCTCCAAACCAATTTTAAGTGTATACAATAATAGAGAACACCTCTAAGGGAAAGCATGCTCTGTCATTATCTAAAGAAGAAACTAGGAACCTTGACCTTTCTATCATGCATATGTATCAAGGAAAATCATCTATCTTGATAGAAGAGTCACAAAAAGGAAACTTGGGTACAATTAAAAATCCTAAGGTCACATATTTTTCAGCATCTTTATTACCACAAGAGAATGAGGACTTCATGGAATTCTTCAAAAATAGAACTATAAAATTTGAGTGGTCTTATGTGGACATGCCCAGCCTTGACCCTGAGTTGGTATTTCATCAGTTGATAATTTTTCCCAATGTAAAACTAGTAATACAAAAGCTTTGTAAGATGCACCCTCAAGTAGCCTTATTGGTCAAGGTTGAGCTTCAAAAATTGTTGGATTTTGGATTCATTAGAACTATTGACTATCGTAAGTGGGTTTCCAATGTAGTTCCAGTTAACAAACCCACTGCAGGCATTCATATATTATAGATTCCAGAGATTTAAATAAAGCTTGTCCTAAAGATGATTTACCCTACCCAACATAAACATGATCAACTAAAGTTAAATATATAATTGATACGCCTCCTCCAACTAATCTAAAGCAATTGTGTAGCCTTCAAGGGAAACTTCAATCAATTAAATGTTTCATAGCTCAACTTGTAAACAAGTGTCAACCTTTCACTCATATTTTGCATAAAATGTCACATTTAAGTGGGATGAGAAGTGTCAACAAATATTTAATCAATTAAAGGATTATTTGGCCTCACTCTCAGTGTTGATGCCACCTATTTAAGGGAAACCTTTATTATTAGATATCTCGGCTACTACAATAGCATGAGGTGCTCTCCTCACACAACATGATGATAATGTAAAGGATAGAGCTATCTATTATATTATTCATACATTAGTTGGATATGAGATTAAATACACTCCAGTAGAAAGGGAATGTCTAGTTGTTATTTTTGCGTCATAAAAATTGAGACACTACATGCTAAATCATCAAATAAATCTCATTTCTAAGGTGGATCCTTTGAAGAACCATTTGTCTAAGGCTTCTCTAACTAGTCGAATAGTAAAATGGGTTATGATCCTAAGTGAACTTGACATTGAGTATGTCAATAATAAGGCTATCAAAGGACAAATTATTGTGAATCGATTAGATGTCGCACCTTTAGAAGTAGATCATCCTCTTGTTTCATAATTTACAGATGAGATAATTTTTAACACTATCTCTTTAGGTTTGCGGAAGTTATATTTTGATGGCTCTCACACTCAACATGGATTTGGGGTTAAATTTTTTTTTATCAGTCCACAAGGTGATTGTATCCCAAATTCATATAGACTTGTTTTCCATTGCACAAACAAAATTGCAAAATATGAATATTTAATAACTAGTCTTAGAATGGAAACTCAATGGAAAATAAAGGAACTTTATGTTTATGGAGATCCACACTTTTTCATAAGGCAAGTGAATGATGATTATCAGACAAAGGATGGAAAATTTATCCCCTACAAGATGATGGTACATAATTTCATACAATACTTTCTAAATATCACTTTTTAAGAAATTCCAAAGGAAAATAATAGATCTATTGATGCTATGGATACTATTGGATCTCTCTTGGACATGCCTCATAACACTCGTCATTATAAAACAAATTTTAGTCCCAAATTTTGATGTTTCAAAATATGAACTGGTGTGTGAGCTTGTTGGTCCTAATTCCTCTTGGTATCATGATTTTTGCATCTACCTACATAATGGTACTCTTCCACATAGCTATCTAGTGCTCAAAAGAAAACATTCATTCACTGATCTTCATGTTTTTTCACCCTTGATGATACCCTTATCAAAAGAGTCTTGATGGTGTCCTCCTTAGGTGTCTAATTTTGGAAGAAGCCAAAACTTCCTTACATGAGGTACATGAGGGTACTTTTGGGGCTCATTCTAGTGGATCTACCCTTGTCAAAAAATTATTAAAAACTAGATATTAGTGGCCAACTATAGAACAAGATGCACAATGATTTTTTATGAAATGTTGTTAATGTCAACAACATGGAGACTTGATTCATGCACTAGCCCAAGAGTTACAACTGATAACTACTCCTTGGCCTTTTTCACAATATGGACTCAGCCTCATAGGAAAAATCCATCCCCCCTCATCCAACAATTATAAGTTCATTATCACCACCATTGATTATTTTATGAAGTGGGTTGATTCCATTACATTATTCAATATTATTAGAAAGAAAATAGCCAAATCTATTCTAAATTATATTATTTTTTGCTATGGTATCCATCATACTATCATTACATATAATGTAAAACCTTTCAAGATGTTTGTGATCTTTTTTATCAATTTCATATCCAACAATGATTTTTGACTCATTATTGTCCACAAGGTAACGGTCAAGTTGAGACCTCAAACAAAACCATATTGAAAATCCTTAAGAAAACAATCAATGAATTCATTGTGATTAGTATTTGAAAATTAATTCTACTTTATGGGCTTATTGCACCAGTATCCACACACCTACTAGAGCCATTTTTTATTCCCTAATCTTTGAAGCCGAATCGATTTTACCTATTGAGGTTGAGCTCCCCTCCTTAAGGATATCTTTAAAGCATGTTATTGACAAAAAAAAGTATCAAGTTTCTAGATTACATGATCTTGAATTATTGTTAGAAAGGTGTCTTAATGCATTATATCACTTATAAGTTTATCAAAACTACCTTCATCATAGCTATAACAAAAATATCAAAATTTGAAGTTTGAGATTGGAGGCATGGTCCTAAAAGAGACTCAAAAGAATCAACAAGATAGAGACAAGAAAGGAAATTTTGAACCTAATTGGTTTGTACCTTTTATTATCATAGAATATTATGGTTATGGGGCTTATAAACTTGCTATACCTGATGGAGAACCTTGGAAGAGCCTATTAGCAACATTTATCTTAAGAAGTTGTATGCTTGACCCGTAAGGTACATCCTAATAGTTTTTACATTCTAGTCTCATCATTGCATATGCATTCTATTTCATCCCCTATTTCGCATCTCATTCACCTATCATTAGCCATTTGCATGTCCTTTTCTTGTCTGCCATGGATTGGTTGTTCATATCTAGCATTTTCATGTCTTTTACCCTTGTCAATTCTCCTTTGCTTAGTTGGGGACACCTTGTGCCTTGACCTTGGTTTTGGGCTAGATTATTTTATCTTGAGATCATGTGAAAATATTAAAAACATTAAGCTTTGAAAAAAATCATGAGCAAAATGAATTTCAATTGTTGAGCTAAATATTTGGCTTGCATAGCTTGTTTCCTATCTTTTGGTATAACTATCAAAACATTTTCATGTCATAATGTAATTATCTTTCCTATGATGGACATTATCAAAAAAAATCTAAAGCCCTAATGGATGCATCCATCCTTAAATGGACCTTATCTATCAAAATAGAGCTTATCCTTTTGGCAAGAGATATGTTGGTTGTTGATTTTGTTTCTCAGTTTCTTTTCTTTTGATTTCTTGGTTTTATATTTTCTATCACATTTTATCAATGATAGCCTATCCTAATATTCTTAGAGAAACTTGGGTCATATCATGAGTGTCTTTATGTTCATGTTTGATTTTCTTTTGTCTCCCATTTGCTCGATTAAGGCCTATATTTTAATGTGCTTAAAGAAGCTTGGGTTTAGACATGATTTTCCTTCTTTTCATGTTTGCATCTATGTTTTGTGTATGAAAGTTGGTTGAAATGAGAAGCATTATCCACTTTCTCAATTTCCTTTTCAAAGTAACAACATGTTTGGTTTCTCTTTGTTTGTTGCTTTGCACTTTGTATATAATGTTTTATTGCATCTACTCTTTATAGGTTTCATTTTGATATTTGATCCTCATTAGGGATTGATTTCATTACATTCACAAGTGTTAGTATGCATCATAGTATCATAATCATAAAATCATAAAATCATATATCATCTATGTCATCCATAATCATAATAACATAAATAACATCATAAATAATTCTTTTATTGTGAGATTAACTTGGGACCTACTTTCTAGTCAATCTCTCAAGGGGGAATCACATCCTCCATCCCATGCTTCATTGGGGAAATATCATTAATCTTTTTTCTTTGAAACAATACTATAAAATGCATTGTCTCAAAGAGGGGCAAAATGCAGACACCTAAAAATAGCTAATGCATTTTCCTCTTTTCATTTCATCATTATCCTTATCATTTCTTCTATCTATATTAATTAAATAATTTATAATTATTCAATTAAAATTTTCCTCTCTTTATCCATAGTATTAAATAATTTTTAATTATTTAATTATCTTAATCTTTTTACCAGATCTATATTAATTCATCACTTATCATTTTCGCTCCAACATGAATGAAAATTAAAATCCAAATTATCTTTGGTCTTGTATTGTAGAAAAATGTATCCCTTACATTTTCACACTTTGTTTGGGCCCTACTAATTAAAATGGACTTAATTATGCCTTAATAAGCCATATTTTACATCTACAAGCCTAATAAATTATATTTTTTGAAGGAGAAACCTGACAATAATTAATTCTAACAATAACACTTTATCTTGAACAATGTGTGTTCCAAGAATAGGGGCCTGGATCCATTCGCCGGTCCTCCCTAGGCCTTTGAACCTAAATTTCAAATATATTTTGGTGGTATTTTAAGGTCCCTGAATCCATATTTCAATGTTGGCTTGTAATATTTGAATTTCAGGAAATTAAGGATACATACCTATAAATACAAGGTTATTTCATCAAATCAAAATCTAAGAAGCTAGAGTTTCCATGCAAGTATTCCTAAAGGAAATTTGATGATCAAGAGAATTCAAGAGAATATTTATCAAGCATTTTATTGCAGCAATCAAGATCTGATCATCATGTCAAAGTCTTCTTGCATCATGCAAGTTTTCAGAGCTAACATTGTGATGTAGGTTTCAAGATCATCAAGTTCAAGCATTCAAAGAATTATTTCAAGAATCAAGATCCACATTCATTGAATCCATTTCATGCAAGTTGTGGATCTCCATTAAACGGTTTATCCAAGGGTTTTTTGAGTGGTAACATAGCATTGTTTGTTCATCATTCCTTCTTTCATGCTTTATTTCAATTCAATGTTTGATTACCAAAATGAGGTTTGACCAATGTAAACCCTTATTCACCAAAAAAAATAAAAAATCCCTCTTGTATTTGTATTGCATATTTAGGTTGAAGAAGGATTGAAGACCTCTTGAGGTGCAAGATTGGAAAAGTTGTCAAAGTTGTTGTCAAATCATTGAATCTAACCTACATATCTTATTTTTGACTTTTCAAAACTGAAACCTAGACAATTCAAAAGCTACATATCAACATCAGAGGCTCCCGAAAGTTGATTAAAAACCCCGACAAAAGACGCATTCGCCCATGGGCGAATGAGTCCCTGACAACCTCTCGAAAGCGACTTTTGGTGATTGGTAAACATCATTCTTCCCTTCTCAGATATGTAATATTTTTTTTGTTTATATCAATATTGAGCTTTATATTGTTGTTTCAAGTTTGAGTTGGCATAATTAGGTTGATTTTCTATTTTTAGTTTTTCTCCCAAAAGTGATATTCAGGCTGAAACCCCCATCCTCAATTATAAGGAAATCTGAAGATTCTCATATTGAGTTGATCCACCTAAGGGTTGTTAGTCAATTCTTCGTGGGTATCTCATTTCCTAATGAAAATAGGAAGATAGGTCTATCATAACCTTATTGTCCTTCATCCCATATTGGTGAACCTATTTTTCTATGTTTCAGGTCCTCTATAAAAATTATTTAATTAGCTAACACTCTTCTTTTAAATAAATTAAAAATAATTTATTTAAGTTAAATAATTTCTTCTAAAATAAATAAATTAATATTTATTTATTTCTCTAACTATCATTTTTAATTAAATAAATTTATTTATTTATTTATTTTAATCTTTCCCTCCATCAAATTCAAAATTTGGGTCTTACCCTAGATCTTAAACTTTCCTATCCATTGATCTTGCAAATCAATCTCCACCATTGATTAGATGTTAAGTGAAGCATATAAATAAGAATTTTTCATTTCATTCAAACCCCCTAGCACTTTTATTGTCAAAATATCCCGAGTACTCTTATTATCAAAAGTCTCCCTAGCACTTTTACTATCAAAAATCTCTCTAGCACTCTTATCACTATCAAGTATTCGAGTGTTCAAGCATTATCAAGAATATTCAAGTATTATCAAGCATTCAAGAATTATCAAGCATAGATATCATTTATCTTTGAGCATTTACCATTATCATTGCATATATTATTATTGTTCTTTCATAGTTTGTTACTTTGAAGAGCAACCAATAATGGAGCAAATTAAGATCTTAGCTATGATGACTTTCTTTGTTATTTAAATTTTATATTCTGATCCAAGATCTTGAACTTCATTGTGTGATTGTGTGACTGTGAGAGTGTGAGTTTTGCATTGTTATTTTTTATGATTCACAATTCTAGCATAAGCTAGTTTTAGAATTATTATAAAATATTAGGGGACCTTTTAGAGGATTATGCTTATTAGAGTCATTTTCATCATTATAACCCATTGCTTTAATAATGACCATGGTTAAAAATTCAAGATTGATAATTACTTGACTAAAGTAAAAGATTTAAAAATTTGAACATAGCAAAAACCCAAGAATCAACAAAAACTTGAAGAAAATCTTATTAAAAACTTGAGGAAGTTTGGCAATAATTGAACAAATTTATCGAACATTAAAAATGCATTTAAAAAAAAAAAACTTTAAAACCATAAATATAATTTAATTTATGAGCCATATTACTAAGTTTATTTTAGATTTTCTACTGACCCTGGATTACTTGTAATAATAAATGCATTACTTATTTATTTATTACAATGTACAAGTATATAAATTGTATATAAAACCATATATAGATAATATTGAGTATATAAAAATATAGTTCCAATTTTGAACTTATTTTCAAAATATTTTAGGATAATGTGGGTTAGTGGAGAAATTATGAAGTAAAGAAATAAATGAGCAATAAAAAAGAGCATATCGCTGGTCGTACTACCATCTAGTATTACAATGTTAGCTCACACATAATCATAACAAATTAGAGATATATATACTATTATAAAAAGCTAATAAAGATAAGCATTGCTAATATAAGTGTTGATATAAAATAAAATTGTTGTAACACCCCCAAAGATAACCAAAATCATGAATAGACTAACCCAACTTGAAACAACAACAATATACCTCAATGATTAGTGAAATATAGTTGGTACAGGTCTGAAATACACTAGAAAAATGTTACTACAAGTTTGAAGAACAAGATGATTACCCAATTTAAGTCTCACCAACACACTTCAAACACACACCCAAACATCAAATTCCCTTGAAACACTCCCAAAATCACTTCAAAACGTTCCTAAACATGAAATAAGATGAGGTATATTAGTATAATATAAAAATAAAAATTGCTAGGGTCTAGAACATGAATACCCCTTGGTACAATAAGGACAAAAGCTCGAAAAAAGGCAACAAATTCATCATACAACCCTTTCTCCACCAAAATAATACATAATAAATGATAACTTGAATGAGGTGACTCCACTCCAAATGAAATACCTCACAAAATCTAGGTGTTCCACATGTTCTTTCCCACACCCCCATAAGGTGTACAACCCAACAAGTTAAATGGTATGACCAACTTGCTAGAAAATTACTCTCTTCAACATTAATCATCCTACAAATGGAGGAAAGGTGATTTCAAATAGTAGATGAAAGAATTGAACTCAAAAGAAATTACCACATGAAGGAACTAGCAAAGGGGGTACGACTTGGTAATTAAATAGTATAGCTCCAACAACAATATCTCTTCACAAATTTACCACCTATCACACTAAACTCCAACCACGTTGAAATTTAATTAAAACCACACCAAAATTTGCAACATCAAATACGTCAAAAATCTTCATCTTTTCAACCAAGAAACTGAAGCTTTGATTTGTAGCAATGGTTATACCTGGATGAAATCACACCAATCTAGCTAGGGGTTTTCATACTTGAAACTAGAAACCTTGGTCCTCAAGATATTTAGAAGAACTTGAGTTCATTCCAACAACATAACAATATTATTCACAAGCCTATCCTCAAAATAAGCCCCAACACCTCCTTATATGGATTTTGAAGAGAAAATTACAATTTAAAATTATAATGATTCTATTTCCACTTAGAAAAGACCTTTTTGAAATATTAATAACAATTCATTTGTAAATACCCCTATCTCTCCTAAGCATCCACTTTTAAAACATTTTATCACCTTTTCAACAAGATATTATACTTAATTTTTCATTTAAATATTTAACATTAGAAACTTAAGTGGACATTTAAATTATTTTATCAGAGTTACAAAAAACACTAAAATGACACCAAAATCAAACTCTGACCACACCAAGGTAATACTAGAGATGCAAGATGATGATTGGAACCAATTGAGTGACTTACTCAAACTAGACTATTTCTCTAAGAAGTTTGGAGAAGCCACCAAAAGTTGAAATTCACTTTTGAAAGTGTCATACTGATCCACACTACCTACTGAGCTTATTTCCAAGAACCAAAGTCACTGCTAACCAACCTAGAGCACTCCAATTAATTTGGAGTTCTCCCCAACTTATCAAGAAGCTTACAAGAAAACTTGAAAATTGAGCTAAATGCTCACAAATCAATTTTGCTCAAAATGGGTATATTACACAACCATTGGATCAAAGTTGGGAAATATAGGAACAAAAGCAACCCAAGTTAAAAAAAATATTTGAATGAATGAATGAAATATTTCAATAAATTTTATGAAATCAAAATAGATTGTGGAATCAAGAGAAGCAATTAAGAGTTCTTGCAACATGCAAATCCAAACTCAAAACATAAGGGGATCAAAATCTTATTAAGATTGTAATCCCTTCTTGATGACGATCTTCTATAGTGGATCTTGATAAAAAAAGATTTACAATTTTATCCAACTTGGTCTCCTCAAAAAAGACATTTGATTGTCCATTCTCAATGTGTCTTCATAATTGATATGGATGTCATTGTAGGCTGATAAAACCATGATGAACTGCCATTTTTCTCTACCACACCCGTGTCACAAAATATGCAAATTTCAATTCAAACTCCTCCTTGGGTTTTGTCCACTTATTAGTTTCACCCCTAAAATGATGCAAGCTAGTCTTTAACTAGGCTATCAACATTTTTTTATGTCCACTTAACTTTAACTGATATGTAAGTTTATTCATCATGCTCTCATGTGGGGTTAAGTTCTTTTATATATTAGACCTTCTTGCAACCAATATGCTTTGTCTACATGATAGTCTTAGAAAAGAATTAGATGTTTTTTTATTTCATCATTAATTTTTGGGAACCCCTACATATTAGTGTCTTGTTTATTCACACTTCGTGTTATCATCCACATGTTCTTCCTTCCACTTAAATCTTTCTCAATAAATAGTGTATGCAAGTGATTATTTCTCCATATTTTGAGACTTTTTTAGATAGATTAACAACTAGACCATTAATGGTCAGGGCTTTAAAAGGAAAAGTGCCTATTCAACTAATAAAATATTATGATTAATACCTTTGGATTCTTTATACCTACCTCTATTTGTTATTCAAAATATTGCTGCCCCAAATTTCACACCTATAAAGAATCACCAAAGTGACAAGCAAACCAAATAGGATTATGTTGGTGAATTTGATTGAGAATAGTGACAAATGGTTGCAAGGTTGGGCATGTTGCATGTTGCAATTACATGGATTAATCTAGGGATCTCATTCCCTAGATGTGACTTCATCCCTTGACTGCTACAGTCTTTTCTTTTTTGTGCAAGTTGGCGCTAGGAGTTGTTTGTCTTCTTTTTTTGCATTTTGGGGTTTGTTTTGGCGTGTGGGTGTGAGGCTTGGTGTCTTCTTTGACCCCTTCCTTGCACTTAAGGATTTACTCTATTCCATTGAGGCATGGCCTTGATAGGAGACCCGTGATTTAATTAGATTGGTTCTTATCGGGAAGATACATTTGAAAATGTTTCGTCTCTCTTTGTGCATGCAAGCGCGGTTAGTTTTTTAACAGATCTATGAGTAGTGAGGCTACATCCCAGCCTAGTGGGCCTTAAATTCCAAATATTAATGGTTTCTTGGAAAGGATCTAAGACCATCCAGTGTTGGTGATTCAATCAAAATCCGTGGAGGAGGATCTAAGCTACCTTTCTAACCATGCCTTGATCTGCAAATTTAGGGGGATCTGAGTCTCTGTTTCTATGTGGGTAAGACTTCCATTATTATCGTTAAGAGTTTTGGAGAAATGACACACTGCATATGATCACCTTTTTGCTTGGTAAACCAGTTGGCCAATTGAAATAAACTCTAGAAAAAAAGATAATTTCTAATGCTCGGATTTGTATTGAAATTATTTAAATAAACCTTTACCAGACTCTCTGGAAGTTTAGCTTGGTTCATCTTCCTAGACTCAACAACTAGATTACGAAGCCCTTTTGTTTCGTTGCTAGATTTTCCATGCTTACAGACACTTGCAACAGAAGTGCCCTTGGGTTAACCCAATAGATTCCTCTCATAATGTGTCGTCTCTATAGACATCCAAATTTTATCACTTCCATATGATCAAAATCGTCTACTCTATTCATCTATTTCATTAATAATGATTAAATAATTTATTTAATCATTATTTCATTTTCTGCCTAAGGTTCCTAAAGTATTTAATTAAATAAATTAAATACTTTACCTTATCCCTTTTCTTCTCTAAATTAAATAAATATGACAAAATTATTTAATTTAGTATTTTAACCCATTTGGATTAAAATCAATTTTTAATTCCCCTTTTCCTCTCTCCTTGTCACATTCTCCATAACCCTCTTCTAATCTGGATTAAATTAATTAGTTTGTGATTAGGATGTGCACCACTTAATCAAGATTAAGTGTCACATCCTCCATAATCTCCCACTTGTCCGTAATCTCTCATTAATTATCCTAATCATGTGTTTGCACAACCTTAATTAGAATCATTAGCCACATTTGGCTTACCTTTTCTAGTCAAGCTTCCCACTTACCCTTTTTAGCCTGGACTCCCTTCCCCATGTGAATTTTTAATTCACATTTATTTAACCAAGGCTCCTCTCTTCCCCATGTGAATTTTTAATTCACTTTTATCTTTCCAAGTTCTTCCCCATCCCCATGCAAGATTCTAGAAGTCTTGACTTGTCACTTCACATGTGCCAAGGGCTTCTAGAACCTTGGACTTGTTACATCATCCACATGTGACAAATATCCAACTTTTTGGAGACCCTCTCTTATCCACTAGATTCTTCCAATCATTGTGAATTTTTAATTCACTTTTATTCCTCCAATGAATCTTCTCATCCCCCAAGATCCACCTCATGTACTTCCCTTCCACCTCATTTCCACATCACTCCACCCTAAGACATCTCACATTCCACGTGTCAAGATGTGAGGGCTTGTGAGTCCTCAACTCACCATAGCCCTTCATCTTGATCTTGTTGGATCAATCTCAACCGTTGAATTCTCTAGAGAATTCCAATTAGCCTATAAATACCCCCTCATTTCCTTCAATTTGAAGGATCAAGTCTTTTGTAACAAAACTCTTGCAAATTTGTCATTCAAGCTCTCATCTATCATAGCACTTAGCATCATGAATTCATCTTGCATCCATTCAACTCCATTTCCATCCAAGGAGCACACAACTCTTCAAGAATCAAAGGGCCAACCAAGGAAGGAGCAGCAAAGGAAAGGTATAACCAACTTCAATCATCAATTGTTTTTATCTTGCTTCTTTGCTTCATCATTTTCTTAGGCTAATCTTATTGAGGTGTCCTCTTTTAGTGTTATTGCTTTTGTTATTGCATCATTAGTTTTGTTTAGCATCTCACATTAGCAGTAGCATTTTAAAGGGATCACAGTCTCAACAACCTTTCAAGTCAGATAAAGGGAAAATTCCAACGACAATGGAGGAATCAGATAAGGATGGTTTCATTTGGGGTTAGCCTTGTAATAAGGGTAGAGGGTTGAAATGACCTCTCAGGGAAAGGCAAGATGATGGAACCTTTAACAGGTTTGATGTGCTAGATGATTTTTACCTACTAGAGGTAAATCGAGATGATGGGCTCTTTGATGCTGTCAATTTGGGTGTGACTAAAGGACTAGTTTTAATGGTGGTAGTCAAGAATTTCAATAGGGGGTGATCCTTGGCGCATAGATGGAGACAAATCTGGGTCTTGGGGATCCTTGTGTTGTGCCTAAAAGAGATATTATTGAGAGGACTGTTGGTTTAGTTGAAGTAGTGATGCATCCTCTTCTTATGAGAGATGATGTGGATCCTAGTAAAATTAGTAGAGCCTCTCCCTCTAGCATTACAACCAAAAAACCCTAAGAGGGGAACTTCGAAAAAACTTCCAAAGGTGGGGAGGAATAAGGATCAGGATAAAATTAAATTAATGGGGGAGACTTTAGTGGAATCAAGGTCAATCAAAACTATTTAATCTCACTTCTCCAATTCTCAAAAATGATATTTTTCTCATGGAATGGAAGGAGCTTGAACCTCCCTTAACAAAAGGTTCTTCATTGTTTGATTAGGAAGCATTCTCCTAATATTATTTTTTGCGGGAGACAAAGCTTGTTGTGGATGGGATGTATTCTCTAGCCCCTAAGTTGTTGTGGGGTAGCCAATTCCAGTGTATTGGAGCTCAGGGAAATGCTAGAGGGGTGGAATTATTTTGGAATTTGCTTAAATTTACCTTGCTTTGGTGGATTTTGAGTAAATTCTCCATCTCATTGGTGGCCTCTAGTTCTAAAACTGGAAAGAAGATATTGCTCTCTAATGTTTATTCTCCAATAGATATTCTTGGAAAAACCAGTCTTTGAAACCATATTCGGTATATTGGGGCATTATCCCCCTTAGTCTCATGGATCTTGTTTGGGGATTTTAATGTTATTACCAATTTGGAGGAAAAGTATGGAGTTTTGCAAAGGTTGGATCCTTCTTTCATACAACTAAATGACAACATTAATTCTATGAATGTGATAGACATTAAGCCTAGATGTGGTATTTTTACCTAGAATAGCAAGAGATGTGGTAAGGAAGCAATTTCTAAGAGGTTGGAAAGGTTCTTAGTGTCAAATTTTTGGATCGATAATAATTGGGCTACCCATTATGAGATTTTAGAGGGGTGAGGTTCAGATCATTGACCCATCAAAATTTCAACTATTATGATGATCTCCACAAAGAATATGTCCTTTAAATTTCAGACTATGTGGCTACGAGACCCCATGTTGCAAGACCTCATGGTTGATTGGTGGAGCAAAGGCAGTCCACCCCATGACATGGCTATATACTCTTTCATGAAAATATTAAAATTTGTGAAGTATCAGCGTAAGAAATGGAATAGGCAAAAATTTGGTAATATATTTTTGGCCAAGGAAAATGCTCAGTTTCACCTAGATGATATCACTCAACAAATCAGAGGCCATGGTCTTACTCAAAAGTCCCTTGAGAAGTAAGCTTTAGCCTTGAAGGAGTTGGAGGAATAGGAGTTTCAAGAAGAGATTTTTTGGAAACAAAAAGCTCGAATTGACTAGCTTCAAGAAGGTGATAGGAAAACTACTTTTTCTTACACTCTATCAAGGCTAGGTGACATGGGAACATGATCTCTTCTCTAGTGTCTTCTAAGGGAGTTCAATTATCCTCACTCCAAGATATTTCTAGGGAGGTTATTCAATACTTCTCTACTTTGTTCAAAGAAATTCCCCTCCTTTGGGTGAGGAAAAAATAATTTTGATTTGCATCCCCTCTTTGGTGTCTATGGAAATGAATGAGATGCTTCTTTGTCCCATTTCTCTAGATTAATTGGAAGATCTGGTGTTTCAAATGAAGGGAAATCTCTTGGACTTGATGGATTCCCAATAGAATTCTTTCAAGAATTTTGGGAGATCATAAAATATGGTCTTTTGGAGGTTGTTCAAGAATCTCAAAGGAACAAACAAATGTCGAAAGCAATGAATTCCATGGTCTTGGTTCTCATTCCTAAAAAGGAAGGAGTTAATTCGTTAAAATTGTTTAGATCGATAGCCCTCTGCAATGTGGTATACATGATTATCTCAAAGTTGATATCAGAAAGGCTTAAGTCATGGCTCAACAAGCTCATTTTTGAGGAATAAGGAGGTTTTGTGGCTGGAAGACAAATCCTGGATGGTGTTGTTATTGCTACAAAGACCATCCACTCTATGGAGAAATCCAAGGAGAAAGCTATGTTCATCAAACCAGACATGGCTAAAGCTTATGATTGGGTAAAATGGTTTTTCATCAAAAAGATCTTCTTTCCTTTGAAATTGAGGCCGCGTGGGTGGATTGGGTAATGAGTTGTGTGAACACAACATCCTTTTTAGTTCGTATCAATGAGGAGGCTTTTGCTTTGTTTGGTGCCTCCTGAGGTCTTAGGTAGGGTGACCCTCTTTCACCCTATTTATTCATCATTTTGGCTGAAGGTTTAGGTAGATTCTTCAAGCAACAGGTTCATCAAAGTGTTATCCAAGGTTGGGGATGGGGAAATGGTTTACCTCCCTTGTCTCATCTCCAGTTTGTGGATGAAACTGCTTTAATGGGGGTGGCTAAAATCAAGGAAGAAACTAACATTCGAAGGACATTGGATGTCTACCTTGTGGCCTTAGGCCAATAAATAAATGAGGAAAATTCCTCTATTTATTTTTGTAACACACATCCTTTAATTCAACATCCGATTGCTCAAATCCCGAGGTTTCAAGTTGGTGTTCTTCCTATGATGTACCTTGGTATCTCCCTCTCTGATGGTACTCTATCGAGGGGGACTTAGCAAAAGGTTCTTGAGAAGTTCTAAGAAAAGGTCTCTCATTAGAACCATAGGTGGCTTTCTTTTGTTGGGAAAGTTTTTCTCTCAAAATTCATGGTCCAAGCCCTTCCCATTTATAGGTGTATGGTCCAGGTGGCTCCTATAGGGTTTGTTAAGGAACTATATGCCCTCTTAAGGAAATTCCTTTGGGCTGATAACTTAGCCTTATTGAAGTGGAGTTGGGTAAAGTAGGAGACTATTTGCAGGAAAAAATAGGAAGGTGGTATTGGGTTGCGTTAGGCAAACCTTATTGGGAAATATCTAGTAGCTAAGCTTTACTAGTGGTGGTGCACAAACCAAAATTAGTTTTAGGCCAAGATTCTCACTTCCAAGTATTTGAGAGCTACTACAAGTGATGATGTTCCTAGGATTGGTTTGGTTGGAAAGGGGTCAATAATTTGGGACATTATTAAGAGGGGAGTTGATTTAATCAAACATGGCTTGTTTTGGATTTGTAACAAGGGTTCAAAGGCCTTGTTCTAGTTTGACTCCTAGGATGGTTTTCCTCCTATCATGTTTATATACCCCCACCTTTAGGACCTTTGTTAGAGCTTCTTGGAGGTTGGATGGTCTCGGATTAAGGACTTCAAGTGTGTTCAAAGTTTGGGTTAGGTGGAGTGGTATAAATGGAAGGACCCAAAGGATTGGCCTCCTAGGGGTTCTATATAGGACTAAGTAGAATTACAAAGGACTGAGAAAAAATACAAAGGATTCTATTTGATAGAGCTTGTAGCTCCTTGAAAGGGAGAGATATTTTGGCCTAGGGTCTTGATCCAAGGGGAATGTATTTTGTAGCCTTAGGGTATCAGGAGTTGAATCATCAGAAATATGACAGAGCTGAAGTGTCATGGTGGAAAAGTGTGTGGAATAATTTTGCTTGGCCCAAGTGCAATTTTTTCCTATGGCTAGTGGCTTGGAATAGGTGCCTCACTTGGGATAACCTTCGAAAGAGGAAATTTCAAGGCCTGTCTATATGTGTCTTATGCAGTAATAGTGAAGAATATTCTTCTTATTTATTTTTTTAGTGCGCCCTTTCTAGGGTTATCTAGCACTTATGGTGGGGATTTTGGGAAAGTTTAGGGAGGCTCCCAACTAAGGCCTTCTTTCTACAAGTGGCATGGAGCATTGGAACTTCATGCATCCTCTAGAAAATTTGGTTGGAAAGGAATCAAAGAATATTTCAAGGGAAAAAGAAAGTTGCTCAACAATTATGGAAGAGAATTGTAGGCATGATTCAAGAGACAGTGAATGTTAAATGTGAGATATCTAGCCCATTTGAAAATGGCGAGGCAAAATTGATGAAAAGATTAGGGTTAGCTAATACAAATATGCATCCCTCTTCAAGGAGATAGGGTCATGTCTCCAAAAATAAGACACAATGAGTAGGAAGACAGACTTTTCCCCCTTCACCTATGTTTTAAAGATCAATACAGATGGCTCTTCGAGGGGTAATCCTAGACATGTTGGAGTTGGAGTTGGAGTTGGGAGGGACAACTCTAGGGTTGTCCTCTTATTATTTTTATGCAAAGAAGGGGGTAATAATCTTGTAAAATTTCCAACGAAGCAAACTTTCAAAGGCTCAAATCATAAATGATGGGTTTTTGCTCACTAACCCTCAATCCAGTAGTGGCACTTCAAAAGCAGTTTTTCAACATAATTTCCCAACCAGACCTCATACCTATAAAATAAAATATGTTTTGGATACCCATTTGGATGTTATAAAACATAGTCAAAATTTAGGGGTGTTTGTTTTGGAACAAAAAATTCAAAAATCTATTGCTATGCTTTGAACTAGGTCAAATTAAGCTTGGTTGAATGACTCACAACAAGGTTTTCAAAACCCAGAACATAAATCTGCATACCAATGGATCAAAAATGCTAAATAAAGTCTACACAAACATCTACCATCACCTTAAATAACTTCTCAAAATCTTTTCTACAAAACCTAACTCGTATGCCTCTTCTATGCCCAAAATCATGAGGATTTCAACCTAGGGCATCAACAAATTGGCCTCAATCTTCATCCCCCTACTCCTGCAACTTAAAGAACACAAAAATTAACCTACCTAAATCCATTCCACCGATTTTGAGTTCAATTCATGGGTGGAATGGAGAGGAATCCATTATTTACAATCAATGCACACCCTAAATGAGGGTTTCAAGCAACCTTTAGTAAATTGGCTCTAAAATGCTCAAAATTCATCAATGAAATCAGATGAGACAAAAATAAAAATAACAAGGATTCAATTCTCCATGAATTCCAATCCAATTTTTCCCACTCCTAGGTCGTACAAGTTGTAGCAGCAAATTAAGCTTCAAAACACAGGAAAATAGAGTCTTTGTTATTCAAATTTCAAATTTTCATCATCCAACCCTTGTCTCAATGTACACAAGTGCTTTTAAATCATTCCCAAGCAGAACCAATCGGTTTCCCACCAAAAACCAAAGCTTCATCGTTCAACTTCCCCAAAAGCCAAAAATGCAAAAATTGCATTACAACATTTTGCAACTTTTTACCATATTTACAAAATTGACTCAACATGACTGAAAACAACTTAAAAATATGATAAATGGTCATCAAGACCTTATTACATGCCAAAAGACTCAACTAACCCAAAATACTAACTCTTAGCAACTTTTTACATTAAGACCTGGGTGCCTTGCACCATACTCTTCAGGTAAAATAGACTCAAGTCCCCTTGAGGTTAGTGTTGCAACAATGGATTGATGCTTTTTCATGCCATTCTCTGACCTCCAATTGAAATATTCATCTAGTGAACCTTTCCAATCGACCAAAAACTAGAAATATGCATCATCCCTTGTCTTTGTGAATTCTTTGTCGCTTAAGATATGCTCCAACTTCATAGGCCTACTTGATGGATGATCCCTGACCTGTTCTTCACTTTAAAATATTGTTGAACCTACCTCTTTACCTGTTACTGAACCTCCTCCATTCTTGTAATGAAATCCCTTTTTCTTCACCTTAGGTGTATGCTTGAACTTGCTCTTTTTCCCTTGTAGTTTACCTTTGATCTCTCCACCTTTGCTTCTCAACTCCTCTATTTGTTGTAGTGCCCCTATAGTTGTTGTTTTATCATGCACACTAACCTCTAACATAAAAGGAATAGAATGACCAACATCCCCTTTTGAAAGTAATGAATGGAACACTCCTCTATCACCATAGCAACATACTTCTTAAGCCAATATTGGATCTCCAAAATCAATTCATCCTTGACCTTCAACTCAGAAAATATTGACACCAACTCAATATCATTTTCCTCCAAAATCAATTCTTTCTTCATGTTTGTTGTCATAGTGTCTCTATACTTAGGAGTGGCTGCAAACTCCATGTGATTTTCTTCCTCTACCTTTATGAACTCTTTTCTACCTACCATCATCACATTAGATCCCTTGATTTGGCCTTTATCCCCCTCTTTCAATGGTGTCAATGTATAGGAAACCCAATCCTTTTCTATCTCATAGGTATTTCTCCTTCCATCATACATAGCATGCCTATCAAATTTCCAAGGCCTCCCTAGAAGTAAATGGAATACATCCATAGGTAATATGTCACATAGAATTATGTCCTTGTATCCTCCTATATTGAACTCCACCCAACTTTGTTCATTTACCAAAACATATTGACCCTCATTCAACCAAGAGACTTTATAAGGAGTATCATGTGGTATCCTAGGCAACTTAAGTTTATCCACTATCTCAATTGAAACCATAGTATTTGCGCTTCCTAAATCAAGTACAGCTTTACATACCTTACCCAAACACTTACAAGTTGTCTTGAAGAGAGTTCTCCTTTGTGATGGTTCCTTTTCTTTAGATGCTTTGATGAGAGTTCTTCTTACCACGAGTGATTCACCAACCTCCAGAGAAGCATGTTGTGGTGGAGAGTTTACACTCTCATTATCATCTTCTTGCACCAATTGAGCTCTTCTTTCTCCTCCATGTGAAGTAAAGGCTTGCGCTTCATTGCACTGCCATGCTTGATGTCCAAACTCGTTGCATTGTTAACACCTTCCCATGAATACTTGTGAACCTCTTCCTTGACCTCCAAATCTGCCTCCAAAACCTTATCTGCCTCCTCTAAATCCACCTCTCTGATCATCAACTTGGTCTTGGACTTTATTTGTATCTTCTTGGTTCTCATATGACTACCTTGGGTTAGAACTTAGAACTTGATCCTCTTCCTCTGAAATTTCTGCCTCTGCTCCTGGTTTGTTTGTCTTGACTTCTCTTTAACTTTTCTTCCACCCTTATTGCCATTTGATAGCATTCCTTAACCGTTATTGGGTTTTCCAAAGTTAACTCATCTTGAATGTTGAATCTTAACCCACTAAGGTATCTAGCCACCTTCTCCACATCATCCTCCATGTGACCTGCTCTTATACTGAGCTTATAGAACTCATCAGTGTAAGCTTTAACATCCATCTCTCTTTGTTTCAAACCTTGAAGTTTCTTATACATTTGAATTGTATAATCAGCTGGTAAGAACTTACCCTTAAACTTTGCCACCTTTCTATCCCAAGAGACAATTTTTGACTTGCCTTTCTTCCTCCTTTCAATCTTCTCATAATCCCACCATAATAGGGCATGACCCTTCAACTTTGTTTTTGCAATCTTCACCTTTTGTTCCTCAGGTACATCTTCACACTCAAAGTAATTGTCAAGTGTTGCAATCCAATCCAAAAGCTCTTCCTCATTCAAATTACCTCCATATATTGGTAAATCAATCTTTACCTTGTGCTTATCTTCCTTGACTTCTCTCAATAGCTTGGCCATCCTCTGCTCATCAACATCCAACTCTTCTTCTTGAGTCTCTTTTGGGGGATTCTCCTTTTCCTCTTCCTCTTCTTGGTCACTCTCATCATCTATGACCATACCTCTTCTTTGACTTATTTCCACAACCTCTAACCTTGCTACCATCCTATCTTGGAGTTCCTTCAATCTCCTAATCTCTCTTGCAGTCCTCTCTTCCATCTCATTCATCTTTCTAGCCATAGTGTTGCTTTTTGGAGGCATCTTGCTCTTCTTCAACACAAATTCTCTTCTTTAGATCAGACCTATGCTATGATACCAATTTGATGTAGAGCAGGGGGTAATAATCTTGTAAAATTTCCAATGAAGCAAACTTTCAAAGGTTCAAATCACCAAATGATGGGTTTTTGCTCACTAACCCTCAATCCACTAGTAGCACTTCAAAAGTGGTTTTCCAATATAATTTCCCAACTAGACTTCACACCCAGAAACTAAAATCTGTTTTGGATACCCATTTGGAAATTCTAGAACATACTCAAAATTTAGGGGTGGTTGTTTTGGAACAACAAATACAAAAATCTACTGCTACGCTTTGAACTAGGCCAAATTAGGCTTGTTTGAATGACTCACAACAAGGTTTTCAAAACCCAAACCAAAAATCTGCATACTAATGGCTCAAAAATTATAAATAAGGTCTTCACAAAAATTTCCCATCACCTTAAACAACTTCTCAAAATATTTTCTACAAAACCTAACTCCTATGCCTCTTCTATGCCCAAAATCATGAGATTTTCAACCGAGGGCATCAACAAATTGGCCTCAATCTTCATCCCCCTGCTCTTGCAACTTCAAGAACACAAAAATTAACCTACCTACATCCATTCCACCGATTTTGAGGTCAATTCATTGGTGGAATGGAGAGGAATCCATTATTTACAGTCAATGCACACCCTAAATGAGGGTTTCAAGCAACCTTTTGTAAATTGGCTCTAAAATACTCAAACTTTGATGAAATCAAATGAGACAAAAAGAAAAAGAATAAGGATTCAATTCTCATGAATTCCAATCAAAATTTTCTCACTCCCAAACCATACAAAGCTATACAAGTTGTTGTAGCAGAAAATTAAGCTTCAAAACACAAGAAAATAGAGTCTTTGTTATTCAAATTTCAAATTTTCATTATCCAACCCTTGTCTCAACGTATACAAGTGCTTTTAAATCATTCCCAAGCATAAATCAGTTTCCCACCAAAAACCAAAGCTTCATCGTTCAACTTCCCCAAAAAGCCAAAAATGCAAAAGTTGCATGACAACATTTTGCAACTTTTTGCCATATTTACAAAATTGACTCAACATGAATCAAAACAACTTAAAAACGTGAGAAATGGTACTCAAGACCTTAATACATGCCAAAATACTGAACTAACCCACAATACTAACTCTTAGCAACTTTTTATATTAAGACCTAGGTGCCCTGCACCATCTTCTCTATATATAAGGGACATCACTCTAACAACCTAAAGGAGGGCCTTGCTATTCTTATAGCTATGGAGAAAGTGTGTGCTCTTGGGTGGTATAGGGTTATCTACAAATCTTATTCCCAAATTCTGATTAATATTCCAAATGAATAGAGATTGGAAGGGGTTAACTAGCAGTTGGTTGTGGTGGCTTAGCAGATTCTTTGTTTGAGTACTTCTTTCGATTCAGTCTCCTTTGTTCACATCCCACATGAATGGAACAAGGTGGCAGATTGTTTGGCTAAATGGCATTTTGAGCACAAGGGGAATTGGAGAGTGGAAGAGTGGGAGCATTTATCCTAGGATCTTTCCCAAAGTCTTAATAGACTAGTTGTGGAGGAAAGAGACAACTAATCTGCTATAGATCTTAGGTTTGCAATGTATTGTTTCTCTTTGTCGAGGTTTTCTCTGTGGTTTGTCTGGTTATTTCCTTGTCTTGGGCTGGTTTTGGTTGTTTTGTATGTTGTACTCTTGTTGATTTAATAAATTTTTGCCCTCTTTTATTCAAAAGAACATGGGATTCTCTTGGTTCTCCAATTCCATAGTTTTGTACCTGTGCATCTATTTTGTAGTGAGTATAAAACTTCCATCCCCTTGTATTATTTTTTCTCTACATGTTTCACAATTAACTTCTTGTGAAAACCCAACTTGTTCTCTTCCACTATTTTTGGTGGACTACCTTCAAAAAAGAAGTTAATTTGTTTCTTTTTTATCTATAATGAAAAGAACATGACTTTGATTTTGCTAGTAGGTTACTTGTGTCTTGACCTCATAACAGAAGAGCTCAAGAGCCCTCAATTGGTCTCTCAAACTATGAGTTGTTTTTGCAATTAGAATGAGATCACCAACATTTAAGAATAACTTCTACATATCTACCAAGCTGAACTCTCTCACTATCAACCTTGCTTATCCACTCTTCTAAATTTCAATGTATAACCCAAAGGAATTTGGAGAGAGCAGGCAACCTTATTTGACACCCACATGACTACCAAAGCACTTCACCATTCCATCATTTGTTCCAACTTTAACCTTGACTTGTTCATATGAACTACCACTCTAATTTTTTACTTTTACCTTTCTTGATATATACTGAACAATGTTATGAGTAGCATTTAATCTTATATGGATTATGCTTTTGAAGGCATTCTTCTGTGAAATAATCTTGGATGGTATTATGCTACAATGTATACTTGGACCACATTCCTAAGATTAAAACCTCGAGTCAGAGTAAACCTTTATTGCATTCTTAGAGTCTCCCCTTTTACCATTACATCACAAACTCTATAACCTTGACATCTCTTAGTCGCAAGCTCTCTATGATCAACTTCAACTCCAAACCCACACCCTCTCCTCCTCCCCTAGCCAATATCCCCCATCCCCAACCAACCATAAAACAAATGTATATCCATTGCAGATAACTAGTCAATAGATAATTATGGGGTGTCATTTTAATCAAGAAAGTTTATAACTTAATAGTTTTTTGTCATACCATCCTCGGATCTTCATTCTGTTACAATTTTATTTGGGAATGGTTTTGAAAATAAGCATGAGCCATTGTGTTTTTGCAATTAGGTTCTTTAATATAAAGCTTTAAGTTGTGTAATCCATTGTTCCTCTTCACAGTTTTAGAAGGCAACTATAATTGCTCTCTTTCAATTTAGAATCAAGATAAAGTAGAAGGAAACCTGTTTCTCAATTTCATTTTGTGCACAATAGCCATATGTGCAACATCAAACGACATACAATCAAAAACTAATGCAAGCTATAAAATTAATGAATGGGCTCTCATGAGTCAATGATTACCTGTCTTTCTCCTTATTATGTAGGATCTACACATTAGAAGTTAGGACCATAAATATAGTGAACTCAAAGATAGATCTGCCATTTTGAGGGATGTTAAAAGTCAGAAAACAGTACATAAAGGTCAAACAATTGTATTTATATATAGAATAGACAGTTATTCACCATTAAATTCACTCTTATTATAAATGAATATTAAAAATAATCTATCTTAATAACTCATGAAATAGTTCACTTTTGGAACTGATTGCATGGCTGTTTTAAAGTTCTTGTATTTATTATAAATAGGTAAGAAACATAGAAAGGTGGATGAAACAGTCTTGTTTTTTTCTTCTGTAAGAAGCCATTTCAAATCCTTGTGTAAGATAAATATAGTCATTCAATATCATATAATGTCCTTGAAATTACATACCTTGATCTTCAGTCAAAATGTTACTGTGGATTCCCTGTTTGGGGTTTCTACAGTTACCAAGGGTTGTATACATCATCATTGCCATTGTTGTCGTCGTCATTTGAAATTAACGAAGAGTAAGGGCGACTCTCTACTTCATTGTCATCTACATGCTTAGAAGCCCTAGTTATAGACTTAGTTTTTCGAAAACTTGAACCAACACCTTGGTTTACTGAATCAAAGTTACTAGTGGCACCTCTTGTGCCTTGTGAGAAGCCAGGTATTTGGTCAAGAATGCTATTAAATCCACTTGAGGTATGTTGGGGACACACACTTTGAGAGCGAAGGAAGGCATTACTATCAGCTCTACTGGTATTAGCTGTTGAATGGTTTAAACTTTGTGTAGGACCTTGCATACTATCACCACAAATATTCCTGTCCCAAAATACATTCGTATTTTGTTTCTTTGATTTCTTAATCTGGGGTTGATTATCAGTGTCCCAATTCCTAGGTTTAGGTCTCCCTCTGGTCATAAACTTAGTACAATTTGTTTCATTTTCAGGCTGTCCGAGCTCTTCAATAGCTATCTTTATAACACAACTTCGACCTCGACCTCTACCTCTACCTCTACCTCTACCTCTACCTCTACCTCTGATGGGTTCGTTTTGAGGAAGAGAATATGGAAGTTGAATTTTAGTGGAACTTGGGACAATGCCCGATATTGGGGGATGACCATATAAATTTGTGTTATGTAGGGTGGTTTCAAGTGGTAATGATTGGCAGTTGTGTTCAAATTGTTGAAATTGGGGTTGAGATGGTTGAGATGGATATTGCTCATAATGTTGAGGTTGAGATTGATATTGCCCAGGATGTTGAGGTTGAGATTGATATTGCCCATATTCTGATTGGGGCTGACATTGATGCTCAAATGGAATGAAACCTGATGAAGAGCGATTGGGTTGCAATTGTTCTAAACAATCAAGATCTGAAGTGGCAGTAACACCTTCAAGTAATTCACCAATGTAAGGTGGGCTATACACATTCTCGAGATCATCATCTGCTTGAAGCATGTTAGTGAATGTGTCCTGAAAATTAATTTGGTTTAAGTTGTCCAAGTCCAAGGGGGTCTCTACAAAGTCCTGGGACTGTTGCTTTGAAGGATGGGCCATATGATCATTGCATTGCTCCTCCTCCAAAGGGCCCTGCACAGGCATACAAGACTCGTTGCATGGATAGTCATACTTGCATTGTGGCTGTGAAGAGTAAGTCACAGGAATGTCATTGGAGAAGTATTGCTGCTCATTTTGTGAAGGGTAGGGAGTAAACATAGTGTTGGGATCATATTGCTGCTGAGGTTGTGAAGGGTAGGGAGTAATTATAGCATTGGGATCATATTGCTGCTGAGGTTGAGAAGGACAAGTCATGTTATTGTATTCCTCATTATTCATTGGTACAGATTGGGAAAAGAATCCCTCCTGCAGTGGCTGTGACTGGTCATGCATGCTGGAATATTCCTGTTGGGATTGATAAACTAAAGAACCAGGCTGCAGTAAAGGGTCTTCCTGTGTTGGCTGAGTATAACCATATTGAAATGTGTTATGCAATCCCTCTTGGTGTTGAGGATGAATACATTGTGTTTGGGGATCGAGCATTGTAATCCCCTCACCTTGAATTGTTTCATCTTGAAGTAGTTGCTGGGATCTTGTCTTTTTCTTCCTATTAACTTTCCCATTATTCTTGGGCTCTTTGGGTTTGGCAGCTTTAGTCTTTCTTCTGCAGGTTTTCCTTTGGGGTTTATGAGAAGCGTCTGTGAGAGCAGGGGGCATCGGAACAACTATTTTGTAAGGCAAACCCACTCGAGGAAAAACTCTAAACATGGCATGCCCATGAAAACTCACTGAATCTGCTAAACGTTTTGGTCTCCATTTGACGTGACATTCATCTGAGATTTCAATACCATTATAAGAATAGGTCTTCATTTATGTGATTTGATTTGCTTGCCAACGAATAACGGGGATAAGTATAGCGAACTCAAGCTCCCCCTGGTCGCGACTCTTCATTATAGCTTTTCAAATGCGGTGAATTACTCGTCTCTTTAAACGTGAACTTACTTATTGGTCGTGTTAAAAAACAAAAACACTTACAGTAGAGTGCATTGAGTTTGCAGGAAGGCGACAGAATTTTGTTCGGACGTCTATTGTGAACCTCTGATTGGAAAAGCTTCAAAATTTTCCCACTAAATTTTAGCTGCTGCTTTGGTGGGTTTGATATGAAATGGTTCTCTCGATTTCCTTCTTTTTTAAAATTTATTTTTCCTTCTTTCTGTTTTCTATTATTTTGCCCGCATTCCATGGCTAAGAATTGATTTTGAACAAATCCCAATTAATTTAAGTAACTAATGTGAAGTTTGATGAAAGCAATTTATGACTAGCTCATGTCTTCATGCGGCTGCTTAATTCTATTTTCTGCTTAAATTTAAACAGCAGGGGTGTTCCCATGCATAAATTTTATTTTTAGGAAAAGATAATTTGGAATCTTTTCCTATTTTCATGGAGCAGCTACTGTTTAGGAATTGAAAATAAGCTGTGGGAAAAGAGGGGGGGCTGGAAATAAGCAGCAACTGCATATTTCTAAAAATCCACATGGCTCCTAAATAAGTTGAGCAGTGGCTGCTAGCCAAAATAAGCTAAACAGCCGCATGGGGACATGAGGTAAACCACGCTTCCAAGAAAGAAGATGGGGATTTATGGATGTGGAAGTCTCATTTAGAAGCAAAATCCAAAAGCAATATTGGTATCATAAGTTGTGACAATAAAGATGAAAAGTGTTTACTTGACATTTATTCATGTTATTGGTAATTATTTTTTATCTTTTTACAATTATTATAATAATTGAATTTGATTTTTTGTTTTGTATTTTATTTTATATTTTTTAGTTTTTTTTTTTTTTTTCAAATTTCTTAGTTTCATTTTAGTCTTCGTCATTTGATCATTATAGATATCATCATGTACAATAGTGCGCACAATGGTCAAAAATCAAATTTCTCAATTCCAACATCTCTCTTTTCACTTTGATTCTTATTTTATCCTTTTTTCACATTGAAATAGTGAAAAATAATTGTTTTGTGTTTTATTAAAGAAAATACTTTGTTAAATAAACAAGAAGAATGTAGACACAACGTATAGCAGGACAAAGTAGTCTACAAGAAAGAAATAGGAAGTTGAAATCTCTAGTAGAATATGTTTTGGCAACCATTACTATACTTCTTTAAGTTGTATGTATATGCACCTTTGTATAATTCCCAAGGATCCATATTATCCAAATATGTTTAGATATTTGTGGGGCTTGACCATCCTTGAGGGATTTTTGGTGTTAAACTTCCTTAAGACAAGCCCCTAAAAGTGCCTACAACACTATCCAATTCAAATAAACAGATTTTTTTGGAGGTAACAAGTTGTAGAGTTGCAAATGACACCATCATGGCCATATAGGACCCCTCCATAGCAAAAGGACATGGTCATGCTTGTATGGATGTCATCACATTAGATTAGATAGGGCCACACATGAATTTATCCTCTTGACATTGAGACCAAGAATAGTGAAATAGATCCTAATGCAACTTCTAAAATCCTATTCCTAATCTTGTGCATTCTAAAATAGAGAAACAAAGCTACATCAATCAACAAAAAGGCTACATATTATTTCTATTATCTTGTCTTTTTTTGTGAGAAACCTCTTTGGTTTCCTTAGTTGGAATTAAAATGAAAATGAATGAATAAATATTTCATTGTTTTACATCACATTAGATACTAGACTATGGTTGATAAATGGGTTAAAGTAAACAATTAAAATAAAATCACATTTTCACCTTTTTATTCTAGTGATCTTGATAATTACATGGCTATTTAAGATCATTTCCTCAACATTCCTTGTTGATTTTTTTGGTAAGTTAGGTTTTAAGTCTAAAAGAATAAGGTGTTAAAATTTTCAAACACTTTAATTATCTCTTCCCCACCCCTATTTCTCCTTCTTTATCAAATAGCTCATATTTCCCTTTGTCTTTCCCCACAAACAAATTAGTAACGCCCATATATATTGTAAATTTCTTTGTAATCATCCTACAATTCTATAATACATGGTGTCCTTTTACCCCTTTATTTTTCATCCTTTTGACATGCTATAAACCTTTTAACCATTCAAAAGTCTTGACACCTACCTTAAAGACCTATGAGTGTTTGAAGCAACCCATGTTAAGTTGTAGGGTTTTCCAAACAACCAAAAATGATAAGAGAGGCAACCCATGCCCTGACACAAGTGTCCCTTTCATCTTTTTGCATGGTGATAAGTCCTTTAGATTTTCTTTTTTTTTTTCCATTTTCATCCCAAAACTAATTTTTTAGTAAAAAATAGTTTATTTTCTCTCATGCTTTAAATATGAAATTTCATTCCTCTTTATCTCAATCTTTCTTTTTTTAGCCTCTCCTCTTTTCCTATATAAACCCCTCTCATTCATAAGGGAGGATAACTTTTGCATACACAAGCTTTTAGAAATTTCAAAGAAGCTTTCCTCCCCATAGGATAGAAATATTTTAGGATTCCTATGCAATCCTTTGTTAAAAATTTTAAATCACAATCCTCACTATAAAGCACAATCCCAAGTCCTTGTATCTAGGAAGCTAATGTTATGTTTCTCACCAATCCTAGTCTTCCCTTTTAATCAAGCAAAGCACATCAAGGTTGGAAGAGAAGAAGATACTATGGATAATAGTTGGAGCCTCTAAAGACACACTTATGACCTTTGCACAAGAAGCTTCAAAATTTTCTTCTAGGTTCATTTATTTCAAAAAGGAAATCTCTTTATGCAAGGGGTAAAAGAAAAAAATTGTCCATTTTTAATGGAAGAATCATAGGGGGTAAATTGTCAATAGGAACATATATGCATTTTGTAAAAAATGTTTACCCCTTAGGAACATAAGCTCAAACCTAAACACCTACACGTACAGAGTGAGAACCTATTTGATTCAAGATTCCATTTTAAAATGTGTGAACCCATTAGTAATGCATACTCGTATAGGAGTGGGTACCCATTTATATAATAGAAAATGGGTTGAAAACATCTATAGTAGAAATGGGTACTTGTTTCTAAATAGACACATGTTCATTTTTTAGATCTATTTTTATTTGTTAGTAATTAGATCACATACTCTTAGCCTAAGAACTATAACACTTTGTTATTTTTTATTATCTTATCTTAGATTTGTAAGGAAAGCAGAGGTGCGAAAATAATTTCCTAATGCTAATTCTAAGAAGAGAATTCAAACATATGGTTCAATTTCGAATTACAATACATTAGAGATGCACATTAAAGGAATATCAGATAAGAACAAAATTTAACAAACATAGAATAGACACCAATATTTACATGGGAAAACCCTTTCAGGAAGAAAAAATCCACCACACCAAACAAAAACACTGTGTATTACAGTGAAAAAAGTTCACATACAGAGTTACAGTTCGTGCTTCTCAGATGTCAAATTACAATGTCAATTCAGGCAGCATAACGATTCTCTGATCAAGCTCATTCTCTCATCGAACACACACACACACAACAATCATAGTTACTATTGCAAAATTACATTCCACCATTTTTCCAAGGGAGAACACCAATCGTTCTACATCCCAGGCCATCTCGTAAACCAACTGTCACACAACAATTACCAAATCAGGCCATCGATCAGACAACCTCCAATCTCCTGCCAATCTGCTCAAGTCACATCGATGCATATTGTTCATAAAATATCGTCGAGCAGATACACCATGTCGATGAGAGCTCTCAACATCTCTTACCGATCCGCTGAGGTCTCATCGATATCGGCACATTTTCCATCAAGATTCAGTGTTGCTTTTCTAGATAGAATAGATTTAGATTACTCTCTTTACTTTTCTTGCAAGTAAAGAGATTAAATTTATTTTAAAAACTCTATCAAAAACACACAAAAATATATAGTATAGATTGCATTTGAAAATCTATATAGAAGTTGTAATTTTTATATAATTAATTAATTCAAGTTTCAAATTGGAAAAGAAAAAAATAAAAAATAGAAAAGATTTCTTACATGTATTTAGAGTAGCACATTTATTTAGGATCATTTAAAACATTCAAATAATTAAAACAAAAAGAGAAAAGTGCTTAATACTATCACGAGGCATTCAATGAGCAGCCAAATAAAACAAGCAAACTTGCTAAGAATCACCCTTACTCAACTTTCTTATCTCTCAGTTGGAGTTTCATGTCAAATTTGTTTAAGAATTAAGAAAAATGGATGAGCTAGTTTTAGATGAGATACAAGAAATTGTACCCCTTTTTAAGCACATCCGAAAAGAGAATGAGCAATGATAGATAAGGGAAGAGTCTCACATAAGAGAGAATACTTTCTAGAAAAATCTTGTTGAACTTATCAATGCCAAAATTGTAGCAATAACACTCTAATGAATTGCAATACAACATGTAAATATACCAGAAATTCAACATCCAACCACACAAATCAATACAGTAATTCACCCTATGGCCCTCCTCCATTGAGAAGTGAACAATCCAAGTGGTGTGATTCATATAAATCATAATATTGTCACTCACTAGACACCCCAAGTTCAAGAAGAGGGTACTCAATTCATTTTTTTGTTACTTGATTGGATTTTTCCATGAGAGTAAGCATACTTGCATTTTGGCCATTTAGTAGTGGTGCAATGAAATGTTTCATTCAAAGTTCACACCATTACTTTTGGGGTGAGGTAGATTTTTGGTGAACCTAACATGAAGGAAAAATCCTTCTAGAGTAGATTTTCTCATTTCCTTCTTTTTTCCATCCATTTTTTTCACATTCTCCTCTTGTCATCCCATTTATTTTGTGGTACCTATGGTGCCCTTGAATATGTTAAGATTGATAATGCAATAAGGACAAGTTCCCCTCTTTGAAAATAATCATCTATTTTTCAATTGCTACATCCACATTAATCCCTTGGCACCTATTTCAAATAGGTATGGTTATGAATACAATGATTCATATGGAGAACAATAGGAATTGCACAACTATGCCACTTCCAACAACCTAGCTTGGACAAGATATTGTGCTTCAATCAAACCCATATCAACTAGAATGCAAAGAGTCCTTGTCTGATAAAAATCCGCCAACAAGTCTATTCCATAATAAACAATAGAGACATGACCAACCAAATTGATAGCAAGGTGAGCTATTTGAAAAATACTTAGAAGAAGTCCACATAACACAATAAGATCTTCATGCGGCCTTTCAAGACGAACAAATTATAACACAACAATAAGTGCCCAAAAGTTTCCTTGAAGAAAGAACCAAAGCATTACTCAACCCCAACAAATTGAACAAGACCCACATCTTGGTAAAGAAGCACAAAATATAGAAGAAGCTACTCTCCAATCAATTATATTCACCCTAATCTAATGGATTTGGTCCTTTAAAGTTAGGAGTACTAAGCATCCAATGCACAATTCTATTCAAGCAGATGATAGACCAAGGTCTTTAATGTGTCAACCCAACCATTTCATAATTGGGACTATGGAACTATGATATTCTAGTTCTACCCCCAAAATTGATGATATGGACTCAAAGCATTTACATTTCACTACATCCTTGCTTAATGGCAAAAATCCAATTTGCATCTATTGTCTTGGGAAAAATTCAATCAAGCAATGGAAATTTGAATTGACTACACATTTCCTGAAATTATGAAGTTTGGGGAGTGAAAGTGTTATCATTGATATCCATTCACACCACTAGGATCACTTATTTTACAAGGAAGGAGGGTCAGATGGTGGAATTTTGGGTTATTTTGTATTGTTGGATGTTAAACCCCTGATATGTTTGTGTGTTATCTTGTGGCTTTTTGGAGTGTTATTACTTCAAAATGAGAATAAATATGTTCAATGAGCTCTATCCAAAAGGATTTATCTCTTATGTGAGAATCTTCCCTTATCTATCATTGTTTTTTCTTCTCAAATATCCCTAAGAAGGGGCGAGATTTCTTATATTTCATCCAAATCCAAGTCAATCCAATTTTCCTTAATCACTAGACACATCTGGCATGAAAATTCCAATGAGAGGTAGGAAGGTTGAATCAAGTGTGACTCTTAGATTCATTATTTCTTTCTTAGGTAGAATAGATTTGGAGTACTCTATTTACTTTTCCTTGTAATTATATTAAATTCATTTGAAAATATCTATCCAAAACACACAAACAATCATAGTATAGATTACATTTGAAAAGCCATATAGAAGTTGTAATATGTATATATGGTTAATTAATTCACCCTTCAAATTTTAGAAGAATAAAAATAGTGAATAAAATATCTCTTAGATACATTGAAGGTAGTGCATTTAGTTAGGATCATTCAAAACATTCAGAAAGACAAAATAGAAAGAGAAAATATATTAATGCAATCATGAGGCATTCAATGAACACTCAACTCAAGCAAAGCGAGCATTCAAGAACATCAAACAAACTTGCCAAACATCACACTTGTTCAACTTTCATATATTTCACTTATATTTTCACACCAATGTGTCTAAGGATTAAGAAATTTTGGATTGAGTTGGTTTAGGATGAGATACAAGAAAATGTGAGCCCCTCCCTAGGCAAACTTGAGAAGAGAATGAGCAAAAATTAATAAGGGAAGAGTCTCGTATAAGAATTGATAGAAATAGATCATTGGAATTATCAATGTATAATTGCAACAATAACACTCCAACAAGTTGCAATACAACTTGTAAATATACCAATGGTTTAATATCCAATTATGTAAACCAACATAATAATCTTACATCCAACCCTCCTTCCTTGAGAATTGAACAAACCAAGTGATTTGATTCATATAAATAATAGCGTTGTCACTCACTAGAGTCCCCATGTTCAACAAGGAATTGCTAATTCAACTTTCTATCACTTGATTGATTTGTCTATGAGAGAAAATAATTGGATTTTGGCCATTAAGCAAGGGTGAATGAAATGTGTCATTCAAATTCCACATCATCACTTTTGGGGTGAGGTAGATTTAGCACATCATAGATGGCCAAATGGATAGTTTATGCAATTATATATTATTTGTTACATTTCTTAGCACCCATCTACAGATATTAGATACCCTTGTTGAATTTATTCAAGTCCATATTGATTCCCCTTATTTCCCTTTACATGCTTGACTAGGTAATGCACTTTTTTCTTCTATGATTTATGCATCCAATTTTGAAGTCCATAATAATGCTCCATGTGATGATGTATACATTTATATTTCTTCTCATGATGTTCCTTCAAAAAAATATTGTAATAGATGTATTTCATGGTGTTAGTATGTTAATTTATACCTTTCATCGCAACATAAAATGGATCATCAAGTAAGGTAAAACCTTTCTTCAAATTATTAGGGGAATCTCTCTTTTAAAAGAGTGAATAAAATTATATGTTTCCTTGCACTAAAATTTATAAAATATCTCAAACTAGTGAGGAGTTTAGTAAATTAAATTCAAAATTAAAACTAAAAGTCTATATTTTGATTCCCCGGCTAGGGCATAGGATAATTTAACACTTCTACAATATACACAAAGTTTTATATTTTAAACTTGTAGACACTTAATTATCACCACCTTCTAATGTTATAACTAATATTGCATCCTTATACTATTTTGGTGTTTCCTTATTATAATGTTAATCCCCATTTTTATTTATCACTACTATTTAATTATATAATTTATATGATTTAGTTAATTAGGTAATTGCTCATCCATTATTCTAAAATAAAATAAGTAAATCTATTTTTACTTATTTCTCTTCAAATAATAAACAAATCTAATTATCCACTCATATTCCATCATAAACTCTATATGATTCCCTCATATTCTTAGTCTATGAACAACTAATTAGTCTAAATAAATAAATAAAAATAACTAATTACCCTCACCCATTGTAGAGCCCACTAAGGAGCTATTGCAACTCCCTCTTGACTATTCTTAGTTAATGAAGATCCTACACTCATTTCAATTGATCTCAACTATTCATTCAAGGTCAAATCCTCATCATTCACATCCCTATTGAAATATCTATAAATTCACCCTTGTCCTCCATCAAGTCAATCCATGATTTTTAGAGACTAATCAATACATGTTATATAATTTTTTTGATGTGAACAAGGTGTTTTACCTAATTGGTTCATCACTTAGTTCCTATTTACACTAGTTAATTAAATTTATATAGGGTACAAATATGATGCTTATCACTTTATCTCTCAAATCATAAGATTAAGACACATATCATAATCTTATGCAATTCTATCTCTCACTTTGGTCTATATAACCAAGGAGTTCCCTTTGTATTCTCATTCATTATAAATAATCTATCATTTACATATTTTCATAGAATGAAATTATTATCTCATATTTGATCTCTCTTGTTCTTTCATTGAATCTCCTAGATCTTGGGTGGCTACATATTTTGCCAAATATTGCATAAAATAGAGCATTCTATACCAACTCTTACATGGTATTAGAGCTTGTGGGATTGCTTCTTGTTAGTTTTTATTGAGAGATCTAGGTTTTAAATCTTACTATATCTTGAAAATTTGAGTATGCTCTTCTCTTTGATCATATGATGATCTAGAGAATTGTAGCATCACAAATTATCATTCTTAGCAATTTCACACTAGGTTTGACACTCATTTTAGAATGCATATTTGACTATGTTTGTAATTTTCTTGTTTCATCACCTTTTTGGAAAAAATTTGGTTAATTCCTTTGTTACTGGGCCCTTTGAGAGTGATTTTTTCCTAGACACTAGCGCGACAACCTAGTGTCTCAATTGTACGTGCCAAAAAGTTTGAATTCAAACGTTAGCCTAGTGTTCCAAAGGACACGACCTTGTTTGTCGGCCTCACCCAAATGGTTATTTAGATATGCTTTGTTACAAATATAAGTAACCTCTTCTATCTCACAAGAGAGGCCCGAAATGGTAGTAGAAAAAGATATAGGCAAGAGATACAAAAATATACAATATACAAGATACAATTTATAACCAATGATTTGCAATTTCTAGTGAAGCTATTATTGTTTGATGCTCTTTGTTAATGATTTTTACTATTATGGTATGTACAAACCCTTGTAGGATTTCAAGGAAATCCCTTCCCTCTCCTTGCATGCGATTTATGTGACAATATGGATCCAACAAGGGTTTTACACTTACATGGTAAGATTTATCCTTGCATTTATTCATTATCATTATTATTTGTTTTGTCTATTCTCTCCCATTAGAACGTACTCTTTATCATAATCGTTGTTGTTGTGGAGGTGGGAACACCAACATTATGTTTGATTGAGTCAAGCCCTTCTACAACACCAAACCCTTTTCCTCTTCCTATTTTGTAGGTGTCTAGGTTGTTGTGGTGGAAGGAAGATTTGATATTCCAACACATTTGGAGACTCCCAAAACCTTATCCCTTATCTTTCCTATTTATCATAGATAGATTATATTATTCTAATTATTTAGTTATATTTTCATGTTGATTTTTTATTCTTCTTTATCACATGTGAAATGAAGGAAAAAGGGGGGAAGGAGGCGAAATAGGAGGACCTAGAAATGAGGGACCTATGCTAAATAGCATAAATGGAGTGTCCACCTAATCATAAATCCACATTTTTTATAATTTCATTAGGAAGAGGGAGAGTGTCACAAATGATTAGAATTGACCTACAACCCTTAAGGTGAGTCAACCCCAAGTTTGGACACTTTGCTACCCTAACTTAATTATGACATAAAAGTAGCAAAATATGACTGAACAAAAGTTTTGGGAGAAGAATAAAAGTGCATTAACAATCCAATTTATGAGATCTATCACTTGAAACATGAAGTATTATGATAACACTATCAGAAACAACGATCAACTAGAAGATCTAAGAAGGTTAAGATATTGTGCACCTGTCATCAAAATTTTTGTAAAGCGTCCTGCCAGGACTCATTCACCCAAGGGTGAATGGGTCTTTGTACAGGGCTCTGAAAAATCTTTTTGTGGTCCTCTGATGTCAGATCTAAGCTTCTGATTCTCCCAGGTCTCACTTTCAAAAAGCTGAAAAATAAATTATGTAGGTGAGTTTATGTATCTTGACAACTTTGTAAAATTGCACTTTTGATCCAATACACACAAAGAGGAGAAAAAATGTTTGTTTTTTGGTGTATAAGGGTTTGCCTTGGTAAAACCCTAGTTTGGTAATTCAACCTTGATAATGAAACAATGACAAAAAGGAAGGAATGATGAATGAACATTAACTTGTTACAACTCACCAAACCCTTTAATGGTCGACCTTAGAGGATTGAAGTCTATCACATCGCTCCAAGGATTAGATCTTGCATAAAATGGCTTGATTGGATGCTTGATTCGGTACTTTATTTGATGCTTGAAAACTTGAAACCTACATCACAATGTTAGATCCAAAAACATGCATGAACACACATAAATCTTAACATCATGATGGGATCTTGAATGCTACAATAATTGACTGATATATCTTCTCTCTAATGCTCTTGACAATAATATTTTCTCTTGTGAAGTTCACCTCTTGTTTGATAGATTTGAACTGCTAAAAAGGCCTTGTATTTATAGGTAATTTTCTAATTTCTCGACAATTAAACATCAAAAGTCGACAATTGCAATTTGAATTCTAAACATTAAAATACTACCTAAAATATATTAAAAAAGGAATCCTAAACTTAAGGAGGACCCATTCACCCTTGGTTGAATGGGTCCTAGGCCCTAAACCTAAGACACACGTTTTCCAAGATGTGTAATTTGATGTTTGCAATTGTTTAATGTAGGTTCCCCTTTCAGAAAACAAAATTAATTAGGCTTTTAAATGCATAATTGGGCCAATTAGAGGCTTAATTAAGTCTAATTAATTAAGGGGATACAAACATACTGTGAAAATTTAAAGGTGTACATTTTCCAACACTACATTTAGCCCCCACTTTAGTGAGAGTATGAACTTGCACTTAGACTCACACTAAAGTAGATAAATATGTCAAGAGAGGTCCAAGTGCACAAATGTTTATGTAATAGGATGACAAAGATCAAGGAGGTTGTGCAAGCTCCCAAGATAAAAATCCCATGGCAAACCAACATAAGCACAAAGGGACACATGCTTGCAGCAGCGACACAAGATGCACAATCATTCAATGTCAAAATTAATGCAAAAAAGAAAGAAAAGAAAAGATGGACTAGTTGTGGTTACGTTGTTGTCCATAAAATGCATTCAAAAGTGAAACCCCATTGTCCACTATGTGAATAAAATATACTCACGAGGGATAATGAAATACGGTGTCCACTAGGTGAGCCCCAAGAAAGTGAGAAACACACACTAGGTCGGTATGTACCCACAAAAAGGTGGCTAATAGGAAAGTTATGCCGTGTATACAGACTCCCATATGTCAACCATACCAAAAGTTATACCTCCTGATAACTTTGATAAGGTGCCACAAAAATGGTCGAAGGCTCCACAAGGCTAGCAAGTTGCATTATGCTAGACACTCATGAAAAATAAAAAGGCACCACTAGCAAGCAAGTTATGTTATGCTCGGTGGCCATGACAAAGTTGTAAATGCGATAGGATAGGATAGTCAAAAGGATTTTTCTTAATTCATGAAAGGTAACGCCTTAGGGAGCATCATGCTTGACATCACCACCAAGAGAGGACAAGCTGAGGAATAAAGGATTTGTGTCTTAGGGAATGCAAACCATAACATCACCATCAAGAGGAATGTCATATGCCAAGAAAGTTCACACTCTTGAAGGACATCAAACCAAATGTCACCACCAAGAAGAAACATCACATGAAGTAAGAAGGCCACACTTTGAAGGGAATATGCAAACAATGAGCGGGGATACGTATGCCCCCACTTTAAAGAAATTGCTAAACACAATCCTATGAGCAATTACTTTAAAGTAGAAAAAATGATAAATGCCAAACGATAAAGAAGATAAAGCTACATCATGAAAAAGGGTTACCACCAAAATGGAAAGACAAGGGATCCACAGATATGAGGTCAGCATTATTTCTTTGCTACGATGATATAATAGAGCTCGGAACCATCATTGTTCCCTAAATAACTCATGGAACAACGAGAAAAAAAGAAGAATGACACTGAGAGAAAAAAACAAAGAAAATATCGTGGGTCAACATGGAAGAGACCTACATGTCTTAATGCCTTGCATCATCCCCAAAAGGAAAACATAAGACAAATGAAAAATAAAGGTTTATGACATATAAAAGAATGAAGATGCAAATAGAAGAATGTCACGATAGGTTTGCTTCCTTTGTATCCTTGCACCAATAGAGTAACAAGTGTCATCTAAAGAAAATCTCACAAACACAAAGACATGCCAAGAAACACTATACAGGGGATCACATTACACACATGCAATCACAAAGAACATAAAAAGAAAACAAAGAAAAGACTAGTATGGCACATGTGAGTCAACCTATAATAGGTCATCTTTATCTCAATCTTGTTCATCATATGTAGAAGACACACAACTAGCCAAAGGGACAATGATAAGAGTCTTACTAGGAACATCACCAAGTTCAACATGTGGTGAGTCACTCTTGTTAGGAGGATCATCATGGTTGTTATAATCTAAGCTCATGGAAGAGGAAAACAATAAATTTAGCTCATTATGCACTTCCTCATTAATCTTATCAATCTCATCATCATCATCATCCAAGTTAATCGTAACAAGAGGCCTAATGATTATGTCCATTGAAGTTTCATGTTGTTGTTGTGAAGGTGGAGAATCATCATGCTTTTCTTGAGTTGGTGTTTTATCTTAATTTCTTGTTTTGTTCTTTTCTTCTAACTGGAAAGCAATATCATAGCGCCTACACCTATGTTCTTTAGTATTTTTATTTATTCTTGCATGATTTTCAAGTTGTGATTGTGTAGGAGCGGGTTTATCAACCATAGGTTTCTTTTCTTCCCGCAAGGGAGGAACAAAAGGAACCATTAAGGGTTGGTCAACGAATTTTTCTTTAGTTTTGTAAACTTGTTTGATCTTAGGAGTCACAACAAGACTTATATGGTTGTCTCTTGGTCTCTTATAGGAAATAGGTGGAGGATTTGTTATGGATTTTTCTTGGTTACTTGGAAGGGATTTTGGTTCAATCATAGCTTCATCAATGATAGGAGGCTCAATCATTGGTAAAGGTATGTTGCTAAGGGATAATTCTACTATGCACTTTTCCTTGAACTTTTGGTAGGATTTGAAAAAGAAGTCCTCATGAGGCTTAATAGGTTCCATAGGTTTGGGCCAAAAGAATTCCCATGAGAAGACACGGGATTAAAGCCACTATGGTGCACAGTAAAGATGTCATTGCCAAATAGAAACTTTAAGCATGTATGCACTACTAATAGGACGATATCCATGGAGCATAGCCATGGATAACCAAGATTCACATGGAATTGGTCTGACAATGAGATGATGGAGAACGAGGTATTCAATTATTTCAGTCCAACTTTTAAAGGAAGAGTGATCTAACCTATCGTAGGGAAAGCAAAACCATTATTATTTTTGAACCATGCTTTTGGTTGTTCATAAGAGTCTTGATAAAGTTCATGCATGAACAAAAATTCCTTAGTCATCACATTCTCTACACACACGGGATCAATTAATATCCCATTAGTAGGCTTGTCATTGATTCTTCCAGCAATGTAAAGAGGACCATTGGGTGCATGTTTGATTATGTCATTCTGTGAGAAAGAAATGTTCATAGACAAGTTGGTTTGGCCCTTATGAGGTTGAACATCAATGAAGTTGAAAAAACTATTGTATTAATTATTAGCATCACTCATGTTATCATCAGTCATGCCAACATTCGTCAAATTATTCTTGGTGTCACTAACTTTCATAAAAGATATATGATTAGGCATGGGATGAGTAAAAATTTATAAATTTTGGTTGGGTGGGACAACAAAATTATTTCCTTGATCATTAACACCACCAATCTGGATGTGATTAGAATCATTGAGGTCTTGCACAATATGTTTAAGATGCTTACAATATTTCATATAATGTCCATTTTGTCGATGATAATGGCAAAAGGAATTAGCATTATAGTTCGGAGGTAAGGGCTTTGTAGGATCAGGGTTTCTAACAAGAGGTAAGGTAATTAGGTTCTTAACCAAAAGTCACTACGTTATGGAATGGAGGGTATCATGTAACGAGGTAAATTATCTATTATGCTCTTTGAATTGATATGGATTTGTTGTTTTTATTGTAGCCACTTGAGACTCAACATGTTGACTTTTTCGAGGTGGATTTATCTATAAAAAGCTCTTATTTTGTTTCTTGAACGGTTGGAAATTGTTATCGGGCATAGACTTAGATTTCTCAAGGCAATTAGAAGGAGTGTTTTCTTCACGATGACTAACTGAATTTTGATAGTCATGAAGAGTCATGCACAAATGTGTAAAGGAGGGAAATTTCATCATATGAAGCTTGTCTTGAATTTTGTTTTGCAAATTTTCAATGAACATTCTTTGAAGATTGACATCGTGCTATAAAATCAGTGATCTTTTCATCATCCTTTTGTTTACACTTCATTAAATCAGCTAAGGTCATCTTGGGACCAATGTGCACTTGGAAATGGTTAACAAAGGCATCAAAAAGCTCATTGAATTAACTAATTGAGTTATTTGATAAAGAGCAAAACCAATTCCAAATTTGTTTCTTTCAAAGACCTAGGGAAAAGTATAGCCAAGAGCTTATCTTCAAAAATGAAGTCACTACATAAGGTTGTTATGTCAAAACATGGTTGCTAGGGTCTCCTTTACCACCATGTTTCTAAAATCTAGAATCTCTATATCTTGTGGCATTTGTGCTCTTAATATCTCCAAGGATAATGGGTTTCTTTTGATTTATTGTGAAGGTTGGCCATTTTGATTTTGGTTTAATGTGGAAATTTGTTGTTGGAGGGATGACACATTTTACAAGAGTTGGTTAAGGAAGGAATCATTGGTTGTGTTATGATATGGAGGTGAATAAGGTGGAGGTGTGTATGTATTTGGAGGACAAGTGAATTGAAATTTTGTGAGGGGAGATAGATTAGGAGATATGAGATTTGATTTCACAAAGCTAAAGGGATTCCTAGTGGAGATACCTAAGGTTGTATTGAAATTGCTAGTGGGTTGCCTTATTGTTGTAACAGTTAGATGAGTCTATGTAGGAATAGAGGCCACAGTTGTAGAAGGAGGAATTGAATTTCCACATTGACTTTGAGTGTACCCCAAAATTTGAGCACAAATAGCCATTGTAGGAACATGATTATCAATTATATGAGCTATACTACACACAAGTTATATTCCTTGCTCATTATCAAGCATGTTTCTCATGTTATCTATGATAGTAACCATAGTACCAACAATGTGTTTAACGAACAAAGTTTTGCAATTTTTCTAAGGCTTCATCCATTTTTTTTAGCTTTTCTTGAGGGACATTAGCAACCATTGTGTCAACATCAGTCACATTGGTTGTGGGTAAGGTAGTCATGGGAAATTTGGGATCAAATCTATCATCCATAATGGGTTAACTAGTATTAACACAATGAGTGAAATAGTTGGAAAACTCAAGATCCATGGTGGATGTACTAGCGCAGGATGGCATGAGTCTCAAACTACGTCTCACTAAAGTATTGGTAATAGAACACCAGGTTGTGAAGCTCATACAAGTTTCACCAAACCTAAGTGCACCCAAAATGAAGAAAGGGGTACTATGTAAATGCAATAAACACCAAAAAGTATGAATTACAATGCAAGTATGTAAAGGATTTTGTAATTTTCATATTTGAAACAAGATAATTTACTGATTATGCTATGCAAAAACTTGAAAATGATGTATTTTTAATGCCAATTTTAATTTCAAATAATACACTTAATTTGATCAATTGAACTTAATGCAAGAAAGTACAAAATTTATTATTTTCTGAAACTAAAACTCAAATTTGAAATAAAAATTGCAATGAAGTTTGACAGAGACAAATGATGCCCAAAAATTTGAAACAACACCTGAACAAGGATAGGTTCACCCAAGGGTGAATTAGTCCTTGGTTAGGGGTTGGAAAACTTCAATTTTGTGTTTCTAGTTTAATGCTTGAACTTTCTGTTTCAAGTTGCAAACTGTGAATTTTATGATAGATTTTCCCAGTTTCAGGTGTCTCTATGCAACTGCAAATAATGACAATAAGTGATCAAAGTGAAAACTTTTGTGTAAGGAAACTTGCATTCATTGTATGACAATTTCCACATAACCCAAAAGAGATAGCAATGCAAATAAGTGCTCAAAATTCACATGCAAGAGAATAGACAACATACCCATCAAAGATGACATAAGATATACCTTGGGAAAACCCTCACGAGGGAAAAAACCAGCGTCCAAAAGCATCCATACTCCATCATATTAATCAACCATGAATAAAATACAAGAGTTATAATGAACACTTCTGAAGCATCAAGTCCTCTAATGCATTCCCATATGTCCAAGCATGAATCCACACATCCCATGTCATGCTTCACAAATGCACTCTCAAGAAGACTCAATAATGATAGCCAAACCACTCAACCCAACCTAAACCACTACACATGTGTTTTCTTTTATAGACACAAGCTCACACAAAATACAACTAGTGGTAAGGAAAAACCATGTACCACAAAACCATGTGAATACAAAACCCCCAATCCCTTATTTAATGTTGGGTACTAAGACATCACATTATTTAATATTTCCCCAATATTAAATTATTATCACATATCTCCCACACAATAAATAATAATACAATGTTACAATACAACATCAAATTGTCCCCAAATAATTACCTAGTGTGATTATCCATGCCACCAAGGTGCATCACAACTAAATAATTATTTAATTACAATATTATAATAAATCAATTTATGCAATGGTGTACAACACCATATCCCAATATTTTGGAATATAATTTTGAACTAAAATTGAATCTAAATGACTGAAAGATACTCTTGATGTCACCACAATGCAATATCTATGCAAAATGAATGCTATTTTTTATTTTATGAATTTGAATTTGAATGATGCAAACATGCAAAACTAAACCCTAAATGCAATGCAAAACACACTAATGCAAATCTAGATCTAGGGTTTTGAATGTCTCTAAATTAGAAATTAAGATATACAAAGTCGTGTTCACCAAAATGAAATGAAAGAAAAAGGGGAGAAAGGGGTGAAATAGGAAGACCTAGAAATGAGGGACCTATGCCAAAAAGCATAAAGGGGGTGCCCACCTAATCACAAATCCACCTTTTTCTAATTTCATTAGGAAGAGAGAGAGTGTCACAAATGATTAGAATTGACCTACAACCCTTAAGGTGAGTCAACCCCAAGTTTGGACACTTTGCTACCCTAACTTCCTTATGACAAAAAAATAGCAAAATATGATTGAACAATAGTTTTGGGAGAAGAATAAAAGTGCATTAACAATCCAATTTATGATATCTATTGCTTGAAATGTGAAGTATTATGATAACACTATCATAAACAACAATCAACTAGCAAATTTGATAAGGTTAAGATACTATGCACCTATACCCAAAATGTTGTAAAGCGTCCTGCCAAGACTCATTTGCCCAAGGGTGAATGGGTCTTTGTACAGGGCTCTAAAAATTCTTTTTGCAGTCCTTTGATATCGGATCTAAGGTTTAGATTCTCCTAGGTTTCACTATCGAAAAGCCAAAAATAAATTTTATAGGTGAGTTTCCGTATCTTGACAACTTTGTAAAATTGCACTTTTGATTCGATTTCAATCCTTCTTCACATACAAATATATAAACACGCAAATAGGATAAAAAATGTTTGTTTTTGGCGTATAAGGGTTTTCCTTGGTCAAACCCTAGTTTGGTAATTAAATCTTGATAATGAAACAATGACGAAAAGGAAGGAATGATGAATGAACACTAGCTTGTTACAACTCACCAAACCCTTTAATGGTTGAACTTAGAGGATTGAAGTCTATCACATCACTCCAAGGATTAGATCTTACATGAAATGGCTTGATTGGATGCTTAAAAACTTGAAACCTACATCACAATGTTAGCTCCAAAAACATGTGCATGAACACACATAAATCTTGATATCATGATGGGATCTTGAATGCTACAATAATTGACCGATATATCTGCTCTCCAATGCTCTTGACAATAATATTTTCTCTTGTGAAGTTCACCTCTTGTTTGTTATATTTGAATTGATAAAAAGACCTTGTATTTATAGGTAATTTTCTAATTTCCCGACAATTAAACATCAAAAGCCGACAATTGCAATTTAAAATCTAAATATTAAAATACCACCAAAAACATATTAAAATTTGGGATCCTAAACTTAAGGAGGACCCATTTTCCCTTGGGCGAATGGGTCCTAGGCCCCAAACCTGAGACACACATTTTCCAAGATGTGTAATTTGATGTTTTCAATTGTTTAATATAGGTTCCCCTTTTGGAAAACAAAATTAATTATGCTTTTAAATGCATAATTGGGCAAATTAGAGGCTTAATTAAGTCCAATTAGTTAAGGGGATGCAAACATAGTGTGAAAATGTAAAGGTGTATATTTTACAACACCATAATAGGTATATAGACACTTTTAGAGTTGTAGGCCACCGCAGCCCCGCCCAGAGGCCACCGTCGCCCAACACGCCGCCAAACCGCCATCAGCCCTTAGCCAGCCCCCGCGGGCTTAAACCCTCCCTATCGCGGTCACATTGGGGATCGAGCGCCCCACACCCAGCCCCCATCGGCCTCCCAACCTCCACCGCAATCACATGGGTGACCAGGGGCTCTACCCCAACCCCCTGGTCCTCCCAAGCGACCAGGGGATTTTTTTTTAGCCCCCAGGATTGCCTATAGGCCAAATTGGAGCAGTTTCACAAAATCGAGCGTAACTTTTGCGTACGGTGTTTGTTTTTTGCAAATGAGATACCGTTGGAAAGCTAGTTCCGATTCTGTTCTAGTGGTGTAGGTATTTTTTCCATATTTTTCTCTGATTTTATTTTGCAGGCTTTTGAAGTCAGAAGTAGTTGTTTTCAGTCCGGGAGGCATAACTTTTGACTTGGATATCGATTTTTCATGATTCTTGTGGCATCGGAAAGTTGACTCAGTCCTCTTCATAGATCTCAAACCTGATTTTTCCAAAAAAATTACCAGGTATCTAATTTTTTTTGTCAAATCTCAACTTTTATTTTCTTGGTTATTTTCTTAGGAAACATGCAATTCAAGCTATTTCTTTGAGATCAAAGAGATTTTTTTTTTGAATTGAGAGTATATACTGCTATTTTTTTAATCATGGATTCACATAATATTGCATCCCTTACTCCATTCAACTACTTTAGTTGGAAAAAACAAATGGAGATTCATTTGATGCATAAAGGGTTGTACAGAGTGACCATGGGTACAAAGTTTGAACCTACAGGTGTTGTTGAAAAGAGAAAGTGGTTTAATAGGTGTGATGAAGATTTCAGTACAATATGTTTGTCTATTTCTCCTGATCTTATTTTTCATGTTGAGTCTTTCACTACACCCCATCACATTTGGACTACTTTAGGGTCTTTGTTTGGGAAGCAGGATACTATGAGAGGATTCCAGTTGGAGAATGAGCTTATTGGCTTAAATCCTAGGGATTTTGACAACATTTAGGAGTTATTCACAAAACTCAAGTCTCTTAGATTGCAGTTGAAATAGTGTGGTATTCAAAAGTAGGACTCTCAATTGATATTGTCCATTCTTTCTAAGCTTGGACTAGATTATTCAATTTTTGTATCTACCTTTTATGCCACTAGGAATACTCTTGGTACTTGGTTTACTATGCCATCTCTTGATGAATTTGCTTCATCTCTCACTTGAGAGAAAGCTAAGTTGGATAGCATGGGAAAGTTGAAACCTTCTACATCATAGGCACTTATTGCATCTCAGGGGCACACAGATCAAAAGGCTTCAAGTGGAAAGGGAAAGAAATAGAAACAAAAGGATTCCAAATCTCATGAGCAGAAAAAGGAGTCCTTAGATTCATCCTCCTCTTCAAAGGGGAAATCATTTAATAAGGAGAAGGTTACATGTGCATATTGCAAGAGGGAAGGACATGCAAAATATAGTTACTATAAGAAGGACATTGATGAGCTGAAGCATCTTCTTCAGAAACATCAGATTGATTTTCCTTCTCGGATGTCTGCATCATCTCCTTCCCCTCATTCTTCTTCTTCACAACAGTCTGGCAGGGGCATAGTTGGTTTGCATACTTCATCAGATATGCAGGGACATGCTCTTTGTGCTTATTCAAGTCATGGATCAGGGAGATGGCTTCTAGATTTCAGGAGCATCTCATCATATGGGATCTTCAGAGTCTATGTTCTCTTCCTTTGAGCCTTGCTCTATGTCTCCTATTTTGATGGGAAACAATACATACATGAGTGTTACAGGGAAGGGGTCTATTAGTTTTGGGGACAACACTTTTTAGGATGTCTTGTGTGTTCCTCATTTGATGAACAACCTTCTTTCCATATATCATATCACACATGGAGGCAATGGGAGATCTATGGAGTTCACACTTGATTTAGTTATCATCTGAGACTTGGAGAGTAGAGCGGTTATTGCTACTGGGGTGGTGGATCACTCATCTCAGTTGTATTCCTTTACAGATTTTGCTTCTGATGGTGCCTTTTTTCTTGCAGTTATTCATCACACTTCTAGTGTGAATCATCATCTAGAGGAGACATTTGGCTTCTTGAACATTGGTGTTCTCACTTCGGATCTAGTTTTGGAGCCATCCATTCCATATCCTCCACCTACTGTTGTAATTGTTGATACTTCTATGGCTATAGATGTAGTTTCTTCTATTTCAGTGCAACAGGACCTAGTTGATCATTCATCTTTGGAGGTTTCTCTTGAGTATTCACCTACTTTGACTTCTTCATTGGTTGAGGTCACACCTACTTATATGGAGACATCTTGGGATTCACCTGATTCACCTTTTATTCATGAGGCTTCTTCCCTCTCACTTCTTTTAGGAGATGTGGTTTATTCAGTATTTTTGGAGCTACTTCATTATGGGGGGGCTATGTGGTCTCTTTGTTCCTCTCTTCTGGGGGGGTTATTTCATGTAGCTTCATGATGGATGGTGTCCTTGGGGGGTCTTATGGAGTCCTCCATCTTTCATCACTTAGTTGTTTTGCATCCTATTTTTTGGGGAGGAGTTTTATCCCATGTGGTTTTCTCCTTTACCTTGGTTTGGTTTAGTTTGCATTGCATTTGTACATGGGTACCTAACATGGACTAGTTTTCGGGACCCATTCATGCTTTCATGCATTCATCCTAGCATTAGGTGCATGTTTTTTAGTCTTCCTAAGTTACACTTAATGAGGGGTGTTGGTGTAATTAATTATTTAATTACACTTTATTAAGTTTACTTAGGTAATAATTAGTTTACTTAATAAATAAGTAAGCTTTATTTAATTGAGCTACTTTTAGGTCAAAATTAGGTTTTACCTTTAGGGTTATGCATACTTTGATTTTATAAAGCAATTAATCTTTTGCAATTTCTTAATTCTTGAATACAATTCATTTGCACATCTTCATGCAAGTTGCTCTTGCTTTTTTTGTTTTTCTCTTGTGGAAGGATTTTTCTGGTTTGCATTTTTTATCTTGGTTTCTATCACTCCCGACTCACATGCTTTGTGGGTTTTGTTTGGTTTGTTGGAGTTCAGTTGAGTGATTATCGCAAGGGTTTTCTTTTCCTGGTGTCTGAAGAAATGGGTGGTGATAGAAGTAGAATTGAGCCGCACTCTTGTGTGGGACTGAGGAAGAAAAAAAAGCTATGGAAGATTCTTTGCAACAGGAATTTCACAACATTTCTAGAAAGATTGCATGGGCATGACCCAAATGCCTCGACAAAATTTGTTTCCTATTGGTATAATAGTAAGCTTCAAATAAAGGGTCTAGAAGTGGATGTAAATGAGGATTTGATTGCTACTGTGATTGGGATGTCGATGGTTGGCCGTAATTTTTACAAGGACAAGAAGAGAAATGAGGAAGTGATGGCCCAATTCTTCAAAGATGACAAGTGAAATAATTTGACTAAGATGGAAATTTGGGGCTATGAGCGCAAGTCCCTCAAGAAGATATGGATAGAGGTTGCAGAGGTGATTATATGCTATGTGATGTTGGAAGGTAGGTTTATTGCTATACTAGGTCACCATTTCACTCTTTTAAATCACTTTAGGAATGGGTTGTTTATTTCCTTCCCATTTTTTCGATTGTCTTCCATGGATATTTTTGTTTATGGAGATTTTTGTTTATGCACATTTAAAAAATAGGAGGGCTCCATTCTTCCATGAGGGTCTCATTCTTTTAATCATGGAGCATGTTAGGTCTCTTCTCCCTACCCCTTCTATTAAGGGCAAGGAGAAGATTATGAGTAATGGTTTTGGTTCTGGTTCATCTGGCTTAGATACCAGCATTGCCAATGAAGAGGAGTGGGAAGAAAAGGATGATGATGGCTCTCCATCCCTTGAGGCTACCTCCTCGAAAAAGAGGAAGAAGGTAGCCTTAAAATTAATCAAGCTACTAAGCGCCTTATTCTTTTTGACAATGAGGATACAAAGGTGGGCTTGGATGAGTCCTCTCTCAGGATGGTGGATTTGGCTATTGGCTAGGTTGAAGTCAAAGGTGGAGGTAATGAGGAGGGTTTGCAAGAGAATGTGTTGGCTACGAGGACCAAGGATAAGTTGAGGAGGGCATCCAAAAACATTGTCAAACTAAAGAACCAGGCCTCAAAATTTTTAACAAAGAATGCCAAGGTGATTTGTGAGGAAAAGGATTCTAGCAAAAAGGCGGTGGAAATTAATGACTCACCGACTCATAACATGATGAATGAAGACCTGTAGGAAGAAAATAAGGGTCAAGATGAGGAAGATGTTGAGAAGAAGAGTGTTAAGTTAGAGCCTCTAAAGGTAAATCCCCTTTTTGAGGACTTTTCTTATCTAAATGATGAGTCTACCTCAATGTTTGAGTTGTTGGACATGGCTAGGGTTGGAGCCACTGGAACTTTTAAATTGGCTAAGTGGACTCTTTAGGAGTTTAATAAAGATAGCATTAAAATAAGGGGTTTGAAGGAGAACTTGAATGTTTTGAAAAGCTCAATGTCGTACATTTTGATTGACAGAATTATGGACCTAGAGGGTTCTTTCCATGATTTTAAATCTCTATGTGAAGAATGTTTGGTTGGGTTAGAAGCCAAGGTTGTGGGCACTAATGCAGACATTAAGAAGCTTTTACATGTGTGTCATATTGTTGTTAAGAATAGTGTGAACTCCTTGGAAGTCCCGTTTCGAAAGATTAGTGATCCTAGGGAGAACCAATTGTACTTTTCTAAATTAATGAAGAAAGAGCATTTGACCAAGGACAAAGGAAAAAAGGTGTGAAAGATGATAGTAAAGGCCATGCTGCTAAAGGGTCTGTTGATTGGAAAAAGTCCTTTGAAGCTGAGAAGAAGGAGATATTGGACATGATTGATCTGCACAAGAGCCAGAGCTTGAGGTGGCCAACACCTTAAGTAGTATGAAATAGTGCTCAGTTCTCTTTTTCTGTTGTTTACTTTCTGTTGGGTCTCAGTTTTCTTTCTGTTGTTTTGTTGTTTTGATGTTGTTGGGTGCTACTAATGGTTTATTATTTTATCTCTAGTGTAACACTCTGTCTATTTTGTTTTTTTCGATTATGGTCTACTGCTGGTATCTTTTTATCCTATCTTCTAAGCAACATTTTGTATCTTAAGTTGTAAAGGGTTTCGAGTCCCTTCAAAACCTATTTTTCCTGTATAATCAAAACATCCATTTTTATGGGGTGGGGGGCCTAGCTCGATTGGCTAAAGCATCCTGTTACAGGAAAGAGGTCACGAGGTCTAGTCTCCCCCCAAACCCGTGGTACTGGAGGGCGTGTTGCGCCAGCATCACCTGTCATGTGAAATTTTTTTACCAGACGCACTACAGTTTATAGGGGGACAGATACCCGACCGATTCATGCAATCTAAAAAAAACATCCATTTTTATATTTGATAATATTATTTTATATTTTTATGGATTATGTTTTATTGCTAATTCTCTTTGAATGCAATGAATTGTACGCTGAAGATTTAATTTTTTTTTGTGCAGGTTTTCATGTCAAAGATTAAATTTCTAAAAAAATCAATCATTTTTTTTATTTTCAAAGGGAGATAATATTATGTGTGGTTCTTTTATCTTTTTATTTGTCTTGTGTTCATGGGTAAAGATGTTGTATACTCTCTCCTCGGACCTCGGGGAAATTTTTAATATCAAACTTAAGTGGCACTTTCCTTATTTTCTTTCCTAAGTGAGCATCTCTTGGATTTCATGTGTTGACCTGAACCCAAATGTTCTATCAAGGTATATAAATTAGGTAGAGAATAAAAATACTCCTCCCTTTAGGGTGCATTTTTTATTTTGGCTAAGCTAGTATGAAACTTTATAGCTTTCTAAGTGAAGGAGGATAGTGGATTACCTTCTCAAACTAAGTCACTAAACATACACCTTAATTTCATAGATCTTATTTTCACATACCTTTGAATATATTGAAGACTTTCAAGAGAGGCTTGTTAAACCTAGAATAGAAAACATTTGATTTTTCATATTTTTGATGTATTGTTAAGTGCTTAGCCTTAAGAAGTTGCTCACAAGGTACCTCTTAAAATTAAATAGTAGGCCATGTACACTCTCCTCCCATACCTTGAAGAAATCTTGAGGATAAAAATTGGTTAGAACATATTCATGGGCCCTACTCTCTATGCCTAGATCAAAATATATGTGGGCTCACAAGTGCCAGCACTCCCACCTAACTAGTTAGGGTGATTTTGTGTCTACTTTTTCTTCAATCCTCTTTTATAAAGCCCATACAAAACCTAAAATATAAACAAGTGAAATCCAACCAAAGGATCATGGACCCCTAGTTTGATGAATTTATTAAAAAAGCCAAAGCCCCCTTTGAGCACAATGATGATAGAATTACACAATTAATCAAACATAATGAAGGAAACTATAATTTTATTCAATATGAACATGGTCATGCCCAAGTTGATACATACCAAACCCTAAACACAATCATTATGAGAAATATTTCCCCAAGATTTAATTGGAAAACCATGAATTCCTTATGGATCAATATCTTTTAGATAAATAATATGTTGGTACTAGCTATCCTCTAGGCTAAAATTGGATATTTATTAGTCACAATTATAATAACATTGACAAATGGAACAAAATTCTAGGATAAGACATAAATATAATTTATGTCTAAATTCCAAACCCTAAAAAATCAAACCAAATCCTTATCCTCATACAAAATTCCTTCATCATCCAAACATTCATAAACTAATTAATGATCTAATAAAAACCCTAGATATATTGACCAATCCTACCTTATCTAAACAATATATGAAGTATGTTATCCAAGGACTACTATCAAAGGATCACCATCAACATAGAAAGAGAAAAGACAAGGGATCTTGCACCATCCCAATCCAATTCCATTATACTTTAGCAAGTACAAGTGTATTGTCAGCTTGATAGAATCATTAACACAAAGTCTATTAAGGTTATCAAAGAGCCATATAGCACCATCACCATCCAAAACTAAGTGTCGTAATATAATAATATTATCAATCTAAAGCCTATTAAGCATGTTAAATATCTCCTAGAGTTATCATCCTTGCATTTTAACCTATGTGGGAAGGAAAAAAATAGTTATCTCATGAAATCCATAAAATACATAAAATCCAAAATCTATAAGTGTCAAAAGGTCCAAATACATGACAATATTCAAATCAAAATATCAAAGTTCTAAATAATATAGGGGATATTGAAGAAAATAAAATTACATCAATCTTGTTAAAAAATCAATTAAGGTTATGTCAAGAGATTGTTCTAAATCATGGTCAAACTTTATCTCAACTAAATAAAAATCAAAGCATCCTAATCAATTCCATCTATCTTGCAGTAATATCCCAAGAACAAGAAACCCAAATTGATCTTACCCATCATCCCACAACTCTCCTTCACATGAGATTATTGTCCCCATCAAACATATGCATAAGCAAAACAATCATATTGGAAATCAAGTTGTAAATTTTGTTAATCAAGTTAAGGATGAGGATAAGCAAGTCATAATTGATCATATTGAGCATATAATTGATCAAGGTATCATAGTTGTGAGAAAGGAGAAATCATAAACATCACATCATCTTGGTCCAATCACCTTTGTCCAATTTAGTCTTCTTGCAAAGGAGAAAATTAAAACTTCCAACAATTCCCAAGTGTCTATAGATGGATTCAAATATTGTTTTCAAAGTGCCAAGCATATTATCACACATTGAATCTATCAAATCATAAATCACAAAGGTAATGGCATACACGTTAATTCAAATCAAGGATTTTAGGGAATCATCTACAAGTCTCCTAATAAACAAATTAAGGTTGTTAGAGACACTTGTGTAAATTCTAAGAATTTTTTTTCCAACATTAGAATCAATTCCTCTTTTCACTCCTACAAAGATCTTGTTTCCACCAACCATTTTATCAAACTATCATCCCTAGAAAAAAAATTGATCTTCCATCACCTAAATTCACCAATCAAGACCAATAAAATCACACACTGTTTGACTTATTCCAAAATGGTGAAGCAATAATAAAATTCATGGGATTCCAAGATAATATTTTCACATGGGATAAAATATAGACTTTGGATGTGATTTGGATGTGTAGACACTGAAAAATGTCTTGGTCTGCAAGCGTCATTTTTCCATTGCCTTGGTCTTCTTCCTTCCATAATTAATTAATTTTAATTATTTAGTTAATTCATTTTTTGATCTTTATTCTCCTTTGATCAATTAAATAAATTATCATTTATTTAATTATTTTCTCTTCATTATTCGTCTATAGTTAAATAATTATTCCTAATTATTTATCTATTCATTGACCCTTTTGTCCTTCTATAGTTAAATAATTATTAAAATTATTTAACTCCCTCTTACCACCTTTCCTCTATTAAATAATTGATTTGACTTAATTATTTAATTCCACTTTCTTTATTTGCCTCTATATTTAATGTAAATAGTTGCATAATAACTTTTAAATTAAGTATTCATTTGGTCTTTCTCCATAAATAAATAATCTAGAATGATGATTTATTCCTCCATATCTTTTACCAAATATAAAATACGGTCAAAGATGCCTTCCATGAATAAAATAATTTATTTTATTCCTCCACTTCCTCTCCTGGATTAAATAATAATATGATTTAATTGTCAAGATTCCCTTCTTCAATTAAAATTATTATTTAATGGCCCACATGCTCTCCCAAATTAAATAATTTGTTCCACTACTTTCCCTCCACTTTCTCATTTCAAATCTTGACCGTTGATTCTCTCTGGTCTTCTTTCAATAATTATTATTTAATTTGTTCCACTACTTTCCCTCCACTTTCTCATTTCAAATTTTGACTGTTGATTCTCTCTGGTCTTCTTTCAATCTTGACTGTCTATCCTTAGTCGTTCCTAACCCTACCACTATGTGGTGCATTCATCCTCCACCATTGATCTTGGCATCTTTCTAGAACTTTAATCTTGTTTGTTTGTTCAAATAGCTCTTCTATAAAAGAAGGCTTTCTCCATCATTTTGGCCTAACAACCAAATTCTCCAAAGTTATCACTGTTGAATATTATTGTCATTTGCAGGTATTCAAGCACTTCAAAATCTGAGGGCAAAGCTTTGCTAATTGAGAAATAATGGAGGAGAAGCAAGGGAGATAATCAACTATGATAGGGGAGTTTTCTTTTGTGCTTTCATTATTGTTTACTTCCTTTGATCATTTGTACTCTCTTGTTTAGATTTAGGATTTTGGCTTAGATCTTAGGTAGAGTGGTTGCTACTTGGTCTTAGATATTTTTCACTTTCGAATCTTATAGGATGTACTAACATATGAAGCAAATATCCCATAAGACTTCATGGATAATCATATCACAAATAATCGATATGCAATAAAAAATCAAAATCATGTCAAAAATTAAAATCTCCAAATGGAAAAATGGTTCCACCAATCAAAAATAAAGAAAAAATAAATGTAAATCCTAAAGCAATGAGAAGCAATGAATCAAGGTGGAACTACCAAATTTTTACCTTTGAAATCCAATTCCATCTTCAAATCCAAAAAATTCACGTCCCCATACAAAAACCATCACTCATACAAAATCTAATCCTAGAATCCTAAATATAAATCCTTGATATCATTAGTCTACCATATAAAATGGTGGTCAAGAGATAGATGACTCAATTAATAGTGTGCATATCAAGCACCTAATGTAGAGATAGCTCATAATTAAAAATATATATATATATATATGTTTAAAAAAAAATCAAAATAGTAAAGAAAAAAATGTCATCCTATGGTGAGAACCATTTCTAGAGCACCTTGGGAAAGTATCATGATGAAAGCATTTTTTTAGGCATCATGTTTAAATAGAGATCCATTTGTCCCCTACACTTGTGGGAAATTTATCTCATCCACCTACATGTCCATCTTTAAGAGTCCTTAGCAAGACAACCAGACCTTCCCCTTGTACATGTCCATCATATCTACATACCTATTTAATTAAACCCATCCATCCTCCCTTCCATTTTTTATTTTGATAAGGAAAATGATATTATTGTGAAATGTGCTTTTGAAACTTCTTGCTTTATCCCATCCTTTGTAGTGAATACTACCTCATTCAATGAGAAAATTTTGTAGTACATAATCATGAATGACATATATTGAGTGGGTTTGTGCTACTCCTATGAAATTTAGTCATTGGAGATCACATCTTGAATTCCTCCATTCCCAATCTATCCTATCCTTAATCCCAATCACTCAATCATTACATCCTTGCTAAAAGACTTTATTTTCCCTTCTCATTGGTTATAGAATAAAGATAACAAACCCATCTAGCAATGAAACCATAAGACTACCCAAAATCAATCCATCAAAATGCAAGTAATCCACCCAAACATAAGAAAATCACATGCACATGGATAATATAAAATCCAAATCTTCCAACCATCCAAGCATAGCAATAAAGAAGAAATAATCCTAACAAAAGCTTGTCAATAAGCCTAACACCCATTTGAAAATATCCATAAGCTTTGTTCCTCATCTTTATGTAAGTATTGTTTAGTTCTAATAAAATCATCACCTCATTGTTGAGATATACCATTCCCAATCATTACATTGTTCTTAGGATACACAATTCCCAAATCAACAAAGATATTATCATCCTCAATTTGATCTTTAGCTTTTGGCTTGAACAAGGGCAACATCTTGATTGTTCTTTGGATTTTTGTATGTTTTTTTCAAGTGTGTCTTCATTTTTACTTTGCATCCATTTTGGTCCTTGGATAATTTTATGAGAATGACATCATGTCATTTCATATCATGGTGTGATGTCATATACCTGTATAGGAGCAAATTTGCACCCCTTAAGCAAATTCCCCTTTTACCCTTCCTCACTTTAGAAAACCAAATTCGGAGGCTAAATTCCACTTAAGCCCACTACCTTCATTCCACTTGGTGCCTATTTTGAGTTTTGACAGAGGAATAATTGTCAGGGATGCCCACGCGATGCACAAGCATCCGTGCAGCGTGCTTACGTCCCTGGCAGATTCTCGCGGTTGGATCTTGTAGAGGCGTTATACTTCCCATTGGAAGTCGAGTTGTAACGCCCCCTTCGACTGACCAGCCCAAATATGGCCATTTTCTTCATTCCTCCTTCAAATTCACTCTTTCCTCTTCCATTTGATCTTTTTAGAAGCTCTAAGCACTTAACTTGATCACTCTCCAAGTATTCTAGCATTCACTTCAAGCATTCAAGCAACACTCTTGCACTCCATAGCAAAAACTACATCACTCCATCAACTTAGTAGAGCAAGTGTGGAACAACACCATTGCAGCAGAGGCTTGAGTCCTCTCCTTTTCTCCCCCATTAGCCTTGAGTTCTCTTGGTGGAGGTAGTAAGCCTTCTAATCCTCTCCTCTATTATTTGTTTGAGTAAGCACATTATTATTTTGTAGTGTTTTAGTGTTCTTTGCTTCATTCCTTTCTTTATCATACTATTTTTCTATTGTTGCAAACTTGGCTATCTGTGGAGGTGGAAACACCAAAATGGAGGGCTGACTGAGGCAAACCCGTATACAGCCCCCCCAAAAACTTCCTCTTCATTGTGTGTAGGTGGACGATCTTCTTGGAGCTAGCTAGTGAACAAGCTTTTCTATGAGATCATCCTTGTCACCCTAGTGTTTGAGAGTATGTCCCTCCATTGGAAACAGTTGTGGAGGACACTCCCATGGCTGAGTAGAAGCCTTCCACTCCTTTGCAACCTCTGGCCTCTAGTTCTAAGAGTCGCAAGAACTACATTGCGTGCGAGTGTAAGCGTCGGAAAAAGGCTCTCTTGGTTGAGCAAGCCGCCTCATAGAGGAAGGAAGAGGATATGACCACCCCTATATCAGGGCCTTCTATTACATCCTCCTCTCTCCTCCCCTGTATGTTCATTCAAACTACCTCTGTATCACTTCTGGCTTCCACTATGAATACAAATATGCCTAATCCTAGAAAGGTGCAGGTGTTCATTGCTCCTTCGCTGGAGCTGCCTTTGTTGACATCCATTCTAGATGTCCCACCTTTCCCAAAGCCCATAGATATGATTAATACCTCGGTTGTATCTATTGTGGTTGTTTCCTCCTCCTCTTCCTCTGCCCTTCTTACCTCGTATGTGGGAAGTTCACCTCCCCCGATGAATAAAAAAGTAGAGAGTGGTCCTTCTAGAAATGGACGTAAGAGGATCCCACCTTCTCTCAAAGGTGGCCCCTCGTTGACTTTTTTTGTCCTAGTAACAAAACCAATCCCAACTTCTCCTGAGTTCGTCACCGCCCCTAAATCGCTCGGTGACCTTAGTGGTGAACCTCAAGTGCAATATCCTCTGTCCATCAAGGTGAAACATGGCACTCCTATTAAGTGCATGTTTAACTCGGTGGATGAAGTTTTGAACCTGTCAGCGATCTTAATGAATTCATTGAACTTAGACCCATAAGAGTTGAGTGACGAAGACCTTATAGGTCCTTCTTCCTTAGCCCTTGTTGTGGGAGGGTCGGAAGCTCCTCCCCTTAACATTCCACCACTACAGGTTTGTCCTCCTTCCCCCTACAATGATCTAGAGTGGGAAGCTAACAATCTCTTGGTTGATCAATGTTAAGGGGAGACTTCTTCTTTATCCTTAGATTAGATGTGTGTGTGTGTGTTGTGATGTGTTCCCTTGTAATCCTGCTATATGTGCCTGGATGAACCTCGTCACCCCTGTTGATGCTTGGATATAGGTGTGGTATTTGTATTGTAAACCTTCTTATGTTTATATCATCATTCTTCCATGTTTGTGATTGACTTTTGACAAATTGGGGACGATGCAAAGCGTCGAGGGCATTTAGGCTTCCCTTCCATGTTGACCTAATTTTTATTTTTACTTTCTCTTCTCATGCATTCCTCACATGGCCTAACATAGTATGGGGTTGATGACAATTCATTTATATACTATTATTATACTTGTATATATTTATGAGCAGTTCTGACCCTGAAATATCAAGCTACCCTTGTGCCCTTTGTTCATGTTCTCTTTCCTTTTTTGCTTTTCCTTTATCTTTCTCTCTTTTTTGCTTGAGTTTTCCCTCTCATGTGTGACAATTCCATCTCTACACCGCTTTGATCTTCAAAAAATACGTTCGTGGCCAACGAATCTTTTCTCAAGGATCTTCACACACTTTGTAAGAATTTCATTCTCAACTTGAAACCCTAACAAAACATGTTTCCTTCATCAGGGGTTCGTAAAGAAAGGACTTGGAAACCTTCCTCTGAAGCGGGAACAACTTTGATCTTCCCCTCGGGTGGGGGCATATTCTTCCTTTCGAATTCCTTGATGAAGTGAACATCTTTCAGAAGGATTCCTTGATGATGAATCGATTCGAGAAAGAAGACACCAGCTTTCGAACAACATGTCCTTGAGTGGACCCTTTCTTTCCTCGTCGGGTTCCTGAGGGACCCGTTTGAAAGTTTTTATCTGAAGTTCTATGACGTGTAGCTTGGGGGAAGCTTGACTAGACCTCCTTCACATCTTTTCATCTAGCTTGGGGGCAACCCGACTAGACCTGTTTCATGTCTCTACGTCTAGCTTGGGGACAGCCTGACTAGACCTCGCTTTTCAAATAGTGGGTCCCTTGAGTGGACCCCTCTTCCTTTTGAAGGGTTCCTGAGGGACCCCTTTGAAATCCTTCCAACTTGACAATGTTTTGTGTGACTGTCCACTTACTTGCCTGTGTGGCTGCTTTCTGACATGTTCTATTTGTGGGTAAACATGTCGCTTCATGGGTGCGCCCGTGAAGCTGATCTTTGACTCTGCGGAGTCCGCTTTTCTCAAGTTCCTTCATGTGAGAAATATTGGAGGATACCTTCCTTGCAGGTATGTGGGCCTATAAGGCACTTACTTCCTGGGGCTTCCTTCATGCAAGAGATCTTGGGGGTTACCTCCTTGCAAGTTTGTGGTCCTGTAAGATGCTTTCTTTCTTCAGCTTCATAGTTCTACAGAGCTATAAAGTCCTTTGCTTGTCCTGCACTCTTAGGTTCGCCAGACCGTAGTTTGCTTCATCGGCAGTTCAGGTATACATTTCTAACCCTACTACTTCTTCGATCTACTTTACCGAAGCACTCATCTATATTCGTGCTCACTAAAGTGGGGGAAAAATGTATAGGAGAAAATTTTCACCCCTTAGGAAAATTCCCCTTGTACCCTTCCTCACTTTATAAGACCAGATTCGGAGGCTAAATTCCACATAATTCCATTGTCTTCATTCCACTTGGCACCTGTTTTGAGCGTCGATAGAGGAATAACTATCTGGGATGCCTGCGCAACGTGCAGATGTCTGCATGAAACGCTTACATCCCTGGTAGATTCCTACGATTGGAGCCTGTAGAGGCATTACACTTCCCGTTGGAAGTTGAATTGTAACACCCCCTTCGGCTAATCGACCCAAATATGGTCGTTTTCTTCATTCCTCCTTCAAATTCACTCTTTCTTCTTCCATTTGATCTCTTCAAAAGCTTTAAGCACTGAACTTGATTACTCTCCAATTATTCTAGCATTCACTTCAACCATTCAAGCAACACTCTTGCACTCCATAGAAGCAACTACATCACTCCATCAACTCAGTAGAGAAAGTGTGGAACAACACCATTGCAGTAGAGGATTGAGTCCTCTCATTTTCTCCCCCATTAGCCTTGAGTTCTCTTGGTGGAGGTGGTAAGCTTTGTACTCCTCTCCTCTATTATTCAGTTGAGTAAGCGCATTACTGTTTTGTAGTGTTTTAGTGTTCTTTATTTTATTCCTTTCTTTATCATACTATTTGTCTATGGTTACAAACTTGGTTATCTGTGGAGGTGGAAACACCATAATGGGGGTTTGACTAATTCAAACCCCTATACGGTCCCCCAACAACTTCCTCTTCATTGTGTGTAGGTGGATGTGCTTCTTGGAGCTAGCTAGAGAACAAGCTTTTCTGTGATATCATTCTTGTCACCCTAGCACTAATCTACTTGTTTTATCATATCTGTCTAGACATTTCTTATTTCATAGTGTTGTTTTGTTCCCCTAAAAACCATTACCTAGACCATTAGTCCATTTTCTAGTGTTCAACCTTGTCTTTTTGGTCCTCTAATTGTATGGACGCCAACTCACCTTATAGACACTAGTGCATCGTGCTGTCATCCTGGAGTCACGCTTTCATCCTCAGACAAAGAGCCTTTTGAGACACAGAGTTGACCCTAAAAACTGACTCGCCTAGCCCCATTTTAAATCTCGGGTCTGCAAAGTGATAGAAGGACCTTATAGTCCTCATCATTCTCGTCTCGCATTTCCTAACACTCCCTTAAAGCTGAGGTAAGTTAGGGAAGCCTACTGCTCTCGGCCCTCTATGACCTGGGGCCTTGATGTGGTTGGTCCCCGTCTCTTACAATACCTAATTGTGAATTTTTCTTTTGGGTTAGTCATGCAACTCATGACAATAATGTCATCATTGTTTTTCAAATCATGATGCATCCTATCATATGTTCTAACAAAAATCAAGTTTCTCAAAATAATGAAAACCCCATGAAATATTCATAGAATTTACCTTAAAATAAATGTCATCATCCTCCATCAAATCCATTTGACCTATCCTTTTATTGTATCTATCTCTCAATCACCTATAATTTATCTCTCATAGTTATTTAAAATACATTCTTGGAAAATTAAAAATTATCTATCATAACAATATTTCAGCTACAACTAATAGCATCAAGCACTATGTTTTCCTTTCCTTTAACATAGTTTATATCAAAATCATAGTCTAGCAAAAATTCTAGTGATCATCGTTGGCATGTATTCAATTTTTTTTGCATGAAAATGCATTTAATCACAAGCTATTTGTTCTTAACTTAAATGACTTTCCCAACAAGTAATTCCTCCATGCTTGTAATATATAAAATATTATTGCAAGTTCCAAATTACGAGGAGCGTAATTCAACTCATATAGATAGAGTTTCATGGACTCTTAGGCCACACTTACTTGACCTTCACCTTTTTGGCACCCAATTTGAAAATATCTGCTTGTTCTTGAGTCAAAACTCCTTTATGAATTTTGTTCTTATCCCCATCATAGATAACTAATCTAATATGATTCTTAATGGGTCTCCCTTGGTCTAAGTTTGCACATATGTTTTATTCTCCCTCATCCCCCATGTGCCTACTCATGTGTTGGAGGTTTCTAGGGTCTAAAAAATTATAATTGTGGAGGTTTTGTTCAAATTTATAATGATTTCTCTTATGTCAAAGTAATAGAGTTTCCCTTCCTAGTATCCCTTTTGGAGTTTTCCTTCTTGGTATTCCTTTCAAATCTAATTCCACCTTTTCCTATTGTCTCTTTTGGAGTTGAACCTTGATTCCCAAATCCTTCACACTAAGTTACCTTTTTGGGTCAATGTCTTTACCATCCCTTTACCCAAGTACCTTTTTCTGAGTATCCCTGATCCTCAACTTTAAACATTTTATTTTGTACACTTTTTGGGAATTAATGATGCGAGAATACTTCTAATGTGGTATAAGGTATGAGGCATCCCCAACTAGCAATCCTTGATACTTTTCACTATATTACCCAATTGAGATCATGATTTCAAGCCTATTCTTATATACATTCTTAAAGGGATGGATTTTTGGTCATCCCCAACTCTCAATCCTTGAATCCTCAATAGTGGTATGGGTCATGATGTATCACACACTCTTAATCCCTAAAACTTTGAAACTATCACATTTTGCACTATTCACTCCCACCTACTTTATTGCATGACTCAAGTCAACATTATTGACTATCTTTGATGTCATAACTTCTCTAGAAATATCAAAGGTGCATATTGACATATACTTCTTGCAGTAGATGATGAATATACCCCATATTGCAATTAATGTGGTGGATGCATTCCAAATCTTGTTGGTCCACACTCTTGATATAAACTATTCATTTCATAGATTTTTTAGGATCTAATATTATCTTACATGCACCATCCACTAATTTTTAGTTCCTCCTCAACTCCTAAAGCAACATGGATACCATAGAGTGCCATATATGCTAGTTCATTTTCCAAAAATAAGGTCAATCATTTTTTTGGTTCCACTTGACTAGAGTTAAAGGAGCTTCTAGAGTTTTGACCCCTATACTTTCAATCACCATTATAGTATAAAATATTTATAAATATCAAGGAGTTTAATATTGTAGATGATTATTGTAGTTGAATATCTTCATAGTTTCATTTGGGGGTTTTTAAGGAAGTTCTAGCTTAGGGTTTCCTCTTAGTAGTTCACTAGTATGAATGTAATTGATGATTATATTAATAAGATAATATTACAAGTCATTACAAGATTTTTAATAGTATTTTATTAATTTTATACAATTTTTTACAGTCTGGGTTAGATTGCTAAGTATGCTTAGTTACTTTGTATCATTATTTATGGTGTATTTGTATGCATAGGTCATACTCTTTGTGATTTCAATTCATTGTTACTCATTGTATTCCTAGATTGTGTAACCCATTGATAGGAATCAATCTTGTAAGTAATTATCTACCATACACTTGAATTGAAAACATCTTTCACTAGTATATTAAGAATAAGTAGTTTGCATGCACTTCATGACTCTATGTTATAACCAAGGAAAACATTTTCAATGATCCATAACAATTGTCATCCTAAAGATTTATTTTGTGCATACCCGCATCCTAATATAATTAATTTATGTGATTATTATATTAATAGAGGTTATATTAGTAGTTTAGTCCTTGACCTAGTGACAACTTTTGTGTTCGAGCATATATTGAGTACTTTTATATAGTTTATACCTTTGTCTATCTTTAGTTGTTTGTAATCTTATTCAGGGGACCTCCAAGAAAGCCCCTCGATCTATATTACCCAAAATTGAAGGAGGTATTACTACCTTTGAAAAAAATTCTAGTGTTTCCCTACTTGATCATAAGGTAAAGGTTTGTTGCTCTAAGTTTGAAACCCACAATGCTTAGATAAAAAATTGGCTTTAGGGATTTGGGACCTACAACTCTAAGCACAAAAAAATGGTATCATTGTCAAGGATGTAATATCTTGGTTTCTATTTTGAAAACCCTAGTAACACAACGATTGAGAAAATATCTAGTTTGGATAAGTTAATAGCGCATCAACTTACACCAATAAAACGATACCATTTTAAAGGATAAAATATTTTAGCCAATATCAATGAAGTGTTGATTTGATGCATGTATTGAGAACCTTGGTAACATAATGATTTTCTTAGTTATAATTTTTTTTTGGTATGTTTTCTTGACCAACATATTACACCAAAAAAATGGTGTCATTGTAAAGGATATTCTAATCTAGAATTTATTTTAAAAACCTCGATAATAGAACAGTTTACAAATGTGCATTTCATTTGGGCATTTTTATTGTGTATAAACTTATACCAATATAATGGCACCATTTTCAAGGACTATTTTAACTCTAGAAAAATCTTGAAGACATTAAAAACTTAGAAAAGTAAGGTTCTTGTTTGGTACTTCAGTTTTTCAATTGTTGGGATGCATAAAATTCTCTTCCAAATGAAGAGTGGCGACTCTATTTTAGTCAAGCCCATAAATCAAAAACTAGATTATTAGAGTTGAGATAGACAAAAGAAGGAGATCAAAGTACAAAAAACATCATGGGAAGCTCAAAATTATGGTAAGTTATTCAGACCTATCTATTCATTTTTAGAAACTAGCACTTTAGGTATAAATTGCCTATTTTTTTATTCAAGAGATTAGCGCCTCCTTACTTCAAAAGACTAAAATGATAGTATAATAATCATAAAATATAGAAACATGTATACATTTGATTATATAATTAGAAATTATATGATTCTCAATAGAAATATAGGGATAGAAACCATGATGCACATAGTCCTTATCACCATCCCACTTCTTTCAACATGGCATAGAGTTATGAAGAATAATCGGATCAATTTCTAAATTAGCTCAGAGATGAGACACAAAGAAAATGACAATAGTTGAAATACAAGAGGCTCAATTGGACATAAATTGCATGCTTCTTGGTAGGATGAATAGGGTTAAATACTATAGTACACATAATTTTGGCATGAGTTATCTAAATGCGGAAATACATGATACTATCCAATATCCTCTTCCTCCCAAGGTTCCATATAGAGAAGAATTTGAACATGATGAGATAATATGCCACCTTAAATAATAAAAAATTCTTACATAGCTTAGGTTATAGTAAGCTCAACTTTCCACCCTCAAGAATCTAAATGCCCTCTTAGTAAGAAAAATAAAGAAATTCCTTATGAAGAATACTATTCTCAATACTATGAATATGAGTATGATCAGTATGGTTCATTGAGATATGACTCTATGATAGGAGAATATCAAGATAGTGATTTTAATGCATCTAATTGAATGTTTCAAGATGAACATAGTACTAATGAAGAACAATATGAGTTGTTTGCTTATAGAAGAGTATATCCACGAGAACTCATACAAGAAACCCAGAAGTCCAAGTTAAGACAAGGTATCCATATAGATGTTATAGTACTATAGTACTATAGGATAAAAGTGAGTATCAATCAATGATGAGGCAAGTTATTGCATGATAAAGTGATGTTGTTGATAGATTGAAGGGGAATCCCATGTATTGCAATAAGAAATTATAATAGGTAGAGGATAATTTTAGGGACAATAGTGTAACAAAGAATGTGATTTAGATAAAGAAGATCCCACTATAGCAGAGGGTAGTGAAGAAGAAATATGTGTTAGCATCTCATGAAAATTAAGTTCCAAAAAGATAAAATGTTAACAATGAGATATAATCAGTTCAACCCCTACCATTGAAAGTAAAATGTGTAGACAATAATTTGAAGGGGGGACTAAACATTCCTTCTTGAAGTCAAGTCATGCCTTGCATCCCTAATACATTTTACTTGATCTTCCCACATGATCAAATAAACCTATCATACATGAAGAGGTCAACATATAGAGGGAAGATGAATGCATACACATTGAGGTGGACAATTAAAACATCAAAACTGATGTTCCATTCATTGATGTTGGTCCAAATTTTCTCTTGGAGAGTCATTGTTAATTTTGATAAAATCTATCAGATTATATACTTAAATTTGAACTAAGTTGATGTCAAGTAATTCTGAAAGAATATATACGAAGTGATAAGTCTGGAATTCTGTTGTAGATTCTTGATCCTCAAGAGCAGAGTATTTATTGATTTCGATTATCTACTTTGAGGATCAGATCTCCCATAAATATGGGTAAGGAAGGCACGTCCCATGACAGGGAGACACGTCTCAAGGGAGGCACGACTTAGGGAGACACGTCTTCATGAGTGACATGTCTCATGAGCGGACGTGTCTCTATGGAGACACGTCCACTCATGAGACATGTCTTTAGTTATTAGTCCCTTCATCTAATACAGCCGACAATTAGCCTCTTAGTAATGATCTAATATATTTATATTTATGCATTACATTCAATTCAATCTAAATATATATATCTTATATATTTTCTCAATGCAAATCGAAGAACTATACTTGATGTTTATCGATTATGATATAAATGATGATGATGATGAATAAATTCAATCATCATTTATATATGACCAAAGCTATTTTATTCAACACTCCCTCTTAGCTAGGGAAGATAACTTCAATCAAGTATAAAGTGGTATCACCTTACACATGATATCAGAAGATATGGTATATTAAAAGTGTCAAGTCACATGACATTCTTCATAACACATCTTCATTATGGTATGTGCACTGACATCAAGTCACATGATGTCTACCATAATAAATCATGGTATATCCATGAATATATATACATATCCACCATGAATAAGGATCATAATGATCTTCAAATTGATATCAAGTCTCATGATATCTATCAAAATGTCCACAAGATACTATCATGACATATCCACAGATATCAAGTCACATGATATCTATCATGATAATGCAACTAATCATTATAGAGTCATCACTTTACAATGTGAAATACAAGTGTTCATTATCTGAAAGATCGTCACCTTTCAATAATGTACACAGGGGGAGAGAGGGCCCATAAAGTCATGGAGTCACACACATGACAAAATATTTTACACAATAAACATCTTTTAAATACATTAGTACAAAATAAACAATTTGCATCTCAATCTCAATAACAATTTACATTTCAACCATACCAAGTTTCTTCCTGAAGTGTTCAACTTTAACTCTGGAGAGAGGCTTGGTGAGAATTTCTGTTGTTTGATCATTTTTACTAATATACTCCAACTGGATCACATTCCTTTCTACCATGTCTCTCACATAGTGGTAAGGGATCTCTATATGTTTAGATCTATCATGGAATACTGGATTTACTGAAAGCTTAATGCAACTTTGATTATCACAGTGGATAATAGTAGGATTCAAGGGCTCACCAAATAATCCCACTAGCAATTTCAGGAGCCATACTGCTTCTCTTGCCCCCATAGAGGCTGCAATAAATTTAGCTTTTCTCGCGCTTTGTGTCACTGAAGACTTTTTTTTGTTGATCCAAGAGATCATAATCGATCCTAAACTGAAGCAACATCCTGATGTGCTTTTCCGATCGGTTACACTTCCAGCCCAATTTGAATCAGAGTATCCATGTAAATCTAGTTGGAAATTTCTATATTTAAGACCATATCCAATAGTACCTTGAAGGTATCTCAATATGTGCTTCACAGCAACAAGGTGAATTTCCTTTGGCTCACACATGAACTAGCTTAGGGCATTCACTGCATAGCAAATATATGGTCTGGTGTTAACCAAGTACATTAATGATCCAATAATATGTCTATAGAGAGTAGGATCTGCAAATTTTGATTCTGCTGCTGATTCTTTGAATTTGTGTAAGTTGGTTTCCATAGGTGTAGACATGGGTCTACAATATAACATCCCAAATCTCTTCAGAATATCAATAGTGTACTTTCCTTGATTTAGGATGATGCCATCTAATTTCTGTCAGACTTCTAGCCCCAAGAAGTAATGTAAAATGCCCAAGTCTTTCATGTCAAATTCTGAAGTCAGGTACTTTTTACCTTGAGTAATAAGGTGATCTTCTCCTGTTATTAGCAGGTCATCAACATATAAAATTATTATTAGCATATCACCTTTAATTACTTTAAAATAGATATTTGGATCTGCATCATTCTTGGAAAATCCTAGTCCCAAAAGATAGCTGTCAATTCTTTCATACCAAGCCCTGGGAGCCTGTTTAAGTCCATATAGAGCTTTCTTCAATATGCATACATATGAGTCAGTTTTATGTATCAAAAAACCTTCAGGTTGCTCTAGATAGACTTCTTCTTCAATGGTCCCATTCAGGAAGGCAGTTTTCACATCCATTTGATGGATCTTCCATCCTTTAGCTGTTGCAATAGCTATTACTGCTCTCACACAGGTGTACCGAGCAACAAGTGCAAATGTATCTTCATAATCAATACCTTCCTTTTGTGAGAAACCTCTGGCCACAAAACGTGCCTTGTGTTTTTCTATACTACCATCAACAACATATTTGATTTTGAAGATCCATTTGGAAGAGACAACAAATTTCTCTTTTGGTCTAGGTACTATATCCCATTCATCATTTTTCAAAATGGATTGATACTCTTCCATAATTGTATCTTTCCACACTTGATGTTTGAGAGCTTATGTAACACTAGTAGGTTCTGAACTAATGATCTCATTCATTAAGGCAACATAGCTTGAGAATCTTTTAGGTCTCTTACTTTCTCTAAAAGTTTCTTTGGGTGTTGTATGATTCTCAGCTTCCTCAATCATCTTCTTAGCCCAAAGTGGTCTCTTCTTGTTGTTATCATTGGGATTCTCTTATGGAGCAGTTTGGTTTTCACTTATGATTACTTCAGGATACTCCCTCTGAATCTCAGGAGTAGGCTCCTCTTCTAAGACTTCGGGAGAATCTTGAATTTCTATCTCACTTGAACTCTTTGCCCTTTTGAAGGCAATGTCTTCCTCAAATATGATATCTCTACTTAGTTCAATTTGTTTCTGACCGGATATGTATATTCTGTAGGCTTTTGAGGTTTCACTATATCCCACAAATATCCCTTTATTTCCAAAAGGTTCTAGTTTGGATCTCTTTTCTTTAGGTACATGAATGTAGACAAGGCAACCAAAGATCCTTAAGTGACTTATGTCAGGTTTTATACTAGTAAATGCTTCTTCAAGAGTCTTGTTATCTAGATGTGAGTGAGGACATCTAATTTGGATGTAGACAGTTGTCCTAGAGGCTTTTGCCCAAAATGAGGTTTCAATGTTTTGGTCAAACAACATTGCTCTAGCAGCTTCTACAATAGTTCTATTTTTTCTCTCAGCAACACCATTTTGTTGAGGGTTGTAGGCTATAGTAAACTCCCTCTTAATCCCATCATTTACACAAAATTCCTTAAAGATTTCTGAGGCGTATTCCTTCCCATTGTCTGTTCTTAGGATTTTTATTTTCTTCCTGGAGAAGTTTTATGTGAGTGCTTTGAACTCCTTAAACCTTTTAAGGATTTCTATTGACTCTTTACACTTAAGAAAATATATCCAAGTCTTCCTAGAGAAGTCATCTACAAATATTACATAATATAAGAATCCCAACATGGAGGGTACAGACATGGGTCCACATAAGTCAGAGTGTACTTGTTCTAATACATTTTTGGTTTTACTCAAACTATTTTGGAAGGTCCCCTTTGTATTCTTTCCTAGGGCACACCCTCTACATGCTCCTTCATGGATTTGTTTTAGTTTGGGAAATCCTATTACTAATTTTTCTATAGAAGGTAGGGCACAGAAATGAAGATGTCCTAATCTTCGATGCCAAATTTCATTTGAATCAGAGGTCTCATGAATAAGAGCTTGCTTAGAACTTGTGCACAGTTTGTAGAGATATCCTTGTCTTACACCTATAGTTTGTGCTTTCTTTATAGTGGAGTTCTTTGGCCATGCTAGAAATTTTCCATCCATAAAGGTAACCCTGTACCCGTTGTCTTCAGGAACATAAATGGATATAAGGTTCCTTTTTATTCCTAGTACAAACAATACTCCAGTGAGTTGTAGAGAGAGGCCAGATTTCAAATTTATGGTGCAAGTTCCAACCCCTCTTACTGGATGTGCAGAATCATCCCCAATAGTCACTTCTTCGTCAGTTTCTTCTTTCATAGTATCTAGGTGTTCTTTGAACCCTGTGATGTGCCTAGATGAACCACTATCAATTACCCAGTTGTTGACTTTGTTTGATACTTGACTTGATAGTGCTGAGTAGAAGACAAACTTCTTAGAGTCATATTTTGTATTTGTCTTTCTAACTTTAGCAAAGGATGCTTGTTGTTTTGTTCTATCAGGGCACTTCATTGTATAGTATCCATATTGATCACATTTGAAACATTGAATTTGGGAGATGCCTTTCCTTTTCTTGAATGGTCCCTTTCCATAAGAATTCTTCTTTCTTTTGAAGTTTTTCTTCTTACCTTTCTTATGAGAATTTGTGTTTAGCACATGAATATCCTCATCTATGGTTTTCTGATTGTTTTATTTTGTCATTAGTCTTGTTTCTTCTTGTAAGCAATATGTTCTCAACCTAACAAATTTAGGGAGTTTTGATATTGCACTTATTCCTTGAACAAATGACTCCCATGAGTTTGGTAGGCCACCTAGAGCTATTAGAGTTAACTCTTTTCTATCAATTTGGTATCTGACTATTGAAAGTTGATTTATTAGTTCATTGATTCTCATGAAATATGCACTAATAGATTCTCCCTTGTTTATTTGAACATGATTAAGTTGCCTTTTTAGAGCAAGGGTCCTACTGGTGTTGTTTATTTCAAAGGTTCTCTCAAGGGATTTAAACATTTGATATGCAATCTCATGTTTAGATAGAATAGGTACTATGTGATCCCTAACTACATCCACTATTATTTTCATGGTTTTCTCATCGTTCTCAATCCATTGAGTTTTCTCTTGATCAGTCTCTGGTTCTATCTTGTTTTCTTTAACAAATGAGTCTAACTTATTTTCTTTCAAAATCATCATGATTCTGAATTTCCATGAAGTAAATTTTTTTGCACCTTCAAGAAGATCCTTGAATCGGATTACACTTGACATTATGAAGAATGTTTATGCGTTTGTGATTTCAAGAGAAAAATACTATTTAAGTAAATCTGATATTGGATTTAATCGGATTTTATCTCAACGTGGCTTTGATGTCATGTTAATTTTGATCAAATCTATTAGATTATATACTTAAATTTGAACTAAGTTGATGTCAAGTAATTCTAAAAGAATATATATGAAGTGTTGTTTGAAATTCTGTTGTAGATTCTTGATCCTCAAGAGTAGAGTATTTATTGATTTCGATTATCTACTTTGAGGATCAGATCTCCCATAAATATGGGTAAGGAAGGCACGTCCCATGACAGGGAGACACATCTCAAGGGATGCACGACTTAGGGAGACGTGTCTCATTAGAGACACATCTTCATGAGGGACATGTCTCATGAGCGGACGTGTCTCCATAGAGTGGAGACATGTCCGCTCATGGGATGTGTCTTTAGTTATTAGTCCCTTCGTCTAATATAGCCGACAATTAGCCTCTTAGTAATGATCTAATATATTTATTTTTATGCATTAGATTCAATTCGATCTAAATATATATCTTATATATTTTCTCAATGCAGATCGAAGAACTATACTTGATGTTTATCGATTATGATATAAATGATGATGATGAATAAATTCAATCATCATTTATATCTAAACGAAGCTATTTTATTCAACAGTCATGATGAAGAAAATATCATTGTTGATTTCCTCCTTTACCTTTATTATATTGATGATGTTAATGAATAACTAGTTGTATGCAGTAAGGAACCAACTAATGCATATGTGTAAATCAAAGAATATTGTTAGCATGTGCTAGTTTTGGTAAGTTAATATTTTTTAGAACCTTTTTATCTTGTCCCCTCTATGGACATCATATACTATTATTGATTTTATGCTCCAAAAGGATGTAGATGCATAGGAAAAACCTATTGCATTGATCAATGGGTCTTTATATGATGATTAATGGAGGTATGCACCTTCGAATAACAAGATCACATTTATAGAAGGTATTGGTGAAAGTGTGGATGTAGCATAGTTTATTGAGGTATATTTCAAATTTTTATCCACCTTTTTCAATCTCAAGAATGATCTAGGGCACATGAATGGTATATATTAAATTCGTAGAAATCATGGACTATAATGTGGATAATTTTATGATCAATAGGAAGCGCATGAGTTGTAGCTACAAATGTATGGGATAATTCTATAAAAAATAGAATGGCCTAGTACATAGATGTTCAATATGGAGAAGGATATGTCCTTTAAACTCCAACATCTCCCTGGGTGAGCAATCTTTTATCTAGTTTTTGGAAAAGGGACATGACACTATGTTCTTGCATGAATGAACTAGGAGTTGGGATATGTTAGGATCCTTATGCTAATATATATTTTGGGATAACATTTTGATGTGTGGTGAGATTTCGAAGCAACTTAACCTCTTGAATATTTTCCTCATTGAGTCATATCTAATCATGAATATATAAGTGAGAGGGATCTATTCGTTCACTTCACCTGTGTGAGTACATTTAAATATATCATTTTACCAAAGATTCTATTTAGCAATATTGAGTAATATGAGTATAAATAAATAAATTTGAGGCCACCAAGTAGGATTGAAAGACTATGAAACATGACCAAGATCCACATTAGATTTTCCAATCTAGAATATGTAACAAAGGGAACACAACCATATCCAATAAGATATGTGCCCATAAAAGATCATACCAAGATAAGTATCAAGTTGGATATCTAATAATGTGATTCGTTACTAAGATAAGACTAGGGACATGACAAGATGTATTATTGGAATTAGCAACCTTTGGATCCTTATAAATGTCATGAAAGTAAATAAGATACAAGAGAAATATAAAGGAACAAGAGATAAGAGATGGATATGTTTAATCCTCATATATCTATAATACTACATATTGTCACTCATGAAATAAATGAGCTATTATTTTACATGCACATAATTATGTGTAATATATACGTAGGTTTAATTAATACCTTGACAATTTACTATTTGATTTGGATGAAATAAATTAGAACAATTCTTTAAATGGGAGGATTAAGCTAACTTTAGGGTTAAATATAAGTGTTGAAGATTTTAAATATAGTGTAGTGTTTAATAGAGAGCATCGAAAAAAAAAATGCTACAAGCATGGTAATAAATTAAATGGTTACAAGAAAGGACTAGATGAGATGGAGGTTTATGATGGCTTAGGAATTTTAGGTAAAGGCCTATTAGGAAGTTATGAATCATCCGAAAAAATCAAGGATATGATTGGGAAGGGTTACCAATATTACCATTTAAAATACAAATATCTACTTCAAAGTTTAAATGATTGTATAATAGGTCATTTAAGGACCCTCAAAATTATGAATTCATGACAACTTTGAATATTGGTTAGTTGTATTTCTATCATGTTCTTTAAGGAATGGAATGTTGAATGAACAATACAACTAAGAGGGGGGTGAAACAGTTGTAGCAAATTAAAACATCAAAGCCCTCAATAGTAATCAGGTCCACATGCATTCATTAAACCCTTCTTCTATTAAAGTGATTAAACATGAAATGCAGATATCAAAAACTAAAAAAACAACACCATACATAAGAGAACACCAAATTTACATGGAAAAATCAATGAGGGAAAAGACATGTTGAGGATTAGCTTACAATATAATTAATTGAAAAACCAGTACAAGGGCTCACTACCAGAATAGGACACACTATCCAAAAAGGTTCACAGTCAAGGCTCACTGCCACAAAAAGAACACAAGAATATAGAAGAGAAATGTTACACAAAGAATAGATTCTCAATGCAACAAAAAATCCACCACAAATGCTCCAACACTTTCATAGCCTTGTTTGAAAGATTGTGGACACCTTCAGCTCACTACATTCAAGAATCCAACTCTTCAAAGTTCACACTACTCTGCTCAAATTCACTTGCATCACACACCTCTTTTCTTTCTTATCTTTTCTATCTTGACAACCTTCAACATCTCGACTCATACTTATACCATCCTCAACCTTGAAAACATTCTCCAAGGATAGAAATACACGCTTCACACTTTGCAATTTCAAATTAGGTTGGAACTAAACATTCCCACGGTGGATAGGAATGAAAGTGGACCAAAAAAACACTTAACTAAGACTTAAATTAAATCTCATACATCACGCTATTCCTTCATTAATACTCGAACATCTTCAAATGTAGTGTAGACACCAGGTCGATCGTTACCCATGAAAACACATTAAACATTAAGTACACACTTTCTTAAAACAATCCAAAAAATTTGGACAACAAAATTCACTTGAACACGATCCAAGAACATCCTAAAAACCAACAACTTCCTTCACAACAAATTTCACTAGAAGATTATAATCATACTGTTTATCCAAACAACACTACCAGATACTGCAATATTCTGAAACTCAAAATACTTTCTTCTGATACTCCTAACCACAAATCCTCTTGACACAAACAAGAGAACAACACCATTAAATCTCCTTCAAAACCACAAGTCTTGAAAAATAACTGCAGAGAAATGTGGAGCAAATACATTTCTCCCAGACACCTTTGTACAACACTGCAAAACTAGTTCACATACTGGTGAACACAACTTCCTCTTTAGAACCAACAATCCAGAAGCCCAGATTATAGGTATAGAAACTTTGAACAAATTTAAACAACATATCCAAGCCACAAAATTAGATCTTTAACCTAGAAGAAATGTGAAGCAAAACAAGAACACCTTTGTAAACCAAAACACCTTGTTTCCTGAATTTATCAATTTTCTCAGTATCCTCGACATCTTCATCATGCAGCAAACTTCATCAACACATAGTTGACATCAATGACAAAACCTTCATACTTATAACAATATCCACCTTTGTCATTCATGGCAACACATGATGTGAAAAACCATCAAAGGCAACACAATAGCTCTGAACACACTTTCTTATGGTTTCCTTTCTTTTCTCCCCCTGAATAGATAATTTTTTTCACATGATACTTTCTCCCCATTTGACATCAATATAAAAGAAAAAAAAATGTTTTGCGTTGTTCTCCCCTTTTGACACTGAACTAAGATACCTGCTATAAAATACTTCGCCTTAGTATTACACCTAATCAAATCAGCAACTCTGCAACAATGAAAGCACTCCTTACTGCAACAATGACACTACATGACACTACCTACTCCCCCTGAGAGGTAGCCACCAACATCAATCTAGAAAAGAGATGAATACATAGATCCACTGGACTGATGCATTTTTGTATGCATCAAGTTCAAGGAAGGAGGGGCAATAACCCCCAACTTCTCCCAAAGATACTCGAAAGTATCCTTAGGAAGAGCCTTAGTAAATATGTTAGCAATCTAATCCTTTGTAGGTACATAATCAAGCTTTACCTCATTCTCCATAACCTTCTCTCTCAGAAAGTGATACCTTATTGATACATGATTTGTCCTTGAATGCATTGTTGGATTTTTGAAGTGTTAATTACACTTGTATTATCACAAAAGATAGAAATAGGCTCATCATACACTACTCTCTTATCCTTCAATATTTGTCTCATCCACAAAAATTGTATACAACAAGATGTTGCTGCAATATACTCAGCCTCTGCAGTGGATAAAGAAACTAAATCTTTCTTTGTACTTAACCATGACATAAATCTACATCCAAGAAAGAATGCACCACCACTTGTGATTTTCTTGTCATCAACAAAACCAGCCCAGTCTACATCTGTATAATCACTTAATATGAAATCAATATCCTTAGGATAGCACAAGCCATAATTTGGAGTGCCTCTTAAATATTTGAATATCCTCTTAACTATTGCAACATATTTTTCTTTAGGATCTTCTTGAAATCTAGCCACAAGACAAATGCATGGATGATATCCAATATAGTAGTAGTTAGATATAGCAATCCACCAATCATAGATCTATATTTGCTTTGATCAACCTTAGGTGAATCATCATCTTTTCCCAATTTACAACCAATCACCATAGGAGTGCATACCAGTTTGGAGTCTTCCATTCCAAATTTCTTCAACATCTCTTTGACATAATTTGACTATGAAATGAAAATTCCTTTATCTATTTGATTTATTTGTAGCCCAAGGAATAAATTCATCTCCCCAAACATTGACATCTCAAACTCTTTCTACATCTCTTCAAAAAAAATCTTACACATAGCTTTATTGTCTCCAAAGATAATATCATCCACATACACAACCACTACCAAGATTTTGTCTTCCTCAATTATGAAGTAAAGATTACTATCTACGGTGCCTTTACTAAATCCTTTCTATATCAAATATTTGTCCAATCTTGCATAACAAACTTTGGGAGCTTGCTTTAATCCATATAATGCCTTCTTCAATTTACACACCATATTTGGTTGTTCCATGTAAACCTCTTCTTCCAATTCATCATTCATAAAATAAAACTTCTCATCCATCTAATAAACTTTAAAGTCGTTGTATGCTACAAATGCCAAAAAAAAATTGATAGCTTCCATCCTAGCCATAGGGGAAAATATCTCCTCAAAGTCTATTCCTTCTACTTGTGAGTAGCCCTTACACACAAAGTCTTGCCTTATTTCTCACCACTTCTCCATTCAAATTCAGCTTGTTTTTGAATACCCACTTAGTTCCAATTATGTTCTTGTTTGTTAGTCTAGGAACCAATTCCCAAGTCTGATTTTTCTCAATTTTCATAAGTTCTTCTTCCATTGCCTTCATCCAATGTTCATATTTGCATGCCTCACTCACTATTTTAGGTTCAACTTTAGAAAGTGAACACAAATTTACCTCAACTTTAGCAACTCTGCTTCTTACCAATACTCCTTTCCCCTTGTCTCCAATGATTTGATCTTCAGAATGATTCTTTTGCACATACTTGTTAGAATCCAAGATCGCCTGCATGCAATAACCTGTTACATGCAAAAGACATTCAGAACAAAAAAGATCTGCAAACCTCAAAGTGTAAAATGCATTATCAGAATCTCAGTTATTACAAAGAGATCAGTCCTTATGAAGGAGATCAAGAAACCCTAAAAGGGAAACCCTAAATGAAACCCTAGTGTGCACACTTAAAAATCAATCAATTATTAATGTGCCTAAGTTTAGCTTAAGCAACTAGAGGAATAAGTGACTTAATTAATTAACCAGTATGATGTAATTAATTAAGCGTAATAAATTATTACTCTAACACCCCCCCTTAAGATGAACTTAGGAAGAAGCTAAAACACTAGAATAAGATGCATGCAAGCAAAGATGGGTCCCGACAACTAGGCCTGATCAAGTACCCATTTACAAATGCAAGAAAGAGGTAGAGGAGGAAAACCCAGTGGGACAAAACCCCCCTACAATGATATGACATGCTGCAAAGAAGCACTGGAAGAACACTGTAGAGTAACACTGGAACCGCAATCTGGCAAGCAAGGAAAGATACTTCTGTCTACACGAAACCATATCGGAATCATAATGATGCAACAGCAGACCCGATGCCACGGAACACTTGAAAACTCCAAACGGGAACAACTCTGGAATCTATGAAGCAGCAGTCGATTATTAAATGATGTATCACTGAAAATGAAGTGCAAAGATGCAAGAAGCACTCTCCCAACTGTCAAAATATCCAAGTAATCTCCAAAACACCCATCGGGTCAAATCTGGAATAACAAAAAACTTATGACAGATACAGAAAAAAGTGCATGGACAGCAATATAGAGCTCCTCAATACCTTTCCAATGCCGCAAAGATAGCGAAAATCGGAGATCGTGGCAAAAAGTTATGAGCTCGGAAGCATAAAAAGTACATCTGACTTCAACCAGCAATAAATGTAGTAAAACAGGAAAATACTGAAAAATAAACAGCACCACAGGATAGTGCTCGGAACCAGCTTTCCGGCGATATCTCGTTTGCCCGATTTCGATACCGTATGCCCAAGTTATGCAAAAAAGAAAAAAACTGCTTCTTTAGAGAAAACTAGGGTTAGAGGGGACAAACACCGCCGTACGGACGCTGACGTCATGCTGACGTCAGCGGTTCAGGGGCATAAATTTGACGGCCTGGAGGCCGTCGTCGCAAAAAACTGGCCCGCCTGCAAAAAAATTTTGGCCCCTGGTCACCCATGTGACCGTGGGCGCAGAGCAGGGTGCTGGGCGGAGCCCCTGATTCTCCATGGGACCGCGGCTGCAGTGGAAGAGCCCGCAGGGGCTGGCAGACAGCCCCCGGTCGTCCATGTGACCGGGGCTTACCCTGTTGGAGCCCACGGGGGCTGGGCGTAGGCCGGCGGCGAATGGAGGGGGAGCCACCGGCGGCGGCGCTGCTGGGTGGCCGCCTGGTGGCGCGGCGGCGGCGGGGACCTTAGAACTGCAGGCGCCGGCACGATTCCCCAAAAACCACATTTTTTCAATTTTTTTTCGAAAACCGTGCCTCGTGAAGCGTGCTGGGGAGGCCGTACGGCTCCCCTGGCAAAAGAAATTTGCCTCAGAAACGAACTGCTCGAAAATGGATGATTTGACAGGCGTTTCTAGGGTTTTGGGGCGCTGCGAACGTGATGGCGACGTCCGTTTGGGCCCATAGTGTCCCAAAAATTTGGCTACCCCCAGATCTTGCAAAAAAAGATGCCTGTGGAAACCCTTGCACTTGAAACTCACTGAGAAGCCATATCTTCAGATCACGAACAGGCAGCGGCAGGTCTGGAGCTCTGATACCATGTTAGAATCCAAGATCGCCTGCATGCAATAACCTGTTACATGCAAAAGACATTAGAACAGAAAAGATCTGCAAACCTCAAAGTGTAAAATGCATTATCAGAATCTCAGTTATTACAAAGAGATCAATCCTTATGAAGGAGATCAAGAAACCCTAAATGAAACCCTAGTGTGCACACTTAATAATTAATCAATTATTAATGTGCCTAAGTTTAGCTTAAGCAACTAGAGGAATAAGTGACTTAATTAATTAACTAGTATGATGTAATTAATTAAGCGTAATAAATTATTACTCTAACAATACTTAGGGGTCTTAGGGGTCTTCTCTGGAGCTTCTTCCTCTTCATTCTACACTTCTTTTTCTTTGGCTTTTTATTCTTCTTCTTCTTCTCTTTAGTCAGGTTCATCTAACACATATACATCTACTGTAATTGAATTATGCAAATTTTCATCAACTTTAACATTTTCACTTTTAATAATCTTTCTCAACCTTTTGTTCTAACATCTATAAGCTTTTTTTCTAGTAGAATATCCAAGGAAGATACTTTCATCAGACCTTGCATCAAAGTTTCTTAAGTTTTCTTCATCTCTCCTGATGTAACATTTGCTTCCAAATACTCTAAAGTACTTGACAGTAGGAATCCTTCCATACCATAACTCATAGGGATTCTTTGTGTTGTTAGCTTTTTATTGAACTTGGTTAAGTATGTAAACAATAGTATGATTTGATTCTCTCTAGTAGATTTCTGGTAGATTTTCCTCTTTCATCATAGTTCTAGAAACTTCTTAAATTGTCTAGCTTTTCCTTTCAACCACTCCATTCTGTTAAGGAGTTCTAGGGGCAAACAAGTGCCTCTTTATTTCATGAACTTCACAAAACATGTTAAACTCATTGGAGGTGAATTTTCCACCTCTATCAAACCTCAAACATTTAATTTTCACATTCACTTCATTCTCAACCATAGATTTAAATACCTTGAATCTATCTAATGCATTAGATTTATCTCTAAAAAAAGTAACCCATGTCATCCTAAAATAATCTTCAATTAAAAGCATGAAATCACCTTGAAAACTTCTCACCCTTGTAGGACCACAATGATTTGTATGTATTAATTCCATTAGTTCAGTTGCAGATTATTCCTTTCCTTTGAAACTACTCCTTACTTGTTTTCCAAACTAATAATTCTTGCAAACAACATTGATAGGCTTTGTGATTCTTGGTAAGTCTCTCATTACATGAACAAAACTAATTCTCACCAAATTATCAAAATTCATGTGACACATCCTTCGGTGCCATAACCAACTATCATTAATCCAAGACACAAAGCAATGACCATCAACACCCTTAATTTGATAGATGTTTCCATCAATCCTCTTACTACCAACAATCACAGTTCCAGACCCTTTTCTAGTCTCACCTGTTTCATCCTTAAACACAATATTATATCCCTTGCTACACATTTTTCCAACACTCAAAATATTATGCCTTAAACCCTTAACATAGTAAACATTTTAGTATTATGCTTTCCATCAAAATTGATTGAACCTATTCCACAAATATTAGATCCTGAATCATCTCCAAACTTAACTAATCCACCATCATTCTTTTCAAGTTTAAAAAACTTACTTTTGTCTCTATTCATGTGATTAGAGCGGCCATTGTCAACAACCCATTAATTCATATTTTTTAACATGAAAATCAAAAACCAAAGTACCTTCAACCTTTTCCTTCTTCTTCAAAACACTTTACTTCACCAACTTTCAGAGTTAGCATAACTAGATTCTTCTTTTATAGCCAAGAACAAGCATTCATTATCATCAAAATCTCCATAATCATATTCATCATCAGAAATACCAGCATCTTCTTTGACATAGTAAGCTCTTTTAATCATCTTTCCTTTATTCTCCTTACACTTATTGTTCACGACTCTGTTTGGAAATCTAGAAGCATAATTACTTGCATTTCCACAGCTAAAACATTTGAAAGGTAGTTTACCTTTGTACTTACCAGTGCCCTTTTTCATCCTTCTCACAAATTTAGCTTCCAAATAATCAAGATCATCTCCATCTGAATCGTCAATATTTTTTTATTTTCTAGCCTTAAAAGCAGTCTCCACTTTTGTACCATTTTTCAAACCAAACTTTCTCATTTCAAATGAAGTTAGTGTACCAATCAATCGATCTCTAGAATAAGTATTAAAATTTACAACTCCCTCAATAGAAAATACCTTTTCACTCTATGAATCAGGAAGAGTTTTGAGGACATTCTTTACCACCCTAGGTTCTTTCACTTGTGCACCAAGACCTCTCATAGCACTTACCAGTTCATCAACTCTCTGCATGTAGGTTGAAATTGTTTCATTTTCATTACATAATCTCAAATTGTGCCTTTTTATTTTGAACCTTACCTTGTTTAACCTTTTCAACTCCTTCATAAATACTTTCAATCTTGTCCCAAACATCTTTAGTAGTCTTAAGGTTCATAACTTTAACCAATTCAGAACTTGAAAGACTGTTCATAAGAATAAATCTTGCCTTACCATTTATTTCATGTGCCTTAATCTCATCACTTGTGCTCTGACCATAAAAAGGTGCAACATACTAATTCTTTATTACCTTTTCAATTTCAAATCCATGAGCTGCCAAACATCCTTCCATTTTTGTCTTCCAAAATACATAGTCTATTCCATCAAATTTAGGGCAATCAATTTGTTTCTCCATCTCAGATCTACCTCAAGCGGTTAAGCTCTTCTCCAAGGAACCTTGCTCTAATACCAATTATTAAATGAACAAGACAACTGAGAGGGGGGTGAATCAGTTGTAGAAAATTAAAACATCAAAACCCTCAATAGTAATTAGGTCCACATGCATTCATTAAACCTTTATTTTGTTCTAGTGATTAAACATGAAATGTAGATAATAAAAAATGAAATAACAACACCATACACAAGAGAACACTAGATTTACTTGGAAAACCTAATGAGGGAAAAGCCATGGTGGGGATTATCTCAAAATATAAGTAATTGCAAAATTGGTACAAGGGCTCACTACCAAAATAGGACACATTGTCCAAAAAGCTCACATTTAGGGCTCACTACCATAGAAAGGACACAAGAAGATAGAAGAGAAATGTTACACAAAGAACAACTTCTCAATGCAATAGAAAATCCACCACAAATTCTCTAACACTTTCATAGCCTTATTTGAAAGATTGCAGACACCTTCAACTCACTACATTTAGGAATCCAACACTTTGAAGTTCTCACCGCTCTGCTCAAATTTGCTTACATCACACACCTCTTTTCTTTCTTATCTTTCCTACCTTGACAACCTTCAACATATCGACTCATACTTATACCATCCTCAGCCTTGAAAACTTTCTCCAAGGTCGGCAATACATGCTTCACACTTTAATTTCAAATTAGGTCAACACTAAACATTCCGGCAATGGATAGTGATGAGGGATAAATGTGTCTTTATTTTTACTCCTTTGTTTACCTTTTTACCTCTTTATTCCTACAGAACCCCTTGTAGTTCCTATCACTATTTGTTAATGAGGTAGATATATTTAATAAAATGCAAAGAGAGGATATGAATTTGTGAATATATCAAAACCTTTAATTATTTACTAATTATCCTTGTGATTATGAAAAGTAAGAGATGATTAGGTGGATGATGCATGGGAGAAATGGGAGCATCGATGGAATGAGGACAAGAACTGTCTCATGAGTCATGTGTCTCTTTTGATTAAGTTGGGTCTATGTTGTTTTGTTTTTGGAACAATGTTAAATCTGTAAATCTATTCTTAAGAAGATTTTAAAGGTTGTTGGTCGTAGACCATAACAACCCAAACAATCATATATCTTTTTGATTAGTTTGTTATAAACTGGGCGACATATGATCTTTATATATATGTATGCTAAGACTTAAGTTAGTAATCGGTAATAGATATCTGAAAGTTTTTATTTTGATAAAAGAAAGATTGGAGTTTGAAATCTTGTTTTGCATACGCATTGAGTAGAGTAAATTAGGCTTTTGTTTCTTCACTAGAAATCGGAGAAGGTAGGGATCACTTCCTCGATCACCCAGTGACTAGCTGTAGCATCCATGTGTTGTGTGGTAATGAGACTTTCTTAGTTTTAAATCAATTTTGATCTTTAATCATCATATTAGTATTTAAATGTTTTGCTAATTATTATTTGATGTATCGGTGATTGATGTGTTCTATTTTGATATCATGCTATAGATACATTTGGTTTAGCAAATTACTTTGCAATCAGACTTCGTTAATGTGTTTACTATTCTGCATAAATTTGGTTTAACAGATTGTTGCAGACAAGTGTTAATTAGATTGCTTATTAATATGTGTGAACTTTATTTAGTGCTTTACATTCCATCATTCATCTACTTCAAGTATTTTAGTGTTAGTAAGAACTAATATTTATGTTTTATTGGATAGTTTTAATTTGTTGTTATTGCAAACTGTTCAGCCCAAGTTTATGTCACACAAGTGACAAGAGGTTAGAAAACCAAATTTTTGATCAAATGCAATTTGCAATGTAGTTGCATCCATCCCCACTTAGCTTTTTATGTTCATCCCTTAGGAAAACAACCCCAATATCTTTCACAAGCCTACACTTCCAGATTGACATTGAGGAGTAAATTGAGGAACTTACGAAATTCTTGAATTTTGATCTCAATCCATTCACCAATTTAAGATAGAAATACAAGGATAGTTTTACCCTAAACATCAACCACAATTTAATCCAATCATATAGGAATGAAAGTGGACCAAAACAACACTTAACTGAGACCCAAATTAAATATCACATGTCACGTTACGCCTTCATTAATACTTGAACATCTTTGAATGTAGTGTAGACACCAGGTCAACCGTTACCAATGAAAACATATTTAGCATTAAGCACATGATTCCTTAAAATAATCTCAAACTTTCGGACAACAAAATTCACTTGAACATGATCCAAGAGCATCCTAAAAACCAACAACTTCCTTTGCAACAAATTTCACCAGAAGAATATAATCATATTGTTTATCTAGACAACACTACGAGATACTGCAATATTCTGAAACTCAAAAGAATTTCTTCCAATACTCCTAACCACAAATCCTCTTGACACAAACAAGAGAACAACATCATTAACTCTCCTTCAAAACCACAAGTCCTAAAAAGCAATTGTAGAGAAATGTGGAGAAAATACATTTCTCCCAAACACCTTTGTACAACACTGCAAAACTAGTTCACATACTAGTGAACACAACTTCCTCTGACCAATGATCCAGAGGCCTAAATTTTGGATATAGAAACTCTGAACAACTCTAACCAACATATCCAAGCCACAAAATAAAATCTTCAACATAGAATAAATGAGAAGAAAAACTAGAACACCTCTGCAAACCAAAACACCTTGTTCCCTTAATTTATCAATTTTCTCAGTATCCTTGTCATCTTCATCATGCAACAAAATTCATCAACACATAATTGAAATCAATGACAACACCAGCTTGTTGGAATCAATGACAACACCTTCATACTTGCAACATGGAATAGTATTTTAGCTATGTTATGATCTACATGGTCACCTAGATGGTAGGTTGGTATTTTTGTGTGTGGTGAGCTTGTGAAGTGGTTTTCCCTCCCATAAATCTTACTCATTAAGTCTCATATAATAATGGATATATATACTTGACCTTCATTGAGTGAGAGGGTTCCCTTTCTATTTTTACATGTTAGATTAAATTAAATTTATATTAATTTCTTACAGATCCTATTATATCAATGTTGATTAAAATCAGTAGAAATAAAGGAAAGTGAAACCATTAAGGAACTAGATATAGGAAAAATGAACAAAGATTCAAATTAGGTTAACCAAGATGCTAAATTCAAAATATGTAGCTAGAGAAATATAATATCCATTTAGTAAGATCTCTTTCTAAATAAGGTTGCATCACAATACATATTAACTTGATTCACTAGTAGCACAAAATGTAATTAAGATAAGACAAGATAAGATTGGAAATGGCAATCATTGGAGCCTTTCAAGTGTCATGCAAGGAAAAATTATACAAGATAAACATAACAGGGGAATAATCAAGGGGTGGTTATGTTGATTCCTTCTCATTTATGTTTATAATATCACTTTTTATTGTACTCATGAAATAAATGAGCTAATATTCCACCTACACATAATTTATGAGTTATATGTAGATTTTAGTTTATAACCTAAGAAATTTCTATTGTGTTTGAAAGAAATAAATTATAATATCTCCAAATAGTAGGTTCAATATGATTTGAGGAAATCTATTTATAAAATTCAATGTAGTGCAAAAAAAGGGGGCACAAAGAGAACAAAAATATGCATTAACAAAATATTTGAAGCATCCTTTGATACCTCGAGATAGAACATGCTCTTAAATTTGTTGAACACCCAAAATACTGAGAGGGGGTGAATCAATATTCTCTTAAACCAATCAAGCATTAAACATCCAATCACCAAAGCATATTCAACTGTAATAAAGAAATAAAGCATGGAACATTGACAACACCACATAGCACATGAACACCAGGATTTGTATGCGGAAAACCCAAAATGAGAAAAACCACAATGAGTATTAGCTCACAATATATTATAATTGGTTATAGTATATTTATAGAAGTGCTCACTGCAAGTGGAATCACTATCCATAGAGAAAAAGATAGAAGAGAGATGGTGGCTCACAACCTATTTTGAACTAGTAAAATTGCATCTTTCACATGCATGAAATACGGTTCCAATGAAGCTCAATAAACTAACTTTACACACTTCATCTTATTCAAATTCAACACTCTACTTTGTGATGCATTCACACAACTCTAATATTCAACTCAACATTCATAGCTTAACTTCACACATCTTTGATCAAATTCGCATCACATACATGTAGAACATTCTCAACATTCATTACATCCATCAAAATACCAAAAAAGGTCTTGCATATATATCCACATAAAGTATAACATCAATTAGGTTAGCCTAATTAGATGTAACACTCAAAATATGACTTGTCGGCTCCAAAAAAATTCATCCACACTATGCTTCATAATTCAAATCTTAAAATAACTTAAAATAGGTTGACATGAACCTATAATAGATCCAAAATAAGACTACAATACTTACTTAGCGTTCACCTACCTTAAAACTTGTTAGGTCGACATGACATAAGACCTAAAAACAAAAACCTTCAATTGTGTATCCACATCTCGACACGTGGACCTCAAAACTCAATTCCAATTGGAATCCATACTCTACTGCCATCTAGAAACTTATCCTCGAAAGCAAAAAGCCAAAAACTCATCCGCGAAGAAGTGCAGACTCTCCCACACAAATGTACTATATAGAGAATAATTGTAATTTGCCAAGTCGAACTCTGTTACACATAAATTTCAATCCACTTGTCAAAACATGATGAAATCTTGGAATTAGATACATCTAACATCCACCAAAATAATGTTAGAAGTGTAGAGTGAAACCTTTATTTGCAAAGTTGTGCGGACCCAAACATAGATGCTTTGTTACCCTGAATTAGCCGAATTGACACTTAGTCAATTTCCCACACAACTTACTTTTCTGGATCAAACCATCTTGCAAAGATGTCTTCCTCAACAGTCAAAAACTTGTTAGAACTAATAAAAATGGCCTACAACTAAAATCTTCACATAAGTTACAATGTTGACATCAATGAAAACACTGCAACACATCATTATATACCTTTGATTGTTCCTCAAACTCATGTTGTCAAACAACAACATCAATGACATTCGTCCAACAATCTCCCTCTTTTTCATTGATGGCAACATGCCAAAAATTCTCCAAAGCATTCTCCCACTTTGGCATCAAGTGCAAAGGGTGGCTATACAACTATTATGAATTTCACTGGAACTCCCCTTGAGAAATATGTGCATATATACAAACTAAAAATGATGGATTAACTCCTCATGAGTCATGTACCGGATCAAAAAACCAAAAAATTGTACTAGAAATAATACTATATAGTTTGCATATGTACAAAGAATCTAAACATAAATACTAAAATGCATAAAAATTGAGAAATATGTCAACCGAAGGTGGTTGACCCCTAAATTTTTTACAAATGGGCTTGCCATGTTGGCCTACCTTCTTCCCAGTCTTTCTTAGCTACTACAAGTAATCTATACCATGTTTCAAACTCCATAAGTAGCTCTTCTCCCTCTTCCAGAATTCCAGGTACTAGATTCATCTACTTAACTTTGTCTACACTCAAAATATATTTTGAAACAAGTAGGAGTTTGGGATTGACCAAGTCCCTTATTTCCCCAAACTACAAGATGATGTGCTCATTCTAGGCTTGTAGCTAAAAAAAATTCTTATGCAAGTATTCTATTGCATTCCTTGTTTCTCTAGTTTAGTCAATTTTTGGATCAAATGCACTTGAGGCAATATTGATTTGAGACTTAATGGAGTCCATCTCCTTCCTTATACTTTGTTTGGCTTCGAGCCACTTCATGCCATATTGATATAGAGCCTTTGTCTCATCAATGCACCCTTTAGCATCCTTCAACAAATTTTATTTTTTTGTGCAATGGTACATTTCTCGATAATTTCTAGCATTTTCTTATCATTGATTCTCTTTTCCACTTCTTTCTTTGCTTCTTATTTCAGTCCAGATGCATATACCTTAAAAGAATTGATTAACAATTTCAGATTTCCATGCCAAATAGTGATGTGTCAATATTTTCACTAGGTATGGTCTCTTATAGTGCTTTCATTGCTTCTTCCATCAATTCACCACTCTTCTAGTGTGTCTCAATAATCTTTATTCTTGCAAATGCATGAAACACATCTCCCAGTTGTAGCTTATGAAGGGGAGAGGTATTATCCAAATCAACACTACCTTGTTACATCCACAATTGTAGTAGTTGTGATGACACAATAGGTTGGAACTTGGGTTGCATACTCAATATATTTTCAAGGGATCTCTAGAGGATCCAAAGGATTCACCAGAAGCCTTTGTTAACTCCACACCCTTTCCCTTTGATTCTTCAGTAATTCCGGAGCTTATTAGATTTTTTTGTTTATGCTTGTGCATCTTTGGATGCAACCTCATCTTTCTTTTTACCATCCTTTTCATGTTCTTATTATTACTTTACATCAGCATTCTCTTCATTATCATCTTTGTTTTCTTCCTTTGTAGTGTTTTTAGTATTAGTCAGAGGAGCAAATTCTTCTTGTACCAAAAGAGGAGTACTGTTTTCCTTTGCAATGTCTTCTTTGATCATTGCATCCTCGACATTTAATTTTGTCATGTCCTCCACTTCCAGAGGAGTGTTTTCTAGTGCAACTTCTTCATTTTTATCATGCTCATGTTGAACATCATCTGTCTACGCATCATCTTCAATGTTTTGTTCTGGAGCAAGGATTTCCTCATTCACTTCATCTCTAATCTCTGATATCATTCCTAGTTTTGCTTAGTTCTTAGCTCTTTGTTGAATATTATGGCCAAATTTTCTTTATCATCCTCAGAGAGGAGCACTTATTCTTCCCAATGCTTCTTCCTTAAGCTTTGCTTCTTTTTCTACAACTTCTTTCCTTCTTTCCAAAAAAATATTCCATAAATATGTAGGAATATGTTTCTTGATATTCCTCATATCAACCTCAAGAAAAACAATGTACTTGACTATAGCTTCAATGATGGTGGTCTTATCCACCTCATCTATATCTTTGTACAGATTTGTGGTCTCTTCTAACATATCATTTTGTAGAATACTATTGAACAATGCCTCTAATTTCATAGGTGAGTGAGACCTTACCAGTTCTATTTGTCCTTTTTCTTTGCTTTTACCCAAAGTCTACTTTTGACTTGTATCTATTTTCTTCTTCTTTTTCTCTAGTGACACCTTCTTGGCAGCTTCTTTCCTCATGTGGATAATAAAATTCTTCTTTTCTTCCTCGATCTCCTCTCCACTCTCGGTGTCAATAATATCAAACCTTCTTCTTTTTACACTGGCTTCACCTTGTGGAGCATCACTTCTCCTTCTCTAGACCAAATATGATCCTTCTTCTTCCAATTCTTCTTCTTCTACAACATTTAAATTGTAACCTTTTCTCTCACAACTTTTTTATTTACTCTTCTTCTCTTAGCAGGGGCAGTAGGTGGTGCAACAGTATTAGTTTTCTTCTTCTCAATTCTTGTAGTTTGCACAATAAGAGGGGATTTCTCCCTTATTGGAGGACTAACAATTATTTTCCTCTTATCTCCAATAGACAATATAGTTCTAGAGGACTTCTAGATTGTAGGAGGAGTGGTAGCTGTCCTACCAGATCTTCTTATGGTTGCTCCTAAACCACTTGACTCTGCCTTAGCTTTTTCTTCTCTTAAATTCCACATTTGTTCCTTTGACACACCCATCTCCTCTGCAATCTCTTCCACCATCTTCCTGACCTTTTTATGAATTATTGGTTTCTTTTGTTCTATGTGTACCTCCATGTATTTATCCTCATATGCTCCATATCTTGCTTTGGTGGTGTCTTTGGGACTCTTCAACAAAATGTCAGCAAAACCAACAAGATCTACCTTTGTAACCTCATATCCTAATTTAGGAACCCATACATTTCTTGGTTCCATTGCCTCCATGATACATTCATTTGTAGACACCAAAAATGTGATGTCATTCTTGTATTTCTCAACTATTTTCCTTGGGATTATTTCTCTTTCATGCATTATCCTTTGAAATACTACAAGGAAAACAACAAGAGCCTCATATTGTGCTTAAACATCTCCAAGACTTCTCATGAAATCTGCAATCTGGTGAGCAACTGGTCTTCCTTTCAACTAGGTTACACTTCCAATTTTGGGAAGCTCCTTCAAGAAATAAAATAGAAAACACAACCAAAGTTCCATATTTAAATGCATACTTCTTCTTCTTTGTTTGCTTCAAGTTCTCCATCAATTTTTGCCTAAGAAACTCACAAAGATCATAATCCACACCCTTTTCAACCATTTCATATGCCACATTAATTGTGGTGGCAGACATTGAATTTTCCCTATTGGTAAAATAGATCTTGTATCCAATAACTATTGTAGCATACCTAACAGTAGGATTTCTAATTGTGTTAATAGAGCTCTCTTGTCATAAGTAGCACCAGTAAGTTCCATAACCACTTCATTTTTGATAGATTTCAAAATAGGAATGGGTTTGGTGGAGCATAGAACAATAACCTCTCTTATCACTTCCTTAGTTATCATACCAAACATATCAGTCCAAAAAAATTGATCATGTATTCTGCTTAATTCCATTCTAACCCAATTGACATCATAACAAAAATTACGAAACCATTGTCATACATCCAGTTTCTTTGCAACTAGGTTTTTGTATTATGGTTTTAGGGTGAAATATTCTTTAGTTAGCTCATTTTCCTACAAATGTCCTGGCTTAATATGAGGGTATTCATCCATTTTACCATGAATATAGATCCTAATATCTTTAGTTGAAAAAAACCCATAAGGAATATGAGAAAATGTGCCTAACGGGTCATCTTCTATGGATTTCACAAGATATTTCTTGAATTTAGGTTGTGGTTTCTTTGTTACTTCAACAACCCTCAGTGTAGCCATTGCAAAATAGATTCAAACTACTTTTCAAACAAGGTTCTTCAAAAACTAGGGTAAACAAGATTTGTAAATACCTTTTTCTTCACTTGTCGAACTAGGGTTTTGATGCACTGAATCTCAATTCACCTTGATCACTTTGAATTCTTTCCTCGTTGTTGTACTCCTTCTCAAATGTCTTTGTGAAATGAATTTTCCTTAGTGAAATCACTTATAATCCTTCGATCTGACCTAATTTTGTATTAAATGCTTCAAACAAAAAAGCTATCAACCCTTCATCTGTATACATAGTCAACTTTTGAAGCTCTACAAACTTCCGCATTAAGATGTTTTCTTCTGCAATCTTCACCAATAGATCAAGAATCTTGATTTTCATCATATATCTCCATGTTGAGGCATCAAAATCTCTTCTCTGGTGGGGGATAAAAGATTTCCATTAAATCTCCCCCTAAGCCATAACTCTTAGCTTAGTATCCAGAGGAAACATCTAGACTAGAGGATGGTATAGATTCTTCCTTGACTTTTATCTCTTCCTTCTTTCTCTAGATCTTTTCCATTTTCTTCTTTGTTTCTATTGAATCCACCTTTGTCACTGGTTCATTCCTCTTTACCAAATTATCTTTCCTTGTATTTTTGCTTCTGCAAGACTTAGCAATGTGTCCAGGCCTATTGCAATTGTAGCATGTGACATTCTTCTAACCAATATTCCTTTCATTCATTTTAGATCTACATTTATTAGCTTTATTCCCAAATCCATAGCATGTATAACAATAACCATTGAAAGATTTAATCATTCTACCATTGTTATAGCCATTCATCATTTGACTTTTGCATTCACTAGCTTTATGACCAAATATTTTTGCATGTAAAACATTGACTAGAAAAGGATGGAGCATGTTGATTCATTATGCTTCTACATCCCATTGCCTTATGTCCAAATCTATTACAAGAATAGCAAGAACCATTTAAATATGGATGCCTTTGTACATTTGGTTGTTTGACCGATGATCTTCTTTGATTCTGAATCTTCTTGCCATTGATCTTATTATCTTCAATTTTCTTTGGTTTATTGATCTCATTTTTTGTATTTGAGCTTTCTCCTATCTCAAACCCTAATCCACCTTTGTCTTTAGAGCCTTTTTTATTTGAAATCATCTCATCAAGCTTTGTAGCACTCATTTTGAATTTATCTTCATGACTCCTTTATTTCTCCAAATATGATCTTAGATTCATAACTTCTTGTTCAAGCCTTGTACATCCTTTGATTTTATTTTCACCATTGCATTCAAACATTTTCAATTCTTTTCTTTTCTTCAACTTGTACTTTCAGGCCAGTGATGGATTTATTTGCTTGCTTCAATTGCTCACTGACTTCCTTATGCCTTTCTTTGAATTTCATGATTTGCTCTCTTAATTTTCTGATGCATTCATTTGCTTCTTTGATATTTTCTTTAAGATCTATGTTTTCATCTTCAGTCTTTTCAAGATCTTCAAGGGCAACTTTGGGTTCTCCATCTCTGTCAAGCATGCAATCTTTTTCTATGAATCCAACTATTGGAATCTCTTTCTAAGGATTTGGAAATTTTCTATTAGCCATGTGTTCAACCTCCAAGATCTTCCCAAATTGATTAAGCTCCTTCCAAGGAACCAAGCTTTGATACCAATTGTTGAACACACAAAATACTAAGAGGGGGGTGAATCGTGTTCTCTTTAACCATTCAAACATTAAACATCCAATCACCAAAGTATATTCAACCATAATAAAGAAAGAAAGCATGAAAAGCTAACAACAACACATAACACATGAACACCAAGACTTTTACATGGAAAACCCAAAATGGGAAAACCACAATGAGGATTAGATCATAATATATTATAACCGGTTATATTATATTTATAAAAGTGCTCACTACAAGTGGACTCACTATCCACAAATAAAAATATAGATGAGAGATGGTGGATCATATCCTATTTTGAATTTTTATAATTGCATATTTCATATGCATGAAATATAGTTCCAATGAAGCTCAATAAATTGACTTTACACACTTCATTTGATTTAGATTCAACACTCTACTTTGTTCTGCATTCACACAATTTTGATCTTCAACTCAACATTCATAGCTTAAATCCAAACATCTTTGATCAAATTCACATCACATGAACATTCACAACATTCATTACATCCATCGTAATATCAAAAATTTGTTGCATATATATATATATGCATCAAGTATAACATCAATTAGGTTAGCCTAATTAGATGTAACACTCAAAATGCATGACTTGTCAACTCCAAAACTTTTCATCCGCACTATGTGCCATAACTCAAATCTTAAAATAACTTAAAATAGGTTGGCATGGACCTATAATAGATCCCAAATAAGATGAAAATACTTACTTAAGCCATCACATACCTTTAAACTTGTTAGGTTGGCACGACATAAGACCTAAAAATAAAAACCTTCAATTGTGTATCCACATCTCGACACGTGGACCTTAAAACTCAATGCCAATTATAATCTATACTCTACTGCCATCTGGAAACTTATCCTCAAAATTGAAAAGCCAAAAACTCATCCACAGAGAAGTACAGACTCTCCCACACAAACGCATTATACAGAGAATAACTGTAATTTTTTGGGACAAACTCTATTACTCATAACTTTCAATCCACTTGTTAAAACGTGATGAAATCTTGGAATTAGATACATCTAAAATCCACCAAAATAATGTTATAAGTACAAAGTGAAACCTTTATTTGCAGAGTGGTGTGGAACCAAACACAAATGATTTGTTACCTTGAATTAGCCAAATTGACACTTAGTTAATTTCCCACACAACTTACTTTTCCGATATAAACCATCTTGCAAAGTTATCTTCCTCAACAACTCAAAAACTTGTTAGAATGATCAAAATGGCTTGCAACTAAAATCTTCACATAAGTTACAATGTTAACATCAATGACAACACTGTAACACATCGTTATATACCTTTGCTTGTTCCTCATGCTCATGTTTCCAAACAACAACATCAATGGCATTCTTCCAACAATCTCCTCAAACTTCCAACAAAATTCCTATACCAACATGGTTTTGGAATAGTGTGATTATCCTTAGACCTTACAATTATTATCTTCATTCTTGAGATAAGTACATAAGGACCAAGATGATGATATTCTTACTTTAGAGAAAGACATTGAGATGATGGGTTGTAGTGGTAATAATTGAGTGGAGAATGAGACAAATGTTATGAAGGAGATCTTAAAATAATATGTGAAACTTATATTTAAATATTAAAGGGGTTTTTTTAGTCAAATTCATAATGTATATTATCGTTAAAGTAGAGGTATTATTTTCCATCATTAGGACAAGAAACATGAGTTTTTAGAAGTTCATATTTATCTGTGGGGATTTTATTTTATTTTTAAGAAAACTTGGGGCATAGTACAAGATAGTAGCCATCTTTACAAACCAATGAACTATAATTTTCCAAATATGGTCTTCTTGATCTTAACTATTAAAGTGCAAGCATAAATAAAAGGCTAACTAAGTTAGTTAAAAGGTAGGTGACAAAGAGATTGGTATGGCCATAGTAGGTTCTAAATGTTCTAGGAAAACTAAACTAGGCATATGCTTTTGGTCAAGGTGGCACAATCATTTAGGGACTTGATAAAGCTAGGTGAATAAAATAAGCCAATAAAATATCTAAGATAAACCTAAGTGACCACCTTTATAAAAAGGTAATACACATATTCTTTGAATTTATTCAACAAATTTAAAGGTATAAAGATAAAGTCTAAGCAAGGAGATAAAAATGAATACTGAGATAATCATTCTAAGGAGGTCCTTCAAGTATTATCATTAGTAGAATAAATATGTGTGTAATTGCATGCTACTAAAAATCAATCAAAATAATTTTTAGGACAACAATAATCATGCAAATTTGAAAGCATAAAGTTAGTGTAAAACCTTTATCACTGGCCTAAAACTCTATATAGCTCTAGCTCAAGAAGAATATTTTATTATTTATAGCAATTAAAAAAGTAAAAGTACAATTAATTTTGCACTTCATTTGGATCACAAATCATGCATTTATGGTCAAATTATGCTTAATATGGAAGCAATTCATATTCATTTCAAAACCTAGAAATGAACAAGTTAATCATGGGAATACATGTTTATGATCCTATTAAGAGGTAAATCAATAATTTGTTTGAACTTGAAAAAATGAACTCAAATGAGAAAATACTAGGTGTACAAATCATAATGCCACATATAAAAAAATCCTTGAATCAAATATTTTTAATACTTATTAGTTGATGTAATAGTGTTTGCTCAAAAAATGTTGTGACTTGAATCTACTCATTAATAGAATAAGATTATACGACCATTATAATTAAAACTTCAAAAAATATATGCTTGCATAAGAAAATGAAATATAACAATACAATATGCTCACTTGAACATACTCAAATTTATATGCTAGAACCTAAATTAACTTGCTCATGGCTACCATTAAAATTTCTATGATCGTAAAATATTAATTATAAATATAAGTTCAAATACAAACAATCAATAGTATTGTAATAGTTAAAATTACATACACACACCTTTTTCCTTTATGTTTTAGGCCTACTTTAATTAGAATTTTTTTAATGAAATAACAAGTTTACAAGTGGCATATTCTTAATTTGGCTCGTGACATCATCTTATTTTAATCCCATTATCACTCATCCCTAGAAATCAGTCTCGATACCTAGAGCACCCATTTCTCATCTTAGATTAGATCCACAACCATAAAATTGACCTAGGTTATTTCTACAATTGTGGATCTTAACCCTAAACTTTTAAAATTCAAAGTCAAAGCAAATCTTACCAACACTTTCCCACTAGTTGTTTTGAGTTGACCTAGCACATATTTGTGTTGATTTACATATTGTGGTGTTGTATTTAAATACATTCATTTAAAATTATTCCATGAATTTGGAATAGATAAAGGGACAATAAAATAGCATTCAAATGAAGCATTGTAGTAGCATTTCTTAGATTAAACATCAACATATATCATCCTAGGCACTACTTTCTTGCTTGATGTCTTTGATGTTGGTTCATAGCTATTAAATTAGTTTGCTTAGGGATTTCACCAAGGAGAATGCAATCCTTGCAAATTAGTTGATTCTTAAATGTGTTTATAAGCACTACTAGTTTCACTTATTATATTTTAGATATCAAGGCAAGAGAAATATATTCTAGTAGCTTGATTTCTAATAGTTCATTTCCATTGGTACATGTTCAAGTCCATGGACCAATTCAACTCATAGGCATAGATCTAAATCACAATAAAACATATTCAATTTGCAAATTATAAGGTGGTTGTTTGATTAGGCCCTAAAATTCCACCACAATGAAAAATTAATTCCTAACATTTTTAACAACATTTTCCATCTTTGAAACTTGATCAAAATTAACTTAATTCATTTAAAGTTTACATTTAATTTCAATACTAGTCCCACCTCATCATCCTATATTAGATTTATTTATCATTGTGATTTAATTAACTTACCTAATATTATTTTGTAAGTGTGATTTATTCCATTACATAAAACAATGAACTTGACTTTCTTACACTCCCTACATTTTTCTTAATATTTATCCTTCCACGTTGAGGTTTCAATTTTGAATATTTTGATATCATATATCTCATGTATCATATCAGAGCGTAGGTTCATACACTGGGCACTCTGGTTTCATCTAAGCCCATTACGTTGTCCTAGTGAATTTTTTAAGTGAAGTTGTTAAGTGATCACGATGATCATGACATTGATATTTAGCATCATGTGATCTATGGAAAAGACTAGAGTGAAAAGAAGAATTGTTAAAGGGTTGAGGAAAGGATGTAATGGTATGAATCACACCGTTGATGGAAATAAGTGTACTTATAGAATTATGTATGTAATTTTTTTTCCCCTGTAAATGTGAGAAACCGATAATTGTGCATTGGTTGAGTGTTGTGAATACCCCATACTTTTTTTGTGGGCCCATAACCCACGGGTCCCATGGGATGATGATACGGTGTACCCATCCATTCAAAATATGTGGTATTTGGTGTGGGATTAACCATACCATTTTGTGTGTTTGTATGTTTTTTTACCTGATTGAGGGCCAACCCACGTGTGGTTTAAAATCTATATATACATAAGAGTAGCCAAAAGGTAGCTTCATAGAGTCTTTTCTTTTGGTTCTCTAGCCCCTCAATCCGTGAAGGGGTAGTAGCAGTCATAAATTTTCTTGGGCGGAGTGCGCAACGTACACACATTATGATGCAGATCACTCTTAGCTCAACCGATGCCAAGGAAACATACTCACTACTTCCCCTTACGATGGATCAGGGTACTTGATCCATATGTGCTAGCCTAAACCCCACAATTTTGAGTACAACAACATTGGATTGTTAGTTTATGCCTAGCCCTCCATAGGGATGATGAGCTAGCATTAGCGAGTCAACCTCGTTCATATGAGAGGTGCAGCTCGAGTAGCCCCATATTGATATACTCATATATGTATTGTATACACCGTATCTACACCTGTTCTGACATGATGCAATGGATACGATGCCACACCCCACTAATGTTCTGACACAACATTGGTGATGATGTTGTGTTGCTGATGGTAGCGAGCTGGTCTCAAGTGTTGGGGATACAGAGTCAATTTTGTCATCATAGAATGGCATCTAAGACAACAGTGCCTTAGTGATTTCATTTAAATCACAACAAAGGCACAAACAACTATACCATAAAGCGGAAGCAGGCACAGTTGATCCCCCATTGATCCTCTGAGAAAAGTAAATGCTAGACAAATAACAGATTCAACACAAGCATAGATTCAGTAATACAGAATCAGACAACCATGAAAGACAAAAAGTATGAACACATAGATATACGTGGGGAAAACCCTTTCGGGTAAAAAACCCCACACTCCAAAAGATCGATCCATTGTATTATTCAGCAACATAAAATAGTTACAATAAAATCTCAGGCTCATAGCCTATACAGGAGTCACATCTTGTTCAAACTGGAGAATACAAGCAATAACAACAATCAAAACCTTCATGTAGTTACAATGACATACATCTGTCATACTACATAGATTCCCTTCAGCTCTTCAAAACTATCTCAGCCAGCCTCACGGCCAGCCCAGCCATACGGCCTATCAGGTTCACATCCTTTTAGATCTGTGACACCAAGGGTTAACGGTTACAATGCCATTGCATACCGTCATTACACTTTGCCACCTTTCTCGACCAAGTACCAAGTATTCAACTCTTCCAAGTCATACTTCTCAGTCTTTTCAACCAACCAATCGGGTGGCATAAATATGCACCTTATCTCTATCAGACAAATCCAATTGCCTCTGACCAAGTAGCCCTGCAAATATGCATCGAGTCGTCCAAGCATTCAATCCATGCCTTAGATGGGTTCCAATTCCAACTAGAAATCGACCTGCAATAACTGCCTTTCACTGTTTTAGTCTTTGATCGATCAGACACTGCCAACTTGCCACGTGTCCTCCTATAATTTGACTACCACTCTGACACCGAGTCCAACTCAGTCAAACTCTACCCCGAGCTCATCCAATCTCTTACCGTGTTACCATCGAGTCCAAGTCACCCTGCTGCGGTATGGCAATGAGCCTGTTTGACCCGACCTTGGCCTCCAACCGCGCTACTGCTAGGCTAGAATTTTCCCATCGCGGTATGGCAATAACCATCGGGTAGAGCATCAACATTCATACCGCGCTACCATGGAGGCCACTAGGCCACCCCGCGGTAGGGCGGTGACCGCTCTGGCAGACCAGCAACGGTCTCACTGCGGCCACCACGGTGAGCTAGTTCACCGTTCGTGGTGAGGTGATAACCACCAGGCCACACCGCAGGCGGCTTACCGCGGCCACCGTGGTCACTCTGAGAATCGACCGTGGTAAGGCGGTAACTATCACCAAACCGCTACCAACCAACCTCCAGTGGTTTAATGCGCCCACCGTGGCTTAGAGAATAAGCCCCACGGCAGGGCAGTAAACACCGAACCTATCTACCACTGCCATCGCGCCACCATGAAGTGACCCCTGTAGTATGGCGGTAACCACTACACCGACTGCCGCCGCTCACTGTGCCACCGCTAGTCAAGAACAGGACTATCACGGTAAGGCAATAACAGTACCCAACCACCAGATCGAGCAAGGTGGCCCGCGGTAAAGCGATAAACCGCACAACCGCGCCACCAAGGAAAGAATGTTGCGGTATGGCGGTAAAGGCCAAAATAAAGAAGAAAACGGCCAAGTCTTCAAGGGAAACCAAAATTTCGAGGCATCGATTTCCCAACAATATCCCACTTGACGAAGACATTTAGGCTTCCTCCAAACTCAAACAAGGACCAACACCATGCTTCCATGCTCCAACCAAGACACCTGCAATGACATTTGAAAATGTCCACCATCTCAGGCAACAACTCCAAACACAGGAACACGCCAAGGTGAAAAAGCACCAGTCTTAGGAACGCAAACATCTGATCCTCCAGGTGGAAAAAGGCACAACAACAACAACCAAGCAGTTAACGCAAACACATAAATTGAAACCAATCTCCAAAACAAGATAGAACATCAACCAGAAAGGCAACCACAAAACTGACTGCCCTTCATCCAACTGATCAAACCCCACATGACTGAAAAGTAGCACCCACAACAAGCGCAAACCATCCAATCATCCATACCTCTAAGGTATGACCATCAGGAAACTCACACCATCACTTAACCATCCATCTCAACAAAGAACAAGCACCAAGTGTCAACTAGTCGTAGACTAAACACGTCCAGGTACTCCCACTGCAAAGGTATAGTCCAGATGAGTGCAAACAAAGCACCATCATAAGTGATCCAGGCATACCAAGTCCACCAATCCCTGCACATAGAAATAAGTAACCATGTAGTTCTGAGGAACAACCACACTGATCTGCACCACCTGCAACCTCCTGCTGCAAGGAACATTTCTCTCATCAATCTTTCACAGTTCTTCCAAGGTTCCATATCTGACTAAAGAAGAGAGCATAGGAACCTTCGCGTCATCACCCAAGTGGCAACACAAGATCACAGAAAAATAGTGACCAACCTTGCTCCACAAAGACATCTCACATCTAAAGTCAAGAACATTCAGGAAGAAAAAGCCAGATTAGAGAGAAACAACAAATCATAATATGTAGCATCCTCCTACATACATTTCTAAATGCCAGCTATGTCAAGAATGATATTCTTCACATCCCGAAGGGAAAAGCCATAACAAAACCCAACATATCCGTGGATGTAAGCACCTCAAAGAAGATCAGACTCGCCCATATAACCATCTCCTATCAGTCCTCAAAAGCACAAGGAGATACATAATGCTATCCACCTTTCATTATGAATCCTCCAGACTCTCAAAACAACTCAAGATTCATATCATGAAAGCAAGCATAACACACATATGAAAGATATAATGGTTAAATACCTTTCAAATAAACTTTACTACTGAGCAGGCCAAGAAGAAAAAAAAAGATGCTCCTCTGAGATATACAAGTCACCGTGACTTACCCAAGAGCAATTTCCTTCATGGTCTCTGCTGAACTCATGTTCAACCAAGGTGCAGGCTGCTCAGACTTTCAACTATAACAACAACATTCTCAAAAGAATTCCAGCCTCACCTTATTCTCTATGCATCCATGAGCACCAGCAACCTGTCATTTCATGCTAACTCCAAACTGCAATAAACATGAAGTCCTCCAGCATATGACTAAAGTGCTCAAAACATAAAGAACCCCTAGACCGCTGTCAAATCTCTGAACCAATTGAACAGGAACTTATCATGACACCATGATCTACACATCTCCCTTAGGAGATACCATGCTTCAAGTGAACTATCCATGGTCTCAAGAGCAAAGCAACATGCCAAAACTCTAATGCACAAGCAAGAGTATACCATGACATAAAGCAAACAAACTCTAAACCAACATCACCTATCAAGCACCACCAACATCTCAGCCAAAGACTACCTAGTGACCATGCAGATGCAAAAGGAAGCTCTTCCTACAGCAACAGGATCTAAGAGTCCCACCGGAAGCATTTACAACACCAAAGAAGATCATTCACCACCAAGTGATGAATCCACAGTCATTGCTAAAGCTCCCACTGAACTGTGACACCGAGCTTTGCAAGCATCATGACCAAAACATCTGCAAATCCAAAAATCTCCAGGTACAAAACGACATGTCCATTGGACAACAACGTTGAACAACACCAAGATTACCAAATCAGGCAGACTACACCATCACTGTCAAAAGCTTACACTAGCTAGTGTATCAAGCTCTCCATGACATCGTGATTCTCATGCTTTAGGTTCCCATAACTGAATATTCAGGTACTCAAAATTCCATTCACCTTTTCATCTCAAAACAACCATGCAAATACACAAGTGACCATAGACAAGGTCAGCTAATAGATCTGCAACAACCAGAAGCAATCTCATGGATATTGACAATCCACTTCCGAGTTATCTAACTGCACCCAATGGGTAGCTAATCCATCAGCTGCACAACTCAGAGATCCACTTCAAAAAACTTGCAAATCTATTATCACACTGGAAACTACAAAATCGAGGTTATCAAAGAGAACAACCCACGTAGATGAACATGACTCAAACACCAAATCAAAGACGATATGATTTTCCAATCACGTCCACAACTCAAGCACCATAGTCTAAGCAACCATTAAGCACACACCACAAGAATGTTGAATGAGTAAAACACATACCCAACACTCCCATGCAGAGAAGATAAAACAACTCCTCAAAACAAGTCAAACTGCAGCTATCTCATCTAGTCACACCCCAAAAGCCAGGATCTAGAAAATAGCAGACAGCAGTTCCACACAACGCAAGTTTTCTCTTGACCATGTAAAACCTACAAAACCACAGTGTTTATAAAACACCCACGCATCTCCATCTTCATTGCTCATCTGGATGACTCAAGAGTCTGCACACAACCATCACTGTTAACCAGAACAATGAAAAACAACATGAACATGTGTCATAGACTTTTTAGGAAAATCTACACAAAACCTCCAGAGCCAAAGACATGAATCTGAACCATGCAAGTACAAGAAACAGGCACATAGGAACAACAGGTCCATTTCAGACCAATTCCAAAACCTCAGTCATGCACAAGCATATGAGAGAGCCAGGCTATCCAGAAGTTTCAGACCACCAGGATCAACTTCATAGCCTCCATGCAATCAAAGCAGTAGAGAAACTGCCTTCAGTGCTAAGTCAAGACACCTAACACAAGCGCACAACTTCATGGTTGAACAACAACACAAGCAACTCCATACCACCAGGGAGCCTCTCACACAGACACCCAGTATGAACACCACACTTTGTTGCAACTCATCCACAAGCACATCTCACGCCCTTTGCATCAGGAACATTTGCTGCAAGCCAGGAGCCTCAGACCATGTTGCCACAACATGATCAACTCCAGTCATCTCCAACATCTTTCAAGTTGCTTTTTGAATCAAAAGAAGCAACAACTTCCACTCATCGAAGGACCAATCACCAACTGATTTCTCCAGACTTCCTCAAGCTTGCCAGGCTAAGAAATCGACACAGGAGAAATACCCGGAACTTCAGTAACCAGGAGAAGGCTTTGACACCACTTGTTGGTATCATCAAGCCTCGACCTCCTTCAACCAGCTTTGATACCACTTGTTGGGGATACGGAGTCGGTTTAGTCATCATAGAATGACATCTAAGACAACAGTGCCTTAGTGATTTCATTTAAATCACAACAAAGACACAAACAACTATGCCATAAAACGGAAGCAGGCCCCATTGATCCTCTGAGAAAAGTAAATGCTAGACAAATAATAGATTCAACACAAGCACAAATTCAGTAATACAGAATTAGACAACCATGAAAGATAAAAAGTATGAACAAACAAATATATGTGGGGAAAACCCTTTCGGGTAAAAAATCCCCACACTCCAAAAGATCGAGCCATTGTATTATTCAGCAATAGAAAATAGCTACAATACAATCTCAGACTCATAACCTATACAGGAGTCACATCTTGTTCAAACTAGAGAATACAGGCAGTAACAACAATCAAAACCTTCATGTAGTTACAATGACATACATTTGTCATACTACATAGATTCCCTTCAGCTCTTCAAAACTAACTGTCTCAGCCAGCCTCACGGCCAACCCAACCACACGGCCTATCAGGTTCACATCCTTGCAGATCTATGACACCAAGGGTTAACGGTTACAATGCCATTGCATACCGCTATTACACTTCGCCACCTTTCTCGACCAAGTACCAAGTATTCAACTCTTCCAAGCCATACTTCTCAGTCTCTTCAACCAACCAATCGAGTGGCATAAATATTCACCTTATCTCTGTTAGACAAATCTGATTGCCTCTAACCAAGTAGCCCTACAAATACGCATTGAATAGTCCAGGCATTCAATCCATGCCTTAGACGGGTTCCAATTCCAACTAGAAATTGACCTGCAATAACTGCCTTTCACTGTTTCGATCTTTGGCCGATCAGACGCTGCCAACCTACCACATGTCCTCCTGTCATTCGACTACCGCTCTGACACCGAGTCCAACTTGGTCAAACTCTGCCTTGAGCTCATCCGAGCTCTTACCACGTTACCGCCGAGTCCAAGTCACCCTGATGTGGTATGGCGGTGAGCCTGTTCGACCCGACCTTGGCCTCCAACCACGCTACCACTGGGCTAGACTTTGCCCATCACAGTATGGCGTTAACCGGTGGGTAGACCATCAGCGGTCATACCGCCCTACCACGGAGGCCACAAGGCCACCCCACGATAGGGCAGTGACCGCTCTGGTAGACCGCTAGCGGTCTCACTGCGGCCATCGCGATGAGCCAGTTCACCATACACGATGAGGCAATAACTACCAGGCCACACCGCAGGCGGCTTACCACGGCCACCGCGGTCACTTCGAGCATCGATTGCGGTAACCGTCACCAGACTGCTGCCAACCAACCGCCAATGGTTTACCGCGCCCATCGCGACTTAGAGAATAAGCCTTGCGGTAGGGCAGTAAATGTCGAACTTGTCTGCCATTGCCACCGCGCAACCGCACCACCACGAAGTGACCCTTGCAATATGGCAGTAACCGCTACGCCGACTGTCGCCGCTCAGCGTGCCACCACCAGTCAAGAAGAGGACTATCATGGTAAGGCAATAACATCGCCCAACCACAAGACCGAGCAAGGTGGCCCGCGATAAAGCGGTAAACTGCACAACCGCACCACCAAGGAAAGAATGTTGTGGTATGGTGGTAAAGGCCAGAATAAAGAAGAAAACGACCAAGTCTTTAAGGGAAACTAGAATGTTGAGGCATCAATTTCCCAACATCGAGGACATGATGCCATGTGCATAGACATATGAAGGTACACCATGAGATTGTGTTATGATATCCTACTTGTGTGATGAGTATAATGGGGCCTCACACACTTGTAGAGGGATGCTCATGTTTGCTTTTGACAGTGTTTGGGTCGGTTAGTATATGGGTATGCCCTAGCCATGTATACCTCTGGCAACGGCGAGTACCTATGTGTGCCTTCTACATGAGGTATCACTATGCGGGGTGTGTCTTGCGCGTGCCTACTTCCACGAAGCCATGGACACACTGCCATGCAGAATACGTCCAGTGCGTGCCTTCTCCGACTGGCGTATGACCATGCCATGTGACGATGCGAGGCAGGGTGTAGCCGAGGAGAACACATTGGGTCATGTGGATGGCATGCTCACTCCACACCACATGAGGGCTATTGTTATAGCCTGACAATGTTTCCTCCTTCCTCGTTTGGTGGCTAGTATCTAGTCACGCAGTGTTGTATTGTGCAATTTTGAAAATTGAGGACTTCATATATGATTATTGATGATTTTAGATTGACTTTGAAGGATGACATTTTGTTTATGTTTGATTGTAATGGTTTAGCCACACTTTTTGATCTTATTCTCTTCTAGCCCTCGTGGTTAAATTTGATTTAGTGTTGACATTGCACACATTTCTTGCTTTATTAATTTATTGAATCTTATTTGATGTTTATTTTATGACTATGGTGGCTAAACTAGTTTATCCTTATTGTTTTTTAGGTTGGCCACGTGTCATATTGTGATTCCTCTCCAAGGACGTATGAGGTGGACTTGGTGATTGTATACGAGAAAGCATATACAAGGAACCTTGAGGATGGGGGTATGTGAGGTTGTTCTACAACTAGGACCCACTACCCACCTATGTGTGATGACTATCTTTTGGAGGCTAACCACCTTATACAAGAAGAGGTAGGTCATTGTGGTCTTACTTGGATGGTCTCACCATGTGTGTGTGGCCTAACACCATCAAGCCACTGAGTGTGAGATATGGATTATGTTAGATGGATATTGGCTCTTGGCTCTTGGCTCATGGTTTTGTATCATGGATTAGTATGCTGCTTTCCAGCATCCAGATGGACCCTTGTGTAGCCTTGTGATGTGAGTTTGAGTGTATGTAAAGAATGTATGTTAAATTATAGAAATTGTAACTATGAAATGATAAACTTGGGATTTTATGCTTGGGGAGTGATACATCGTGTTTTGTTGAATTTGAAGAGGTGTTATTTGAGGGTCTTTGCCGAATATGTGGTGAAATTTTGTGTTGAATAATGAATTAAGTGGAATGCTTTGTGTGTAAATGATGATAATAACGAAAAATGTGTGCTCTTTGTGTGTGAGTATGTTGCATTTTTATGGAGGTGTAGCATTTCAAGATAATGAATCGGCTTGAATGATTGGTACTAATGTGTTATGTTCCACCGTAGTTTGTGATTTTCAGGGATTTGGCTTCGGAAACACGGTGATGAAGGTAAAGTAATTGTGATATTTAGAGGTAGATACTTATAATGCTAAGCAGTAATCCGTTTTGGCACAACACATGATGTAGATTCATGGTTATGATCATTATGTGATTATTATTCTAACTGTTAAGTAGTAAATTGTCTACAAATTGAATGGATAAATAGGGTTGCTTTGGTTGTTGTGGCTATTGTTTGAGAGTCGGGTGAGAGGGACGGTGTTGCATCACTCATCCGTGAGCGCCCTGCTACATTGCAATTCTCTCTCATGATGTGTATGGCATGTGATATATATGTTGCTTCGACACTTTGTTTTATGCAGGTTTGCAGGTACCCAAGCCTCGATTCCACCTGCATTGTCAAGATAGGGTGAGCCTCATAAATCCCAATGGGTATGAAGTTGAAACAGAGTTGACAAGAAATTTCCCCATCCTAGTTCGTCACCTCGTCATTGTATTTGTCAATGTGGTCTATTTTGCAACCTCATTCTCATTTTTGGTATCTTTCCATTTTTTAGTCGATTAATTTTACTTGTCTAACTAATGTCATTTTAATTGTTGAATGGTTGTTGTTTATTGTGTTGTTGTACTTTTGATTGCATACATTTCGTTTCATCTTGCGACTTCTAGGAGTAAGTCAATGCTAAGGGGGGGAGGATGTAGTACCCCTCTACTTTTAGCCCTTCTTGACATGTAAGTAAGTTGTTTGTTTGTGATTTGTGAAGTCCTGTTGATTTTGTCGTTCGTTTTAAGCGTTAATTTTAATATGTTAATTGTTGATTTTGATGCATTATTATAATTGTTAATTAGTTAATTTAATTTAATGATGGTTACTATTATTGTTGAAATTAATTTAATTAAGCATTAAATTTAATTAGTAAAGTGATTACCAAGAATTTAATTAAATATTAAATTAGTTTAAAAATTTTAAATTATGTTTGTAGATTTAAAAAAATATCATTTTAATTGTTAATTTTCTTAATTATAAATAGAATAATACTTTAACTGCAATTTTGTTAAAATTTCAATTAGCAATTAAACAATATTATTTATTTAATTAAACAATATTATTTATTTAATTAAACAATATTATTTATTTAATTGTTATGGAGGATTTATTCAAAAATAAATATTTTGTTAATTACTACTTTCGATAAATTTTAAATATATATATATATATTGGTAATTACTTCATTCGGTAAATTTTAAAATCTATATATATAATAAATATATTTATATTTAAAAAGCATTCTTGGGAACGAAATGGTTAATTTAATTTAATAATGTGATGCTATATTTTTCTGTAGTTGCAATCAAACTTTAGTGGGGAGGGGAAGGTTTCTAAATTTTCTAGAATGAAGAGATTTTATTTGCCAAGCCCTAACTGTTTCATCCCTACTCTGCACCCTGATAAACCTCAATTTCATTTTATTTTTCTATGATGCCACGATGATATTTTTTGGACTATGTATGATGGAGTTGTTGAGTAAGTTTAATAAAATAAATAATATGCATTGTGACTTGTCAAACTGGCCATAAAAATTGTCAAAACTAACTTGAACGAAGCTCCCAAATTTCAAACGCCTCTGCCTTTGGGTAAATGAAATATAATGAACACCCTAATGTAGAATTTACCTAGGGAGAGCTATCAATTAGCTTGGGTAGGAAGAGCTACCGATTAGAAAATTAGTTAACACCTTAACTATAGAAAGGGGGCTGCCTCAACGCCCTTAAAATAGTAGGGGTTTTTTAGTTGGACTATCATCCCAGAGAATTCTAGCCTTTGTTTCAGAAGGAAGGTTGGAAGGATGGATGGATAGAGAGCTCTCGATGAAAGTGTTACCGGTCCCCACAGGGAGTTGAATTCAAGACAAAATACGAGGGTGGGCAGCTAACTAAAGAATAATCGGTTGTGGGCCCGAAGAAGGAATATATCCCCATGCCTTTAAAAAGCTGCTCTAAGTAATAAGAAAAGGCTACTCTCCATTCATTCCTCTTCCATCCCTTTAAGGAAGAAAATTTTATGCATATAAAAGAATTAATTTATGGTTATTTATAATTGCTATTCTTAAATCTTGATATTTTCAAGGAAATCTTTTTAAAAGTTCTCTAGCCTATTTTTAAATAAGCGTGGTTAACTTCCTTAGGGTTTGTTTGAGAGTCTTAGGATTTAATTCATTTATTTTAAGATTAAACAAGATGTTATAAGTGGTTATATATATATATATACGATCGTTGCTTGCACAACTATTCATTGCATAATTAATATATTTGTTTATTTATATGTATATTTGAATACTTCTATGTAAATTTAAACAGAGTTGTATTTAAATGAATACCAAAATATATGTATGTATTTATCTCACCTCATTTAATCATATAAAATCGTATTTTAATTTGCATGGATTAATAGGTTTATAATGTAAATAGATATAAATTTAAAATAGTTGTATTTATTTATGTGAAAGGTAACATCTATTTTCTATCTTTCAAAAGTAGAGTATTAAATAAAAGAAAATATAAAGAAATCAATATTCATTTCTTTTTACTTAAAATTGAAAAGTTGAATTTATAAATATTAATTTACTTTAATAAGTTAAAATGAATAGGTAAATTATTTGAAGAAGTCAAAATGATATTATTTTAGATTAAGCTATTATCTCCAAGAAAAGAAGTAATAGTTAAGTATATAGAAATAAATAAATATAAAGAAATCAATATTTATTACTTTTTACTTAAATTTGAAAAGTTTAATTTGGAAATAATAATTTACTGAAGTTAAAAATAGATCATACTGTTGTGTTTCTCACTTAGAAGAAGGGTACACTAGGACTATGCAAAATATTATGGTATTCTAGAAATTTGTATCCTAAATTGTAGCTTGTATATTTAAACGTATTCCATGATCATTTTATTAATCCAAGAAAGAGATACATGAACATATAGATGGTTTATTGAATTGTAGATTAGGTTATGAAATTATATTGAAGTGCTTTTAAAAGTCAAGGGGTAATATCTAATATTTTCATAATTAATAATAACGTTGAAGTGAACCTTGCTTAGGTGATTGTTTTCAATATTTGGAAGTTAATAAAATGAATAAGGATATATTTAAGTTGGAAAATTTTATTGGTTACTTAATCATTAATTCCTAAGTTGTTATCTAAGTGATCTTCTATTTGTATTGATAATATATATATATATATATATATATATATATATATATATATATATATATACAAAGGTGGCATTGATTAATTACTAGATGGTAGACATTGAATAATGTTAGAGTATGACCCTTAGTCAAACTATTATACTACTCTGGAAGCTATTGAGAAAACCTAGTTCTTGTTAAGAAATTATACTGCTTAATGGAACCATGCTTACCTGAATGTTATCCATTTGAGAAGCTATTTTAATTGATCTAATTTTAAGTTCCATAAGGTTGCAAATGCCTTCATATTATGGTTATTGAGCTTGTAAAATATGTAGGTTACGTAGTTTCTTTTAATATCTTATGAGTCGCGAATGTACTCACGATCACATTTCATTGATTGTATGTGCCTTGTTATTTGGTTGTAATGTTTGAATAAGTGCTCTCATTGTATAAGTAGTTAATTAGTGAAAGTGTGAAGATTTTGGTTTGTTGTTCAAGCTGAATTATTGGATTGGTTTTCAAGTTGAGATGTGCTCGGTTGATTGTTAACATTGTCATGATTATTACTTTTATTCTACACTTGTCTCCTTTGTAGATTTTACACAGTCATTCTGGAATTCCATGATGTGAGTTCTTTGGGAACCCAGGTATTTACGTACCCTTCAGTTGGGAGTATATGAATATTTGTGTTATAGTATCCCTTGCTTTTTCCTCTGTATGCCTCTAGAAGCAGTCACTTTATAAGTAGTCGTTGAGATGGTTGTATATTATGTTTTGGTTGATCTTGTGGTTTGGTCCTGTGGTCGTTTTGTTCGTTTGCTTTGGTCATGGGTCTTTTTTGTCAACTCCTAGCACGGGGGGTGGGCCTTCGGGTCCACATGGTCAGGTGGAACGTGCTATGCACCCCATTGGGTTCCCAGGTTGTGTTCGCAATGTGGAAGCGAATGCAGAGTCTCCAAAGCTTCACATTGTTGAAGACTTTTCCTCACCTTGTACCTTATCCTTCATTGATGTAATTGTTCTTGTACTTGATGTACTCTTCCCGTTGTTATAAGGGAAGCATTATGTAATGTATTAATGTAATCATGAGGTGTTGTATCTGTGGAAATACACTCCACAATTGTAATATTAAGATATGAGTTGAAATGTAATACATGATTAATATCTTTTCCTCTTTCTTGATCATGGATGGTTGTATGCCATCATTATGTAATCTTGGTTTTTATTCGCTTTTCGTTTTTGATAAAAGTTAGGGTTCGTAATGACTGTTCTGTGTACCCCAGAGGACGTTGATGACTTTGTAAATGTATAATTGCTTTCATGTAATGAAAGTACAAATTTATCTTACACAATGTTTCGCTTTCAAAAAAAATAAAATAGTGTGGTATTATGTTGTCCTTTGGGGTTCAGACAACGGGGAGTTACATATCATATTTGATTACAATTTGAATCCATATTTGTGCATTTATTATTGCATTATCTATCACCTAGGATCAAGACTTTATTGCAGCGTCTCTTTGATCTACCCTAAACAACCTATGGTTTCAATATTTAATGTCTCTCCTCCCATTTTAGATTTGATCATTCATGATATTTATAATTTTATGAAAGATTTGAAACATATTGTGGATTTACTTAAACTTTATAGTGATGATCATTTCACCCCTTCTCATAATGATTATCTTTAATAAATGATTGTATTTCTATGTTGCTTCCTTGTATGTTATCTTACTCAGGGTTCCTTATTAACTATGGTTTAAATTCATAATGCACATATGCTTTGTAACCATAATTAGGAAATGTGTTATAATTTTTATATGTATGTACTTTGATGGATTATTTTCATCAACATATACATGATGTTAGATCATTGGCTCTATCATGCTATGATATGGTTATTCCATGTTTATTCTTATTTGTATCATTGCATATGGCCTAAGGTGATGTGTATTGATGCTAGATGTAGTTTTATTCTTTTGATGCCCAAAGCTTTGAGTGCTTTAAGGAGACATGTATACCATTAAATTAAGCTATTTATTATAATGCTCCTTTGTTCTTTCATTATAATTTTGAGTACTCTTCCTACATATCATGATATCACTCTTTCTATACCCATATATTTATATTCCTTTAATGATCCATCTAAAGAGAATCCTAAGAATGTTGCCTTGTATGAATAAATCTCTTACATGCATAATGATGATGTATCTTGTGAGAATATATTTTATACCTCTTGTGCTATCTTTCTTTGGTTACTCATTGATTATCCTACTTGTGCCTCTCATGATTCATCGTTCCTTGAGGATCCTAGTGATGCATATATACCCATTGCACCTTCACACACACTCACAACTCCACATTCCTTTTCTCATGGCTTATTGATGACACATTTACTAAGGAGTATGGTGAGTGTTTTTTGTCTTCCCATGATAAGGTTGAACACTCTTGGATTCATGACAATTTAATTTATGATGCACATTGATTTAACACACTTATGATAATCATTTATTGGTAAAGAAGAGATAAATTTATATGTTAAATCCTTTTTAACCTTATATTATGCATACATACCTATTGACGCTACATTGATAAATATATTTGGTGATACCTTGGTTAATAGAGCTAAATAATTATTTAATTCATGTCATGTTTATTATACATCCTTCCATAATTTTTCATGTGCTTTCCTAGATTACTTTACTATTGGCCCTAGACCATGTTTTTTTTATGGTTTTCATCTTTAACTTTCTAGCGTCCCTTCCTTAGGTGACTCTATGTTATTTTTTATACATCATACGTTGATGATATGCCACTTTTGTTGTCCACATAGACTCTCCTTTGGATCCTTTTATGCTTTCTTATGATGTATCTTTAAGTGACTATGAAGACACTCCTATACACCTTCAATTTAATGAGCACATATCTTGGACTTGCATTAGGACAAAGAAAACATGAGGATATTTTATAGTTTTTAATTAATAAATGTGTGGATAATGTGACACTTGTTTATGATATATTTCCCATCCTTTCCCATTACTACACATGACATACATGCATATATAGGTATGAGACATGTTGAGAATGATATTTCACTTTATCTTTAGCTCCATCATTAGTAGGACTGACCATCTAGAAAGTTGTGATTAATTCTTTTGAGCACATATTTAAATAGAAATATGATATTAGCAAGATATGACATTATTTTTAATATGTAAAATAATTATTTCACCAACTGGATTTGTGGCACCTTACTTTACAAAGTATAATGGTAAAGGTTATCCATTTCTTCATTTAAGGATTTTCTAAGTTATATGCTTCACTTATTTTCACGAAGAAAAATTTCTTACTCATTATTTCCAAGTTCAAATGCTCATGAATTTACATAGTTCTATTCATTTCATCACACTTTTATCACTTCCTTTAAGGATTTGAAGAATATATATTATGTTGCCAACATCATCATGAAGAATATAAGAGCTCACAATAGTGGAAAGTATTGTAATACCCCTCTGTTTTGCTCTTTTGATCGAACAATGTTTTGTTTGGTTATGTCTTATTTTCTATTAGTACCTTGACTATGGTACTCAGTTACTATTAGATCGCTATCTGTAAACGATGTGAATGCAATATTTTGATGTGATGGTATTTTATTATGATGTTATCATTATGGTATGCTTTAGATTAGCATAGATGATATTTGAATTAATGATGCTTTATGCTTTTGATTAAATTATTGATGTTCGACTCATCATTTTGTAACATTGTATTGGTGAAGGGGATGAAATTGCACCACTTGCTTGTGAGCACCCTACGATTTTGTGACTTCCTCTTCATAGTGTGTTTTAATTATGATATATATATGCATGTAGATATACTCTTTGTTCGCAGGTTGATAGGTACATGACATTGACTCCACCTGGTTTTACAGGTTTGAGCGTGTCCATTGCCCAACGGTATTCAATTGGGAGATAGTAGCTAGGTTTTCCGTGCCAAGTCATCACCCTGGTCATAGTGTGTCATCGGTTTAGTCTGGTTCAGTTGTTTTAGTATTGTTCAATTTGCCTTGATTTTATTTAAATTGCAAGTTAGAAAATAGGTAAATAAATGGCTCTATGTATTTAAGTTATTTATTAAATTTATCTGGTTTAATATGTTCTATGATGTTATTCAATTAATTAATTAATTTAATTTAATTAGTAAAATAGATTAATCCTCAGATTATATTTATTTTATGGAATTAATTAATTAATTGGGTTGAAGTGAATTAAGTTATTCATTTTGGGAATTAATTGATATCTTGTTTGAAATTGGAGAATTGAAAAGATTAAGTTAGAAATTTTGAAAAAGGTTTTAAATTTCATTTTTGAAAGTTTTCAATGCAAAAATTGAAATTGGAGATATTTTCTATTTCTGTTTTCAAAAATTTATTATGGTTGTTGAATAGATATTTCTTGAATTTTCATGGAATTTTGCTATAAGCATGAAAAATGGAAAGAAAATTAGGAGAGAAAGAAAAAAGAAAAGGAAGGAAGAGCATAATTTTTGTTTTGTGGGTTTTTGGATTGGAATTGTGGAGAAGTCTATTGATTTGCTGGGAAGGAGCTTGAATTTGAGGAGAAGGCTTTGCACCATTTTTATCAACCTCTCAAGCTTTTGGATCTAGGTTTTGCTAATTGTTAAATTGATTTCTTTTTTTGAAAAAGATTCATAGATTAATATGCTGGTTGAGAGAAAATTTATATATTTAAACTTTGTTAAATTGGAAGAGAAACCCATGTGAAAAGTTGTTTGAAACTGAAATAAAACCTCTGTTTGAAAATGAATCTCTTCAAGGAAAAATGGTATTCTTGACTGAAAATGTTAATTTTTAGTCTTATTTGCTCAATTAGTCTACAAATTCCTTGTGTGAATATATATATGTAATTTATCCATATTTATTTTAATATGTTGTTTAAATTTTTTATTAAACCCTGTTGAAAAGCGGATTAAAATCCGTAGGGTTTTTGGGCAAAATATGGTTTTTATTTATCAAAATATATATATTTTTTAAAATTGTTTGTGGGGGGCCTGGGGGCTCACCCCCACCTCGCCCCCATGGGAGGCACTGTGGGGGGAGCCACGCCCAGCGCTCCCCCATGCAGCCGCTAGCGCAGTGACCACCATTGATGGTGGTCGGTTGTGCTAAGCACAATCGCACCACCATTTGTGGTGGTCGGTTGTGCATAGCACCGCCACCACCATCCATGGGGTCGACAGTGGCCGCCCCAACCCTGAAAAACATGCACGATTTCCAAGGGACGTGTGCCCTAAAAAACTTTATGAGTTTGATTTATTTTTTTATATAAATATATATATATATATATATATAATATTTTAATATTTTATTATTATATTTTTATAATATTAAAATATTAATATGTATTATGGGCAATAGAATATATATTGATATTTAATAGTATATTATATAATATTAAAATATTACTATATATATATATATATATTGATGAGTTATTTTGTAATTTTAATGTATGTATATATATATATATATATTAAATATATACATATATTAAAATAATGATTTAAATGATGGCAAGATTTAAATGTAATCGTGAAATTTTAAATTAAAATAATAGTCAAAATACTGGATTGATTTTAAAATAATATATTTGATAGATCAGTATATTTGATTTTTAAGGAATATGTTTAATAGATGAGTTAATTATTTTTAAAATGATTTATGTTGAAAAGAGGAAATAATTATTTATTTTAAAACAATGTTTTCTGAATCGTAGAAGTAAATATTTATTTAACATTATTTTAACGCAATTAGGGAATTAAATGTTGGTTTAAATTTCATCTTTGTCTGAAAGAGACGTTATTAAATTAGTTTCATTGAGAAAATAAACTACTGAATTTTATTAAGGGAAATGGATTTAATATATCCAAAATTAGTTTATTTCTTGGCAATTGCTTTATGTGATTATTTCCTCTGTGTTCATGTTTGGGGAAATGGGTTAATTGTGTCTTTAATATGTAAGTCTTCCAGAGGATCCTAGAGGATCGGGGTTGTCGTTTTGGTGATGTCAACCATTTGTTTTTCTCTTGGGTAGTGCATGGTGCTTTGTCAGTGATTTACCCGGTTTCCATGGATTGGGATGATTTGTGCCTCCTTTGGATTAGGAGTGGATTATGTGATTTGTGCCTCCTTGGATTAGGAGTGGGATATGTGATTTGTGACTCCTTGTAAGGAGTGGCTTTGTTATGTTTATTACCTCTAGTGTTTGGAGAGGGTTTTGACTTATGTTTCCTCCTAGAGTTGGAGTGGTTGTAATATCTATTTTGTATGCACTTTGGCACCCTTGTTGATTGGTTTTGTTTGGTATGTTGTCAAGTAGAAGAGTGGCTTTTGTTAGGCGTCAGAGCCCAAAGAGGTAAACTGGATAACCTTTGGAGGTGGTTTAATCAAGTGATAACTAAAATAGTATACTTAGGAGATTGGGTAGTACTTCTCACTAATCAAGATAATCGTGTCTCACTCATAGACACAAGTGCTCGTTTAGGCTTGGGATGAGTGGGAAGGGCTGGAATGGCAAGGTCATCTATCTTGTCTTTACGAAAGGTATTTGATTCCGCATGAGTGAGTATGGGGGCTAGGATTCGGTTGAGGCTACCAAGATAACCCATAGTGGGGGCCAGAGCCTATGAAGATTCCTAGAGGATATCCCATGACGAGCTATGCGATGACACTCTATCTAGGAAAATAGTTGGTACTTGATTATTATGTGTATGGTTTTCTTAACATACCTGATCTATTTTATATCTAGAAGCAATGTGACCATGTTAGAGTTGTACTTGTGTTGTACATGTGATTGGTTGTGTCAGTATGAGTCAGTATGTTTTAGCTTGTGTCTAGAGGTAGATGGTCTTGGCTAGGAATCAATGTTACTATCTCTTAGCACGGGGGGTGGGCCTTCGGGTACCACTTGGTTGGGTGGAACGTGCACCTTACTCCGTTGGGCTGCTTCTTATTCGTGTTGACGAGATTTCCAGTTGGAGAGCTCGTGGGATCCAGTTACTCTTTATGCTTTCATTCATTTCAGATGACTCTTGTAATTTATTACCCCTCATTTGTAATCAAGGTGGAAGATGTAATATGTAATCATGCTTATTGGATTTACCTCATTCGAGGAATGAGAGATGTAATCTTATTGTTTAATTATTATTATTTGTAGTCTATGGTATTCCTTATTGTGATGATGTAATTTATCTTGTATGGAATGTATGCATTCTTAATATCTTAAGTAGATAAATGTTATGGATTCATTTATGTTGTTTGTGGGTTAATAAGTAATCTCAGTCTCGTAACCTTAGAGGTTGTTGGCAATGGGTAGTGAACTTGCATATTAATTGTAATTAAACAAAAAAAAATTAGTTCATTTGAGTAGTTAAGTGCAACATCCTTTAGGGTTGCATGGCAGGGCATTACAAGTATGGTCGCACATGACAAAGACTAGGCAATGATGAAGGTATTCCCCAACCCACAAGTATATCCCACATCCAATATCAATTTACCCATCACCTCATGAATGCTCTCACCAAGAGACTCATCCAAGCTCTTTGCCAACTCCTAAATCTATGCCATCCATTATTGTCATGCAAAATACCTGATCTCTTGATCAATGAACATCATAAAGTCTGCTACCACCTCCTCCCTTGACACCTTCCTCTTCCTCAAATTAAGAGCTTTCTCCACCTATTTTCCTTTACCTTGACTATCAACCCCTCGATGATGAACAATAGCAACAAAAGCCATGAAAAACTACCACCACAAAAACTTGCCAATGTGTGCAAGAAATAAATAAAGTATACACACAACAATAATATAATTATTGCAAAGCATTGAACCCATCCCATCTAATAATTACTACACACATTTCACCATTTTCTAGATGTCCTTCCCATCATCATTCCATCCAATTATTGAGAGTTATAAATCTAAGATTTGATTACTAGTATGAGATCCACATTATGGGATCTTGAACTTCAGTGATATTTATAGACATTTTTAAAGGATAAATAATGGACATCCAAGGTGCCTAACACATGTAGGAATTAACATAATTGTATTTTTTATAGTTTATATTTTCACATATGTAATTAAATAAATTGAAATATTAGTTATTCTAACTCGTACAACACCTCATAGGAAGTCTTCTAGTTTGAGACTCCTTTATGTACACTTAGCTATAGTTTAGATTTAAAAAATGGAGGAAGAACACAAGTGAAACTCACACTTTTGAAGCAATTTATATGTGTGGAGGAAAGTAATGAGTTCATTGCTTCAAGAAAAGATGCCAATTTTGACAATAATTAAGTGACCATGGCAAACACATAGTTTCACGATTTGAACACATGTTGTTCATCTAAACAAAAGGGAAAAACTATTTTTTTAGGCAAAATGAAAGTGTAAATGGTCAATAGATGACAAATGATAAGTGAAGGAAACAAACATAAGGTTTTAAATGGTCAGGAACTAGAAACCTTGGAGACACATGGTTGATAGCATAGAATCATATTTTCATGCTTCAAGCCACCACTTTTAACAATAATTAAGTCACCATGGCGAACATGTGTTTACATCCAAACAAAGTAGAGGACTTGTAATTAAAGGGGAAGCCCTCAAATTATAAGTAAAATAAAGCATAAATAATTAACAAATCACAAATGCTAAGTAAAGGATGTAAGAGGAAGGTTCTAAATGGTCAAAAAGTAGAGCCTTATCATAGAGATACATGGTTGATATCATAAAATCACATTTTCATCATTTAAGTTGTTACTTTTAACTATAATTAAGTTATTGTGATGAACATGTAATGCATTGAAGAAAACATGGTTTCTCTACCTAAACAAAGTGACAAGCTCATAATTATAAAGAAAAATAAAGAAACAAAAATAGGTTCTAAATAGTTAACAAATATTGTGGGGCCTTAGCTTGGAAACACACAGTTGATACCATGAAAATCACATTTTTCATGCCTTGTTGGCTCATTATTAAGATCTTTTATTTCAAACTGTCTTATTTTTTTAGGTGTTTAGACTATGGTCCCATAAAGAGAGGGCGTCCTAAAACATCTCAACATTTTGTTTCAAGAACTTTTAGGAGTTTTATAAATATGGGGTCCCATGGATTTTTAATAATGGGTAAGCTAAAAAATTTAAGCTCCAAAATTTTAGGACATTGGTGGTCTCATGATTGTTTTTAGCAACAAAGAATGCTAAATATATAACTATATCACTAAATCTAAAAAAAATATTGGTAAGAATTTTAGAAAATATAGATGAATGACATGTGATAGCAAGATTTTAGAAAGTGGTTGAAGGAAACTTTGAGGCCCACCCCAAAGACACATGTTTAATCTAAAATCTAAAATAGGGGCTCCTATTTTCTTACACACGATTCTATTTTATTCCATAACATTATTTTTTCTTCTCATGAGACTCCTACTCCAAAAATAATTTATGTAACAACTCCATAGGACCCCTTCCTTAAGGGATTGGTTGTAAATTTTTTGATTTAGATTTGTATAGTCCAATTACGTAGACCTCAACATCTTTGTCTTTATATAGTGGATTACAACCATATGAATAAACATACATGTAAACCAAAAGTGTGTAGGAGAATCTCGTTTGTCAAAGTCACCTAGGTGTAGTTGACCCAAGGGCACCTCCAAAAATTTGAACCTATATTTTTTTCTAATTGATCTCCATTGTATTCATTAATCGATAGGCGATTTGAGCCTGAAACAAGTCTCACACCTACAAACCACTGTTGAGTCGTAAGGAAACAAGTTTCACTTGCTATTTAATGGTAAATCAACGATCGTTTAATGGTAAACCAACTGTCGTTTAATGATAAACCAACTACCGTTTAATGGTAAACTAGCTACTGTTTAATGTTAAAAGCCTCCAAAATCTCGCTTATCACATAAAAGCTAGATAAATATTAATTTGACAACTAGATGGGAACATTCTATTTCCATTTGCAATGTTTTTGTTGTCAATTTGATAGCAACTTTCTTTTTTCATTTATATTGCTTTATGTTTTAAATCTGTATGCAAATATTTCATAATAAGATAATACTTAATTTCTTTAAGAAAAGATTTGTCTAAGTTTATTTCATTCCATTATTTAGCACTTATTATTAATTGTTTAATCCAACCATATGTAATTAGAATTTGCAGCACATCCATGCACAAACACATAATCTCTAACATATTAACATACACATAATTTTTTATGGGTGTAATCCTTGAACCTCCTTTAAGTACAAGTGATTGTATGAACTTAATTGCCTTATCTTCATCTCATTTAAAAGTATTTTATTCTATTATATTCCTTTCTTTTATTATTTTAAAAAAGCGTGTAAGTTGCAAATTTAGCTTAGAATGTAAGTTTTAAATTTAACCTCCTGTTTACAAGAAAAGGTTTGAAGATACATAGAAGTTCAAGTTCATTCCAACAGTGGCGCAGGGACAGTAGCGAAGGCGTCCTTGTGATCTCCTTCGTTGTTGTAAGCAGAGCAGAACAGGTCATTACAACATGGCAAACAATCCTTCACACCTTCTTCCCTCAGGTTTTCGTTTGTTTTTTTGTTTTCAGTTGTAGAGAGCTCTTAGCAATCCACAGTTATGGTTTGCATTACAAGGAATATGTTTTGTGATGGTGGGTGCAGAGCTAATAGACAGGTGCATAGGATCAAAGATATGGGTGATCATGAAAGGCGACAAGGAGCTCGTTGGCACTCTTAGGGGCTTCGACGTCTATGTCAACATGGTTCTCGAAGATGTTACAGAATAGTTAGTCACTTTCACACCTTTAAATATGTTTTTCTTTTAAATTCTTTTCAATTTGGTTGTATTGGTGGGTCTTGCTGTAGTAGCCAGGATTAAAAAAATAAAACAGAATAGCAAAAGGCTCATGGAGATTTGATATCACGAGTTCAATCATTTCAACCGCAATTAGGGTTTTGATTGAGAGATTCTTATTCTGGTTTAAATGTAATGGATGTTTTCACTCTTAACCAAATGCTAATTTGGTGTATGAGACCCATCTTGTGGAAACCGAAGCAGATGATTTTCCATTTTCCTTATATATCGTCATGTGCTGTTTAGGTTTTGGTGGAGCTAATTTTATGATATCAGCAAGAGCCGAAAGTCTATTTCATCCAAATGCTGATTTTGCTGTTGGTCTTTTTGTTGTTTCTTGTAGGACCTTTTTTCCTATTTTTTCCCCCAATCTTGGTAAAAATTGGGCCAGGTTATGAGTACTTAATGAAGCATGGGGAATGCCTTTGAAGGTATTCTTCTGTGGGATAAACTTGGATGATATTATTATGTAAAGTATGCTTGGACCACATTCCTAAGATTAAAACCTCAGCAATGCTCACTGTACCCCATTAAACACTGGTCAGGTTCCTAGAGTCTCCCCTTTTACCATTACATCACAACCTCGATGACTATGGCATCTCATCAATCCCAGGTCTCTGTAATCAACTTCAACTCCCACCCCTCTCTGCCTCTTTTGCAACGAAAAAATGCAGAAAAAACAGAGAAAAAGCTGTTGTTTTTTAAATTTAAAATCATTTTAATTGTATAGAGGTATAGAGAGTAAATAAAAAAAAAGTTTATCTCATGAATTTTGCAATATAGATTTTGTCATAAATTGTATTGCTCAATGCATACTGCATAGTAATTTCAAATTTTAAATTCAAATTAAAAAAAACTTTAACTGTAATTGAAAATTCTGAAACACCTTTAGGATTACAATTAGGATTTTTGGGGTAAAAAAGCCCTAGCCCTAAGCTTAAATGCTGAAAAAAATCAACATTTAGGGTTGGGAGTTAGGGCCTTTCATGCAAAAAAAACATTTTTTTTGGATCCAAAAGGATTTGGAAAACATATGAAAACAAGAATAGAGAACAAAATTTAGATAAAGGACAAGTGTTTGATAGTATTGTTGACTATACTAGACATAGACAACAACGCAAGTGAGTTTGAGCCTAAGCCATAACATGGGTGCGCTAGTGTCCATGATTGTGCCAACAATAAATCTTGGAATTCAAACTATATGAGCTTTGGTTTAACATCTAGTAATTGTTGGTCTTCACCTAGGGCTCGACAAAACTTGACTGTGCATTGGAAAAAAGCTATAAATAAGGCTTGTTTGAGAGCATTCAAATCATTGATAGTTAATGAAGTTGGAATTTTTGTATGCTTTGTCCTTATTGGAGAAATAAGAAAAAGTAGAAGGCAAGATTGCCCACTTGCTTCAATTATTGGGTCTTCATTATATCTAGATTCTAAATGGGCGGTAACATGTATCGTTTCATCCCTCTTTGGTAGAGTATTAATTATAACATTTCTAAGTTTGGGAATAAATTGCAATAAATCCACTACTTTAATTGGTATGGTGGTTTGAAGTAGTTGCCTTGCAATAATTTTATCTAATTTTAGTTGATTTGTTATTGTACTTGCATGTGGGCCAAACTACCCAAGTTTCTTTGTTGGGGCTTGAGTAATGTACACAATATTTTGTTATTTCTCTCTGCATCAATCATATTGATACTCACCTTCTACTTCAAACATCCAATATCAACATGGTTTTTAGGTCCAAACAATTACAAGGTAGTTTCATTTTGTGAAGTGGCCCCATTTATTGCACTCTTGACATTGTATAATAGGCCTATGGATTCATATTGAATTTGACTGCTACCTCCTCCCCTATTGTGATTAAATCTATTATTGCTTCTTGGATTCCAATAGCTGAAAGGAGATGCATTATTGTTGATTTGTGGCTTCGATGGTGTTTTGGGTGGAGTAGACTGCCTTGTGCAAAGAGTACTTGTATGCTCTTGGTTTTCAAATTATATGAACATTCCTTAGTCAAATGGCTCGTTATCTGACAAACATCACATGACATTTCTTGGGGAATTTGTTTTGTTTTGGCCCTCAACTCTACAATCTTGCACTATAAATCTTTAGGCTCTTTGTTGGATTCTTTGTTTGGGTTTAATTCCTTCATCATTCAAAGCATATCTCTTTGTAATGCTTCCATTGATCTTGGTTCACCATCATTGCTAGCATTTGAGTCAACAACATTAGTTTTTCATTTGGATCTTGAAGACATCTTGTCCTCACCTTTTTTATGTCGATTGCTTTGCCATACACTTATACATATGATGAGGGTGGTACCACTTTCATTTTCTTTCTTAGTGAAGGAATGAAACCTTCAATGAGCCATCTTTTCTTCAACTCGTCAAGTATGGTTCTTTTTTCAGTTTTACTAACAATCCGTTGAGCCTTTGATTGTAAGCCCTCATGTTCTCATGTTTTCTTTGAGTGTTGTAAATTTTTGCAACGCTTTCATTGTTGTCTTGGAGTAATCTTGTTAGATATAATATTATTAGGGGTCATACCTTTATAGCACTTATATAATGTTATAAAACCTTATGTTATAAAGCATTTATCGTTCAATAATTAATAATGTAATAAATATTAGATTATTAATTATTTATGAATGGTTGCTTTGAATAGGTGTGACCATAGTTGGAAAAGTCAGACTTGGCAAAAACTCGCCAAACCCAAAAAATTCGACTCGACTACTTAACAAATTGCTTAAATTTCCTTAGAAACACTTTTTTTTTTTTGCAAAATTCAATAACAAGATGTATCCAATGAGTCCATAAATGAGTACAAAAGTGTTTTCTATTAAATTTAATTGATTTGAGTGCAAATTGAGTACAAAATCACATTCTCATGCGGAATCTTGATGGTTGAAAGCCTGATACAATAGATGGTTGAAAAATGAAAATAGTAAAAGTAAAAGTAAATACAATATTTTACACCTTCCTCTTCCCTAATCTACTGAGAACTAGGGGAGAGGTAGAGGTAGAGGTTCTAGTCCTTGGAGTTGGTTGTGGCTCCTTGGTTGGCATGGAAGGTAGTAACTCGACCTCCATCCTGGAAGTAAATGGCAATGACTCCTCCTCATCCTCATCAATGTCATCCAACCCTACATCTCCTGCTGCACCCACATCCTCTAATGCCTGTCTCTCAAAATCAAGAATCTCATCCTCAATAAACAATGGAGGCTGCTCATCCTGCCCCGTCCGATCGCTATAAGGATCTATTTCATTCAAATCAATGGGATCATGTGATTTGTCCTCTACCCTTCTTGTGTGTAGCCAAAGGTTGTATTGCACAAAGACAAGGTCATTGAGGCGCTTTTGAGCTAATTTGTTCCTCTTTTTCGTGTGGATGGCTTCAAACAAGCTCCAATTGCGCTCACAATTGGATGCACTACAAGGTTGGCATAATATGCGGAGGGCAAGTCTTTGGAGATTTGGAGTATTTTTACCCCAATTTTTCCACCAAGACTACAAAATAAAATATTGAATTGTTAGAAAGCAAAGTCAAAACATATTTTATCAAATTATAAGATGCATGTGAAATAAAGACTCCAAATATTATACTTGGTGTCTGAGTGGTTCTTCCTCGAATAGCTAGGTCTAAAGAAAAGAGCCTACCCCTTACTTCCTGTAACTTTTCAGTTCTTGGACAATGAGGTCTCTCACTTCAACCTAGGGTGTCATACTCTAAATGCATGTCGTGAGCCCCTCCATAACCTCTCCATTAGGATCCAAGAAGGTGTCTGAGTAGAAAAAACAAGGGTCAAGGAAGTACCTTGCTACATGGATGGGTTGGTTGTAATGTCCCCTTTTGGGACTGCCCTAAATCTTGCCCTAGAATTACAAGTTTCAATGCAGTTAGGGTTATAACTTACCAACTAAATGCTTGAAGTAAGAAAAATCTTGGTTTAGGTCCTAAAATCATGTTAGATAATATTGGAATATAATTCATATGATCAAACATATATAAATATTTGAACCATGTAAATACATAACTATTAAACTACACCATATCCATAATGCATAATGGAAGTTTAATCATAATAAGAATTGGATGGGAAATATGATAAGTCCACCCGAAGCTATCTCAGCTAAGCCCAAGAGCGGATATATACCATCCCTCTTGGCCCCAAGTGGCAGACCCCCGGTCATCCACATGGAGTGGTCTACTTAGTGGGTAAACTTGTATTTGCATTCCCAATCCATGCTGCCTTATCCATCCTTCTTATGATTGAGAGTCCTTGAATCCTTCCCAGCAACCCATCCATGTAGAGATTGGGGAAAGCTACAATAGGAGGCCTATAGATTCCTCTTTCTAAGCCCAAAAGCGGTCACTCACCCCCTTGGCCCCAAGTGGCAGCCCCCGGCCATCCACATGGGGTGGTCTACTTAGAAAGTAATCTAGTATCTGCAAACCGTACTCGTACTTCCCCTTAATTCTCCCATGGTTGCTTGGTGGGAATTACAAACACAACAATATATCCAGTTTCATAAAGATTAATAAATAATAAACATATCATTACTCACAATATACATCATAGTGCATACCACAATGCTTGCAAAAATATAATCTGCTATATTCTAAGATGCAAGTATATTTTCTGCTGATTCTGTCCTTATCTGCTGAGTGCAGATAATTGACTTAGATCTGCTCCAATTGCCTTGCTGTTCGACCTGCTCTTAATGTTCAGAAGATATTGTTTAGTGTAAATCAAATGAATAAGAATCTATTATCCATATTCATATTAAAGAACCATCATTATTTACAAGGCTCAATGTTTGCTGCAAACATCATTACTAATTGATTTCAATCTTCCAATAATCTTTATATGAACGTATATATATATTTATTGAACTTACTCCCCCTTATTGTTGATTTATCATTTGCCTTCATATATCTCTTATTGGACCATCTCCTTATTCACCTGTATTTCTTCTTGATATCTGCTCAGGTTTCAAATGATACTCCACCTTCTGATTATAAAGTGTTAATGTATCTCCTCATCTTTTCTGCTATAAGTAGATTGATATTACACTCTGTTTGTACCAATAGCTGCTACTTTTCTGCATATAGATTTCTATTTCTGATTGCTTCGATCTGCTCCAATACTCAGAGAATGTTCCTTCCTTGCTGCCTTTCTACAAATGAAGTGTGCTCCCTTTATATCCTGTTGAGGGAGAGCCGCCTCTTTTCACAAACATCCTTACATTTGTAAGGGACACATCCCTTTTAACACAAGCTCTGACTTCCCTTATATTCTTTCCAAGCGCTGCCTTAATCTCTTGCTGATTATACTTTTATGTTATCACTGCCCATGATTTACTTTGCCTATTATTAATTGACCCTTTGCTGATTCTACTCCCTAGCGGCAATCATTATCAAGTAGCACAAGCTGCAGGGGTTTGGGATTCGGGGCACGACAATTACTGATCGCTGCCTTTCGATATATTAATATCTGCCTTTAATTGCTGCCTTTATAAAATCGCTGCTTCCTTAACGTTTGCAACTCCCTTAATATCACTCATTGCCTTTAATATATTAACTTTAGTCGATATAAATTATGTGGTCGGCTAGCAGAGTCTATATTAGGCAATTTCCTAAATATATGAGGCTTGACAAGGGTGGTTGGCCATGTAAATTTAAATATGCTTTTTATAAAAGTCTACAATAGTTGGATCATGGTGGGGACATGACATCGGTGGAGTTGATTGTTCCACCTATCAATAATCTCCCATATAGCATCAAATTTGAGGCTGTCCCCCCTTGTAATAATTTCTGATAGCCTCTTTGGCCTTATCCATGGCCTTATAAAGATACCCTATTGGGTTTTGATCACCATTTACCAAACCGAGAACTCTAACCAAGGGCTTTGACACCTACAATTTACAAATACAAAATGATTAAAGTTACAAATTTATGATAAAAGACTTAAAAATAAATTAAAAAATATTTAACTTGAGTTTAATTTCAAAGTTTAAAAGTTACCTTCACGATCTCTGCAGCTCTTTCTGCAAAAAGGTGGTCAAAGACTATGCTTGCAACCCTCTCTCCCTCAGGCTTCTTTGCATAAGATGAGTTTGTATATGCTGAAAATTGAAAACCTAAATGATTTAAACTATAAATCCAAATCAATATTTCAACATAACATCAATGGAGCATTTCTTAAATGAAAACACATGCAAAATGAAATTATACTATGAAAACCAAAAAACATGAGCATTCAAAAGAAATCAAACTCCATTGTTTTCTTATTTCACCATGATCTTGATTTATGCATTTGATGCTCTCAGATTTTTATGAGCACAAGTGCAACAAGAAGCTGTAATGAATGGAAGAGAGGATTGATAATGTATGTGCTTTTTGGTGAAAAAAAAGGTTTTTATAGATTTCCTCATAGTAGATTGGAGTTATGGGAGCAATGTGGGATAAAAGATTGAAGTGGGAAAATGCATATTGCAATTAATTGAAATTAGAGAGATAATGGGTGGATTTTATGATATGATGTAGGTTTGGAATTTATATTAAAAGTGGATTTTCAAATTAATGGATGAATGATTTAATGAATTAAATAGAGATTTTAATGATTAATGCAAATGGAGCAATATGAAATGATTTATGGATAAATGGTTGATAAATGCAGATGGATAAATGCTTATAATATTTTAATGATTTAAGTGGATTAATGAAAATAGAGGAAGATATTAAATGAATATTATTATCTACTTAATTAATTCATTTAATTAATGGACGAAAAATAGGATAATTTTGAGTGTCTACAGAGTCTAGCCATGCTTGACTCACAAACATTTGTTTTAAAACAGTCAATGAACCAATAATGTTTTGCAACGTTAGGAAAACCGTTGCAAACCTTACAACACCCAATCTTACCAACTCTCCCTTGGGTGCGATCTCTCATCAAATTAATAACCTAAGGGTGACTGTAGATAAATTTTGTGATGTTCCTTGCATCATCTACAATTGGTGTCACCCAATCAAGCTTGCCTATGTCCTCCAAAAGAAGGTCAAGGCAATGTGCTGCACAAGGTGACCAAAAAAGTGTCCTATGTTTGTCTCAAAGCAATCTCCTAGCTGCCACATATGCTGTTGCATTATCAGTGATGATTTGCACCACAATTTTTATGCACACCTGCATGACAACTTCAACATTAGAGACAATGTTTCTGCATTTCTCACTTTGTTGGAGGCATCCACCGATTTCAAAAAAATAACTTCACCTTTTGAAGCAATCAAAAATTTAAGAATAGTGCAATTTTTCCCATCCATCCACCCATTTGAAAGAGTGGTGCAGCCATATTTTTTCCATTCCTTCTTTTGCTCTTCCATTACTTGCATTGCCCTTTTAGTTGCATTTGTGAGCAACCTACAAGTACAAAGTAAAATTAAGTACAAAATTTTAATTTTAAACAAAAAATAGCTTAAATTCAACATAAATTAGTATAGATTAAAGAACATAAATTTAGCCTATAATTCAACATAAATTACCATAACTTATAACAGCATAAAATTTAAATTAACTAACCTCCCACTCAAGCCTTTGCTAGAAGGCACCTCGTCGCCTTTTTTCACAACTATCAATGTAGTAACGAAATTGTCGCAATAAGGACTACGCGTCACATTGAAAGGAATGTTGTTGAAATACCAAAAACTAGCACATGCCATGTTTGCATGTTCATGCACCTCCCTCTTCCACCTTGTAGCTTCCAATGATGGTTGTGCTCTAGGTGTGTTTCTGGGCACAAAAAAATTGTGTGGCGTGCATGTAGGTGTAAGCGTTGACACTCTACTTGAAGTAGAGGAAGTGGAGGGCTTGGAGGTTGATGTGCTTTGGATGCATGGACCATGAAGAAAGCCCACAATGTTAGGACATGTTTCCTCATCTGATTTCGCTTGCTGATGACCATGGCCACTAGCTATGCTTGCTGCTATGGCTGCCCTTGTCCTCTCCTTTGCAATTTTTTCTCTTTTGCAGCTGCAAGTAGGGCATACATCTCTCTTTTTATCTCTTTCGTGGTTGTAGGACAAGGCCTGGCATCACGATGAGTAATGCCTGCAAAATAGTATTTGAGGCGATTTATGCCTCCATTATGGAGCTTCTCACATCGGACGCAAATAACTAATCCAGGCATTGGTCTTTGTATGACATACTCCCAAGCAGGGTCTCTAGCTCCTGCAAGACGAGTGCCTATAATTGACAGTGGCACAGGCACCGATGGGACGGAGCTTGAGGCTGAACCATAACTAGAAGCTTCTCTATTTTCCATTATATTGTGTATTTAACCTACACATCCAAAGTGAAAGCACAACATATTAATTTTTTAATACCAAAAAAACCTAAATTTTACATAAATCACTAAAAATCAGCCTAAATTTGGTTTAAACCAATATAAATTAGTTTAAATCAGTAAAAATTTAATCTAATCTAAACATTCTAAACTTTTTTTTCAAAAAAAGAAGAAGATGAAAATAAAAAAATAAGTTGGGTATGGAAAAACAGTGTAAATAGTGAAAAAATCAGAAAAATTAACAAAAAATAGCGATGAATCTAATTTTTGGAATTTAAATGCAAAAATCCTACTTTTTAGCATATGATGAACTTTTTAAACCTAGATGCAACATTTTGCAGCTAAAATGAAGTAAATGTTTTAAACAAACAAAAAAATAAAAAACAAAATGTCATGCCCCTGCAAGCTGCAATACTAAACACCGGTTAACAAGCAAAAGCAGCGCTGGTATGAGAATAAGACGAAATAGCACTAAAAGATGAAAAAGCAAATTCAAGCCCCATCGATAAAGAACAGTTTGGAATGACAACGATTATTGTGGCAAGGCAACAATTATTTAAGATAGCGATTAAATGATGCAGCGAATGTTTCTAAGAGAGGATCGGCAATTTAAGCAAGGATAATATTAATATAATTAATTATCCTTGGATCGGTTAGTTAAAGCAATCAACAAAAAGGCATGTCTTTTGATAGTATGAAAAGACATGACCTTTAGCCCAGCGGGGGTATAAAGGAAGGATATATAAAATGCAAAGGACATCGATTGAAGAAGAAGAACATATGGACCAATGATCATCTACAGGGAGACATTAAATAAAAGGAAATAGAAATAGATGATAGATTTACATATGTACAGCAGTCTGATTTCCTGAATCAGTGGTATGAAATCTGGTTTACAATAATAAGTTGTAGCACCATTGAATATATGTGATTTCAATTGTTTGATTAGAAGATCAAGGTGCTAATTATGCATTGCTGTTATGGCTGTTTCCTTATATCAGTCAATATGATTAATATTTGTTTTTCATATGTCTTAATGTTTTAGCCATGATAGAGGAGGCCAAGATTACAAGAGGGGAATAGCGATGGGGCACTCTCATAGGTATGCCACCAATGTGTTCCATAACGGAGGACCAAGTAGTCCTATAATGGGGAACCAATCTGTTCCATAACGGAGGACCAAGTAGTCCCAAGGAGGCTAAGGGGGTATCCATTTGGGGTACCAATGGTAGAACGCCTTGGGCCTAGGAGAGATGGCATTTCGAGGCACATGTTGTAATCCCACCCCCTCCATCATGGTGAATCAGCACAAGAGGTCAGATCATAGAGAGAGTAATGGTTGGCAAGATGGGTCCTAGGCACCCCATCCGGTCACGTTCTCCCATACTCTCTTATGATTGAATCCTCCAAGGATGTTAAAATGTTTTGTGATTGAACCAATGATTGGCCATGAGTTACTAACATTTAGTTATGATAATCTGCTAGTTAGTATTATTGTGGTAAATGATTATAATCTGCTAATCAGTATGATTGTGGTATGTGATTATAATCTACTAATCAGTATGATTGTGGTAAATGGTTCTAATATGTGTGTAGGGCTTCAATTAGGTGGAAGATATTCTCTTAACCCCTTTGTCTATCTAAATTGGGGATTTAGGGTAAATTTAGGGCATTCCCAATTAGGGGACATTACTCAAAAAATCTACCTATGCTTCAAATTTGCCTTTGAAATTCACCAAAAAATCCCTTTCGATCTTCTCTCCTCGATGGAAAAATGCTCTAAATCGTGTGTTTGCTGTTGGGAAGGGTTTTCTTGCCTTGTAGAGCAAAATAGAAGTGAGTTTTTATGTTTTGGGGGTCTTTTTTCATGCCATGGCCTTTTAGAGCTGCGCCTATGAGTTTTTGGCTTGGACTCGTTGAGTTTCTAGCGAAAACTTGCCAAACTTTTAGCGAGTTTTTGCTAGAAACTGGGCAAGTAAACCTTGCAAATACTTGCCCTTTGTTTGACTTGGCGAGTACTTGATGACTCGTCGAGTGTTTTGCCAGTCTGCCAACAATGGGTGTGACCATACCCCTTAAGGTATTTTGCCACCTCTACTCCTATTATAAGGAGGTTCTCTCTCATTTGAGTTGTAGTGAATTTGGAGATTTATTGTGAATTATATCACTATGCACATGAGGTATTATTGGCCATGTGGAAGTATGTAGAGGAGTGTCCCTAGGTTCAGTCTATTTTTTAATAGACTAATTTTTGTAAATGTTTTAATAAAATGATGCTTTATGGGGTTTTCCCCATGTATATCTTGTGTAATGTGTAAAAGCTATCCTTGTATGATTCTCATTTTATTTAGTTTATAATGATTAGTACCTAAGATCCTAATTTCTAACAAATCTGAATTCTCCTTCAAAAGCCTTATGTAATTTCTCCCCTATATTTTGGCTAGCTAGCTTAATCTTTGTGTATCAGTCAATTGGCACACCTCTAAGGATGGTTGGGAATAAATGTAGCCAAATAATTTTAATCATTTGCAGCCCAAATGGTTTTACAATTTTTGCAGTTTCGTATTGATCCTTTGATTTATCTCTTGTGAACTTAGGCAGCTTAAACCTCTCTACACAAGTTCGTTGGCGGAGTCACCACAGCTTGAGCTTGATGCAAATTTAGTAATAGAACCTTTTCCTCTTGAAGCTTTGATTCTAATGTTTCCTTGCTCTCCACTCATGGATGCATGAGAATCCTTGGATTTTTAGGTGACCTTAGTGTTCTATACACTTTTATTGCCCTCAAGTTATTTTTTCTCCACTCCAATGCTTTGCGCTAGTGTTTTTGGCTCAGTTTTGTATATGATCAAGTTTCAACAACTCTTTGATACCATGAAGATTGCTGTCATATGCTTCCATTTGTTCGTCTGTGAGTAAGTCCTTAGATTCTATCTCAAGAGGAAGACTTTCCTCTTATAGAGAAGAATCCTGCAAGATCTACACATGCTTCTTCTAGAGTGGGAAGATGTTTGGCGATCTTGATCCACTCTTCCTTTATATGCTTTAGGCCATTGTTCATAGTTGATTGATTGTTTTGATGTCTATGTTCCTGACTATGGTGTTTGCTTTGATTCCAACTTTTACTTCAGACTGATGGATTTTTTGAGTCGGCTGCTTCTCGCAGCCATCTTCTTTGTTCTTGTTGTTCCACCAATTGAAGGAATTGTCTAATTTCATTGCCTACCCCCGAGCTGCACTCTGATCTTTTCCTGCCTTTATTTGGGCTTAAGGGCATTATTTTCATAAGTCTCTAGTCTAGTTATTAGTTGTTGATAGACACTGGTTCCTGATTTGTTATGAATCTGACCTGACTTTGTACACTATAACACTATCAAATATAGTATAAAAAGAGTATAACATACTAAATGACTGTAGATGAAGATCAATGACATCTTTATTTAAGTTAGTGCTTGTACAACCCAAATGTAGACCAGAGAAGAAAGTGTACTGAATCAGATTGCCTTCCCTAACAATTAGAAGCCTATATTTAAAGTGCCCGGCAGTTGCCAAACGGAACACAACTGTCAACAAACACTTACAACCAACTCCTAATGACTACCCACAAGGCGACCTAAATCATACATAGTCAAATACAAACATACTAACAAAACATAACAATTTAATTTATACAATCTACAAAAATGTGGAGAAAACAAAGTAGATGCCCAAGAAAATTGGCAGGTTGGTCAAGGTTAAAACTAAGAACCACACGAACTTTTAAGCAGGAAAAAGAACAATCCTTCCAGATCTCATAACCAATAAGCTTTTGTGAGACCAAAAGGATCTTAAAAGGGCAGGTATGATGTATAAGGATACAAGGAACATGTTCACTTCATCAAACAACTGAACTTCTGTCAGAACAAAGCTGCTAAATACATCTTGTCAAAGCTGGTAAGTAATGAGTTGCAAGCATTTTGAAGGAAGAAATACAAAACATTCCAGATATGACCAAACTTAGGAAAAAGAGGGTCATCTGGATATGCTGAACAGGGATGCGTAGGGAGGTCCTTGTAATGATTTATATAATACCTTGCTGCATGCCATAAAGTGTTGTATGTGATTGACTACATAAGAAACGCATATATGATTATATCTGAATAGTTTCTTTTGCACTAGTTCTTGAAAGCACAAACTAAAAGCAAGGCAGGGTTGTTCATCATTGCATAATACTGCATTTCAAATTTATTCATGTTTCTGAGTCAGATCAATCATAGCCGTATGACTTAAATTCAGCAATGTATTGACAAGGCAGAAGAGAGATTTTGCCTGACACTTAGACAAAACACAGTGAAAACATTGGGAATTATTTGGAAAAGAGCTGACTAAATGATAAGTAACGCCTCCTTCCTACATTTTCTTCTCTCGTCTCCGCCTCCTATGACGTTCTATTTTGTTGCCTCCAGTCAATATTAAGTGGGGATACTGGAAAGTGTCACTATCTCTGTAATATTGTGTATACAGCAACAATTGCCTTGATGTAGAGCTTATTTTGTCATTTTTATTTGCTTAATTGGCTTTCAGAGGCCCAATTAGTTCCTATGTGACACTGTTAGGGCCCACCTAGAGTTTAGATAAGCTTGGGATTAATTATGGCCCTTTGTGGTCGTGCCTTGTGGCATCATGGGCTTAGGGGGTGGCCAAAAAGTCGGCCCAGTGTTATCTGATCATATTGTGTTTTAGTTTTAGCAGCACAAGGTAATAAAATAATGAATAGGTAAATTATACATACAAGCAGCCATTAAAATAGATTTTAAAGAAACATAAATTGCTTTCAAGTCACTATGAAAAAAGAAATTGTTAAGTATAAGAAAATTACAAACCAACTCTATGTCAGGTAGCGATACAGCACCTCTGATAGAAGAAGTATTTATAGTTATACAGTACCTTCCCATTACAATGTAAAAGCTGGAAAAACACCAAAAATTCAGTGATCAATATTTTTACTATTTTATAATATCATGTTGGCTTGGCTTTTGTATATATTTCATGTTAATTTTGGGTGAGGTAGCATTTTTGTAATTATTTATTCTTAAAACTTAGGCCTCTCCATGTCTATACATAGAGGCCAGCTCTTCTTTGTTTGACAAATTAAAACAAGATGGTTTTAATGAGTGCATGTAACACAGAGCACCAGAGCAACAGAAAGGGTTCCTTGGCTCTTTCTGTCCCATTTCGATTGTGTATGGATCCAATGGTATGTTAGCATTATTACTTTTATTTCAGAGCGTAATTATGTTGCTTTGCTGCTATTAAATCATATATGAGGTGTTATAGGGTTGTGGAGTATCAAGGTGTGAAGAGACTTGGGGGATAAATTCTTTAATGATATCAAAACCCTAGTACCTCACTCCCTAAGCCAGATCTAATTTGTTTGTACTTGTTGGGTGCTCTTGGGGTAAATTGCTGCTCTTTTGGTGATTAGCAGGTATTTCTAACTATCCTGAATTGATGGTCTTGAAAACATCAGCTTCTTTGAAATTCTTCCCCAGGCAATGGCTTGTTGACCAAGTATTTAAATGCTTGCTTGTCAAGATAAAACTCAAATCGTGTGGTAGTATATAATACATGAATTCTTGTAGAGCATAGACCATTGCTAATTCTTCCTGTTATGTTGTATTGTAATATGCTTTTGGTGGAGACAACACGCAACTTGCAAAGTGTATAGGGTGATTGAAAATATACATTCATGGCTGTGCTAGTAGCCTCTATTACTTCTCCAGTAGCAATCCCTTAAGCATCAATCTGAACATGAAATGGCTTTGACTAACCTGAAAGACTAGTATAGGGGCGTAATGAATCTTTCTTTGAAGGATCCTGAGATTCTTGAGCTCAACTTCATATATATATATCTTTTCATGGAGAAGGGCTTACATAGGCTCCATTGTTGTTGTGTATCCACAGATGAATTTCCTGTAATACCTTCTGTGTCTCAAAAAGGTACTCTGGCTTGTTGGTGGATTCAAGTTCAATATTGCACAATCTTTGTTTGAGCTACAAGATTCTGTCACTGCATACAATGTACCCCAGTGCTGCACCAAATAGGGTGGTAAACAAACATTTGATGAGATTTAGTGCAAGTCACATTGCCATACCTATTTTAAACATTAATCTCAATTTTTGACAAATGCTCTTTAATGATGGACATACATCCAAATTATCCAAATACACTTCAAGGAATTCATAAGTGAAGTCCCTAAATGCTAAAAGTGATTACTACAATTCTAGAGAATACAACTAGAGCAAGTCCAAAAGGTTCTACCAAATGATCCCCATTCCGTTGCAAATGGTATCTTTGCATGGATCTTTTGAACAATTGGCATTTGATGATAGCCACTAAATCTGTCTATAAAAGACTTGACTTTATTACCTACAAAAATCTCCAAAGTTTCATTAGTGAAAAGAGTATGGAGTGGTTCATTAACAGAAGCTTCATTTAAAGTCTGAATGTCTGCAGGCTCTAATTTCTCAATTTTTTTGGCTGAACTACCTAGGACTCTGCTGATCAGATTTGTCCACTAGATGGTTCATTTTATTTATTTCTCTTTCAACTTTCATCTTCGGTTCTAAGTTGCTGCTACTACCATCTCCTTTCTATTTACTGGCTAAACCCATTTCTTCTTTCCTTTTTTTGGAGAATTTTCTGCCCTTTTTATTGTGGTCCTCAGAAGAAGATGATGTTTTTATCATACAAGCATGTCCCTTTTAAGGTGTCAACAAAGACATTAAATGCTCTGCAATAGGGTTTTTACTTAATTCATTGAGTCTTTCCCTGTTTCCACAAAATTAAGGTAAGGGCCTGACAGTTTGCTTTCAACAATTGCAATGAGTTGAAACTTGAAAGTTCTTCATGTACTTATTGCCTACTTTCTAAAGTTCATTGAAAAAATCTTTTAACTTTGCAATGTCAGAAATATCTAATTCCTGCTGCTGTTTCTCTATATGCAGCAAGTAAGACATAAGGATCTGTAAAATTATGATGACTTTTTTTGTGAAATGCCTACCTAGTGACTCAATACACCATTGTCTTGATCACACTTTCTTTTCAATTTTCATGTTCTTTGATGCGATTGTGCAGTTCTAGAAGCTCCTTATTTTGCTGCTTTGCATGATCCCTCTACTTCTGTTGGCATTCATGGCATGGTAGTCTTCACTGGCACAATAGCAGCATATCAATGCTCACCCTTACCACATGCTTAACATATTTGTTGGTATTCTTGCTTCTACTACCTTTCACCTTTCTATTATTGGATTAAAACCAATTCTATTTTCCAGCTTTGGAGAATTCATCACCCTTTTTGCTGTTATCCTGTTAATCTCCAGATTAGTATGCTCTTTGCAAAGATTTTGGATAACCTCCCAAAAATTCAAGTATAAATCATGTGTATTCCAAGTTCTGAATTTCCTGCCTGGAAAAGGGGCTCATGGTAATTTAATTAATTGAATTGTTTCCTATGGATAATGTGCTTCAAGACATCTTAATATCATATTGGCATTTTACTGACATAAAATATGAGTTTCAGTCAGTGAACTGTGGGGACATGCCCCCTGCTCTGTAGGTCTGTCCTAGACACCTCAGATATTTTGGCAATGCAAGGATGGCCACCCACATCCCCCTGTTCAAATTTTTTTCTCACATCCCAGGTATGTTAGTGGATTTTTGTAGTGTTCCTTAGACATACCCTCTTTTGTGGGGGTACTTGGGGAGACCCATACATTCCCAAGACTTAGAGGGATGTCTCTCATCTGCCAGGGATGTATGTTTGTGGCTATCTAGCATTCTGGATGCACTTTTTACACAAATAATTTTAATTGTTAAGTCTAATACATGATACACTTCATTTTTAATTAATAACTATTTTCATAAAAAGTGCACTCGGAATGCTGGATAGATGTTGCTGGATGTACCAGGGATGTCTGGAAATCACTCATCTCAACCATTCAAAAAGAAGAAAGGAAAAACATTTTTTCTGGTAAACTAGTAAAAACAATAGGGCATTTTGAAACTCTTATTTTCATGATCATTGATAATATAACAATCAGGTAATCATGATATGGCAATCAGATATTCATATGTACAATATCATATTCATATTTCAGTGTTTCACTCAATTTTGGATTTCAAATTTCTATGGTCAACATTGAATATTGATTGTTCAATGTTCACTGTCATCGATGTTATTGTATTTAAAATGTTTAATGATGTATCACAATTTTATTATAAGATTGAAAAGTTACAAGTGTATACAAAATTTGCTGTTGCCCAAAATTGGGAAACTTATTGCCATCCCAAAAATGCATCCACATGCCCCCCCCTCAATACACCCATCCTCAAAACTTGGAGAAACATTGACAAGTGTGTTATATTTTTTGCATAGTGACAAATTATGATGTTTTGTGCTAACGAGAGATGGGTTTGTGTGAACCACTACTCATGAGTTATCAGTCAATGAGTTTGACTAAAAAACTGCACAGTTGAATCCTGAAAAAACATCATAATTGGAGAAGCATTGCTATAAAATTATCAAATTTATGCATGATTAAACTCATGTATGACACTATCATCTGAAGTCACCTTTGAATTTCTAGTTTTAGAATATAAAGTTCATATTCTTTCTTTAGGCCAGCCATTTATTGATTATTTTACACATTTCACTTACTGGGACCAACTAGCAGCCTTGTCAGCCTTATTTGTTTGGTACTCCATTGGGTGCAGCAAGGGACTAGTAAAGAGGATTGAGGGAGGAGTGAAGATTCCCTTAAAGTTAAAATCTCTGTGGTGATGTCAGAACGTGGACTGTGAAGTCATATAGAGAAATTGTACATTTTGATTACCATGTTGGTCAAGATTGACTGTTGACTTGTGTAAGTTACATTTTGGGATAAACAGAGGTGTTAATTTTCATTGACTCTTTTCAGAGGTATGTTTGACGGTTTTGGGTGTGTTGACTAGCAATAAATGCCGTTCCTATAATTTTTAATGAGGGCTGTCATTAATGCTTTATATCTGCAATAAATAGTCCTCTTTTATGTCATTAAAGCAATGGCTATATTCTTAATTAGCTTTCAATGCTGCATGATGGCTTTTTGTTTTTTGCATTTTATGAATATAATCTTTATCTTTATTTCTACACAATGACAGATTGCATCTCATTCTTCCGTTTTGGAGCACTTTTATTTTGTTTCTTCTCTTTAGTGCTTTTACATTTAGCCTCTCTGAGTGAAACTCCTATACCAGTTATTGGAAATTCTAGTAGTTAGTCACCAGTATTCTTTTCTCAGGGGATATGGTTTTATTGATGTAAACTACTCTTTCTTGGACTTTTCGGATGTGACAGTTCATTTTTCTGATTTCAGATCATATATTTGTTTTTGACTCTTTAGATTGTGTAAAATGTGGGATGATATAATTATAACTTCCAAGTGTCAACAAGTTAGATTCATAGAGTTATTAAATTCATTATTAAATTATTGGCTTGCCAAAAAATAGGTGTCATTATGGACACGGTCTCTTTCATAGTTCCGTATAACATTGACTGATATTTTTACAGAGTTGATTATCTCAACACAAACCTTACAATTTTCATATACTGTTCATTAGTCTTCAATAACAAATTACAAGATTTTCTTTCAATAATTTTTTTGCTTGCAAGATTTCCTTATTTTTTTGTCATCTTTTGTTCTGTAGTGAAATAACATCTGAAGGCCGAAGGATTACAAAGCTTGATCAAATTTTGCTCAATGGAAACAATATTGCTATTGTAAGTTGAATTGAAATTTAGTATATATAACATATGCACCTGTTAATTCAAAGTTGCTACCATAGAATGTCTGTTTCTTCTGTTGCACTGTTGTTCTTGAATGGATTGATGACTAATCATCCTTTGTTCTCAATCCCAGCTTGTTCCTGGTGGTGGACCTGAATGAAGATGAGCACACGTTTTAGCTCTGTAGAGTAATTTTCTAAACATAGCAGAGCTTTTTAGGAATATGGATGAAAGTAGTTGGTCAAGGCAAATTTGCCCTTGGTGCCTTTGTCATAAACGATAGCAAATACATCTTTGAGACAGAGTTTCTTTGATTTTTAAAAGGAAACAAGGTCAACTAACTTAAATGTATGTTAAGAAAGTTAGCTTAAATGTAAATTGAAAATGATTGCTCCTTGTTTTCATACTTTTCTTGCTAGAAGTGTTTTTTGATTACTGTGGCCAGCATTGTTGGTATTCAAATTGGTTGAATTTGAAGGGGTTTTATGTAAAGGTAAAATATCGGGTTGGTTAATAACACAATCTAGAAATGAATGTTGGATATTAACAATATGGATAAAGAAACAAGCTAGCTTTGTTTCATACATGGACGAGTCAAGATATTTGTTCCATTTTTTGAACGTTGAGATTGCAATTTCTTGCTACTGGCAAATACGGAACAAAAGCTTTATATTTTCGGACAGCATATATAAACATAGACTTATTTTCTTAAAAAAATTTGACTTCTCCAAGAATATTTATTTGGGAGTCTTAAACATTTATATACATTCAAATATCTTAATTCTTAAGAAGAGGGGGTTATATAATTTCAAATGATATTTTAGATGGTGGTGATGTTACTCGTAAATTCGTAATAGACTTCGATTGTGAACAAGAGTTGGAATATGGTTACATGCAGCAGTGGCTGCTGCTTAATCAGCCTAGTGTAAGATCATCTTGTAAATCTTGTTTGGTTTAAAAGGATCATCAATCACAAACAAAGTTTATAAAATCAAAATTTCATTGTGATGGTATGGTTTCACCCACCAATAGGGGTGATAAAATTAAACTGTGATGGTGCTGCAAAAAGGAATCTTGGCTGAATTGTTGGTGGTGGTGGAATTTTAGGGATGTTAATTGCTTGCATTTGTTGGTTTCCGTAATAGATGTGGGTAATGGTTTGATGATCAAGTTGATGCTTTTGCTATGCTTAAAGATATTCTAAGGTAATAAGGGGATTGAAGAACGCGACAGTCAATTGCAATTACCATGTTCTTACTAACCAGACGGGGTCAAAATTGAATCTGAACATCTAAATGCAATAATGGAAGAGGCTTAATTGCTGGCTAGTAAACTGCACAGTGCCACCTTTGTCAACATCTGATGGAAATGAAATAGAGTAGCAGATTTGTGGCTAATAGTGAAGTCGTTATTGCTTCTTGCGAAGCTGTTCATGTCAAGTTTTGGGAGCTCTTCTTCCTTAACTCCCCCGTCCATTGTTGTTCCTTGCAGCCTAAGCCCCTTGCATTGCTTATCATTTAATCATTCTCGCATTATCATTTCTTGTAAGTCCAGCTTTAAATTAAAATCTTAAAAAGGGTACATGTTTAATTGGGAACAACTGTGCAATCATGAATAAAATAGAGAGATTATGCCTAGGTGGCTTATGAAGCATGTAAACATATGTCCCCACTTTTTCAACTCTATTCATTTTACTTGTAAAATTTGAAATTGGAGAGGTTAATGTGACCACTTTCATTTCATAATCTGCTTCTTTTAGTTATAAGACTCTAGGCCTTTGTTCCTTTTCCCTTCTTGTTTGAGGAGTTGTTGTAAGTGAAAAGGAAAATGTGGTCTTCCCTTCAATTGTTTCATATTTCTACCAGAACTAATTGGATTTGAAGAGTTTTTTAATCATCTCTATGATTCAATCTTTGTCTAGAGGTTGAGTGGTTACATAGTCAAATGGAACTAGTACCCTACTAAATCTTTGAAATGGTTTTGGGTGAGTGAGTCTCTACTTTGCAAGGGGTGTTTATTGTTGGCTGTCTTGATATTAGTTGTTGGCATGGCTTGAATTGTTTTTTAAATTAAGAGTTGCCCATTCAAGTGTTAATATTGGTTAGACTTATGTAATCTTATATTGGTTAAGGTCTATTGTCCTTAGCTTCTAAATTTATATGAAGGCAATTCTTTGGCCATTTGGTTAGTACCTCTAGGATAATATAATGCATCTTTTCGAGTTTTTGGTGGTTAAGGTCTATTGTCCTTAGCTTCTAAAGTTATATGAAGGCAAACCTTTGGCTATTTGCTTGGTACCTCTAAGATAATATAATGCCTCTTTTTGAGTGTTTGGTTGGTGTGAGTATTCTTGAGCATGGCATGGAATAGAGAATTATGATCTTCTAGTTGAGATACCCTCTTACTAGATCTTCCTTGACTTTAAAGGATGAACATAACCTTAGCCTTTTTAGCTCTTTGATATGCTATTTTAAGGAATTATAGAGGTTACATCTTTAAGGATTAAGGTATACAAAGGAAAGGGACTAACCAAGCTCCCTTTAACAAATCCAACTAGATGCTTGCTTGTTGGAACTAGTAATAGCGAACACAAGGAACAACAGGAACAGGCACGAGAACAGTGGAACGGTGAGAGGAGTTTTGAAAGCACGGGAATGCAACGCATTCGGAGTGGGAGCATCGGGTCTCGGGGGACCTACAACATACAGTCGGGGTCCCACTCAGTGGGAGGTGGGCCCTAATCTAGTTGGTGGTAAACAGTGTGGGAACAGAAGGGGACAACCAGGCTCACAAACCAATAGGGTCAGGTGTGAAATGCATCATTCTATCTCTTTTTGTCTTCTTTCAGTTTATGTCTTTAGCTTCCTTTGCAAATCAAGGCAAAGCAGAGCACTCAAAACAGGATGGTGAAAAAAAGAGGATTTGAGGAAAACTTTAATCCCATTTACCAAGTGCCCATGGTAGGGCAAACCCAATACCTCAAAGAAAACAAACACAAAAATTCTCTAGAGTTAGTAGGTTACGGGGAGGATAATTTTAAAAGTGCTCACATGGGAACTCAAACACAATTGGAGGGTTCTATGGTTGATTTTCTATATCCATAGATTCTAAAATCTCCCATGGTTCACACATTTCACCTATCAAATAGACTTGCAGCTTCTTACAATGGTTCCTCAGGAAGGGACTTGTCAGGAGCTTGGTGCTCACACTTTTTTGAAATCCCAAGGGCACACTCAGAGGTCCCAAATGAAAACTTGGTTTTCGTAAATGCCAAGCAGTACAAAGGGATTTTAAGGCGTAGGCAGTTTTGAAAATTAAAGCAAACTCAAAAGAAAAAATTTACTATGATTCTATCGAAAGTTCACATCAGCTGCACTTAGGTGCCCAACAAGATTTCTCAAAGTGGGGAAACAAAAAATATGCAAGAAAAAAATAAAGAAACTGAAAATTGGAAGGAAAGTTTGGAGAATCTCAATTCAAGGATGATCAAATCAAAAGAGCACACCACAAACAAAGGTACTGGAGAAGAAATTCCCAAAGATACTTACAGCCCCACATCCACACCTTTAATGTGGTCATCAGAACTATATGTGGAAGAGCTCATGAATATAAAAATGAGGGTTGAAATTTTAGAAACAAAGAGGTTGTGTGTTGACAACAAGGCAAAAGAAGATGCGGAATCCAGGTGTAAACTAGAAGTAGAAAATCGGGTTCTCAAAGAACAAATCTCGAACCTTCAAGGTAGCATAGAAAGGAGACAACAAGAATTGATTACAATAAAACAAAAATTGGATCAATTCAAAATAACAAGTAATGAGAAGACAAAAGTGGCAAAATGAGGTGACACGACTCAAATAAAGGAGCTGCAATCAACATTGGTAGACATGGAAACGAAAGAAAATCAATTAAAAAACTACATAGAGGAGGCCAAATCATGGTCACAAGTTGTAAACAAGTCAGCAAATAAACAAAAAGAAATAATAGAAAGACAAGTCAAGACACAAATAAAGGAAGAAAATGTCAAACAAAGTAAGGCTACGTATATTATTATCAAAGGTTTGAGGGATTTCGGGGAGAAGGAAAGAATCGACATTTTAGCAAGAGACTTCCTGAAAGAAGAGCTGAAATGGACAGGACATATCCAGCAAGCACACAGAATTGGTAAGAAAATAGAGGGTGGAAGAGATAGGCATATAAGAATTATCATGCAAAATATAGAAGACAAAAATGTGATCTTAAGAAATAGAGGATTACTCAAAGGCACTCACATCTACCTAGACGAAGATTTGACTTTTGCGCAACAAGAAATGCAAAGAAAAGAATGGGAGAAAGTAAAAACAACAAGAAATGAAGGAAAATGGGCTTGGCTAAAGAATGGGACAGCCCAAATTAGTGACCGTTTACCAAATAAGAAATAGGGATTGGGGGCCCCACATGAACATCTTCGTATAGTGAGCTAGAATTGTAGAGGTTACCCTTGGAGACGAGGACCTGGTCTGGGGCCCATAGCAGATGGGAAGGACATCATTATTCTTACTAAGACACATGAACATGAGGGCTGCAAAGTTCCTGATTTTGATGGGTACATGAAAACTTCAGTTTGGAATAAAGGGAGTGAATCGGGCAAAGGACATGGGGGTGTAATAGTTTTGATCAAAGAGGGTTGGGATGGAGTCGTAAAAGTAGAGAAAGAAGACCCAAATAAGCAATACATATGGCTGCGAATAACAAATAATGGTATCACTTCCAGATTGGCAGCTTGTTATTTTGCACCGCAAAACTCAAAAATTTATAAAAGAAGAAAGCTAGACAGCGAAGACCCCTATGCTTTATTAAAAAAAGACATATCTATATTTAGCACCTTGGGAAAAATAGTTTTAATTGGTGACTTCAATGCAAGAACTAACAATCAATTTCTCCAGTTGAATAATGAGGATAGGGGAAACAATAATCCTTTATGGCTAGAAGAGGAAGATGATCAACCGTGGGAAAGAACATCACAAGACAAAAATGAGAATGTTTCACACTTTGGGGCAGAACTATTGGGGATATGCAGCTTATATAGCTTGGTTATCTGTAACGGCTTGAAAGGTTGGCCAAGCTCGGGTAATATCACATGCAAAACGTATAACGAGCAAAGTGTGGTAGACTATGTAATTTGCTCTCAGAGTTTTGTTTCTAGGATTTTGGAGTTTGAAATCGAAGAGCGTCCCCCTGAGCTGAATTCTAATCATGCACCTTTGTTCGTTACCCTTGGCATGATATCAAACAATCATCACGACAAGCAAGACCAACACAAGCAAAATGAAACTATTCCCAAAGGTAAAATACTCATAAACCGGGAAAACCAGGGTCTCTTTAGTGAGGTTTTAGAGCAGCAGTTTCATGCAATAGAGAATAACATAGGAGACAAGGCTGCCAATGGGGTTGAGGGCCATATTTGCAGCAATAATCTGATTCCTATAATTCACAAGGCTTTGGATGCGTGCAAACGATCTCGTCCAAGGAAAGGGGCTGCAAACACTTTCCCGGCTAACCCATGGTATGATGAAGAGTGTAAGACAGCCAAGAAAACTTTGAAAGAGGGTGGATTGAGTAGAGAAAACAAGAAGAAATATGAGAAGTTGGTGCAAACAAAAAAGAGACGTATGTCAATACAAGGAGGAAAGAGTTAATTTCTCTTGGAAAACATAACCCCAAGGGTTTTTGGAGGGAGCTGCAACAAAAGAGAAAGCATATTGAGAATAACATAACAAATATTCAATGGTTAGAATATGCAAAGCACCTTTATGAGAGAACCCAGGGGAAAAACTCCCCTCTCGTGGTTAGCACATCAAGAGAGCTTTTCACAATTGAGGATATCAAGCAAAGTATAAAAAGTTTAGCAAATGGTAAAGCGATGGACATAGATGGGCTGCAAGCTGAATTCCTAAAGTGGGGAGTGGAAACCCTTGCTCCACACATCAAAAGATTGTTCAACAATGTTACTTGGGATGGTTTTCCATCGAAATGGACAACTAGTGTCGTCATCCCTCTCTACAAAAGTGGGGACATTAATAACCCATCCAACTACCACACTATTATGGTCAATCCTATTGTTGGCAAGCTTTTTGGGAGCATGTTAGAGCGTAGAATCAACAGTTGGGCAGAAAGAGAGGGAAAAAGAGCAAAAGGGCAAGCTGGTTTTAGACCTAAGTACTCTACCATCGATCACTTCATCACTCTTCGGCATATGATTGAGAAAATATGGGACACTCAAGGCGAAGAATCCTTTTGTTGCTTCGTTGACTTTAAAAAAGCCTTTGATACGGTACCTAGAGACAAACTGTGGAACAAAATGGTTGAATTAAATATACCAGATGAGTACAGGGCTGCGGTCCACAGGCTTTATGAGCAAGTCAGAGCTAAAATCAGAACAAGTGAAGGTATGTCTGAGTGTTTTGGCAGCGATATCAAGGTCAAACAGGGTTGTCCTCTATCACCCACTCTTTTTGGGCTATACATTGACAAGCTAGAAGATTGGTTAAATGAAATGAGCAAAGAAGGGGGTATTCAGTTGACTGGATATGTGGTGAAGTTGTTGCTTTATGCTGATGATCTTATTTTAATCTCAAAATCTGCACATGGTTTGAAAGGACTTTTGAAGGCCTTAGATCAATTCTGTCAGGAAGTGGGAATGCAAGTGAATACCACAAAGACTAAAATCATGATCTTTTCCCTAAAGAAGAAAAGGAATCATGATGACTTCCTTTTTGAAGGCAATCCTCTGGAGATAGTAAAAGAATACAAATACCTTGGAATTGACTTTCACTATAAGCTTAGCTAGGAGACTAGTAGAACCAAATGGATACAAGGAGGTTGGAAAGCTTCTTTCTTACTTCAAAATAGGTGCAAGAAAGCTGAACTTTGGGATTGGAAGACTAAAAAAACCCTCTTTGGTTTGCTGGTCACTCTGGTGGTTCTTTATGGCTGCGAAGTGTGGGGTAGCAGCATGTCAAAGTATCGGTGGAGACAACTTGAAAGAATTCAAAAACATACCATCACCTGCAATCTTAAAGTCAAAACCTCAGTCCCTTATGATATTCTCTTGGCTGAATCGAGAACCTTTTCGTTGGAGGCTTCGGCTATAATTCGCTTGCTAAACTACTTAAAGAAGGTTGAAAACATGGATAACCATCGTTGGCCCAAAATAGTTGTGAAGGAGGTCTTAAACCGTAGGAAGAAAACGTGGATGAAACAAAATGTCAATTGGCTAAGTAAATGGGGCATCATCTTGCATGAGTGTCCTAACACCAATGAGGAAATTAAAAATTATGTTGCCAAAAAATTCATGAATGCCATGTGGACAAAGCAGATTGGGCGGAAAAAAACACACTATGTCAAAGAGTTCAACCCAACTTGGGAACATGGTGAAAAAACTTATTTAGGGGCAGATATTAAAGGGAAAGCAAGGTTGTTAATTGCTCAGTTGAGGACCAGGTCTCATCATCTTAGGTGTGAGACCGAAAGGTGGACTATTCTTAAAGAAGCATGGGAGGACAAAATTTGCAAGTTTTGTAGCAAAGGAGCGGTGGAGACAAAATGACACTTTATCAAGGAGTGCACAGCCTACGAGGATCTTCGTACTCAGTATGTGGACCACTTAAGGATTGACAATCTGCATGAGTTATTCGATGAGGAGAAGATCAGCATGACTGCCAGCTTTTTGGTCAAAATTCATAACAAAAGGTCCAACATCGAGAGGAATTTGGAGTTTGCGTAGTTTATTTTTGTGATTCTTGGTCCCTTAGATCGTTTTGGTCTCATGGACGTTAGTAAAATCTCATTCATTCATTCATTCATTCATTCATTGTGCCTCCATCTAGCAGAGAGAAAAAGATAATAAAGCCAATGAGCAATGGGTGTAAGAACAATGGTGAAAATGGGGCAAATTTTGTAAATATAATGGAGTTTTGTAACCACATGTATGATGTCATTCATAATGATTACATTCAAGTTTGGTTAAATATTTATATCCATGTAGGTTTTGAAGTGGATTATAAGGGTGTGGTGATGATGAGAGAACACATGACAAAATCATGCAAGGTGTTGACATGACTTTGGGAAGTCGTATTGACTGTGATGTTATTCATAACCATTTAGTAATTGCCATGATACTTATGACTAAACTCTCTTATTAGATTAGGTCATTATACAAAAAGAAAGATAATATTAAAATAATATTTAGTTCATTATTAATGATCAGTATTGTATTATTGTAATTTATTAGATTAGATTAGTTTCTATTCTTTTCTTCGATATTGTTTCTATTTTAGAAACTATGTTTATAGAAACATCTATATTGTAAATTCTATAAGAAGAACGTTTTCTTCTTCTTTTAATACATCAAAGATTTTAATCATTTCATGCTATCAGAGTGGGTTAGGTTGAGCGGGAAAATAATATATATTTTTTTCTCTCAAACTTCTCTAGCGCTTCTTTGGTTAACGATTTTTTTCAAGAGATTGTCTCGTGAAGAAATCGCTTCAGTTCTTTTTTTGAAACATGTCAAGTATCTTCGTTTAATTTATTATGGCTCTTTCTGGGAGATAATTGTGTTTTTTTTGAGAAATCGCGTCTTTTCTGGGTGTCGGATTTTTCTTCAAGGAAAATCATGTGTTTCTTTCTAAGTTTGTTTTTGCTTTTGTCCCTGCCGCTTTTTTGGTGATTTTTTTTAATGTTTGAGTACACATGACCTTTAGCCTAGCCGATTTCTCAAAAATCGTGGTCGTCTTGTTTCTGGTTCTCATTCGCGTTTAAATCACAGATCCTCATTTGGGTGTTGTTTTTTGTTTTTTGGTTCTCCTTCCATGCGTTTTTGAGGGGTTTCTCACATGCGTTTTTTTTCCTTCTAAGCAAATCTTGTCTCTCCCAGCATGTGATCTCAAACTAAGGTCTCCGTAGATTTTTAGACACGTCTTTTCTGGACGATTTATCAAAAATCATGATTGTCTTTTTATCTGGTTTTGTATGTGTCTTCTTTTGGTTGAGCACATCTTTTTCATCTGACCTAGCCATGTTTTGTCTCTATCTGTTGCACATGTACTTTGCTTGTGGGTCCCTCTACTCTCAAATTTGAGTGTTCTCTGTCATCTTTGAACGTGTCTTTCCTTGTGCCGGATTCATTCAAGAAACCTTAGTTTTTGCGCCTTTTTCTATAATGTCAGATTTCTAATACCTCTTTTCTGTCAGAAATTGTCTATGCAAAATGGCCTCTTTATCTCACATCATGTTGGAGGGCAATAAAAAATTCAACGACCGCAACTACAACACCTGGAAGCGGCAAATGATGACCATTTTTTAGTATCAGTGCCTTGCCCAGATTATTCTGGGCAACAACACACAACTGATAAAGATCGAGAAAAGTTTGATGAGAAAAATCAGGAAGCCGTGATGCTTATTAAACTATCTATCACTACTAACCAGCTACCTTAGGTACCATCTGGCAAATCAGCTAAAGAAATTTGGGATTTTCTAAAAGATCTTTATGAAACATCTGACAAGAGTCGTGCATTCTTTTTGAAAAACATGTTGTTCTCCATCATAATGGATGAGAAGACAACACTGTAGGCGCATTTGACAAAAATCAAGGACATCCGTGATCAGCTAGAGGCTATTGGTCGGAAAATGGAGGAAGATATGGTAGTCATCACTTTGAAGAGTCTGCCAAAATCTTATGAGCACTTTATTGAGACACTCAACATTACCTCAACTAATGTTGACTTTAAGTTTTCAGATCTTTGCACCCTACTTTTGCAGCAGGATCGTTGGAAACAACAGTTTGATAGCGGTGCTAGTTCATCCTCCACAGAGCAGGCATTTCTTGCCAAGACATTTCAGAAGAATAAGGGAAAGAATCAACCCTCTTAGCAGACCAACCAAGCACAATCTCATGATTCTTCCAAGAAGAAGAATGTTTAGTGCAACTATTGCCACAAGTATGGCCACATGAAGAAAGATTGTCAGAAACGCTTGGCTTCTGAATAGAACAAGCAAGGAGAGTCTAAACCTAAAGCCCATGTTGCAGAGCACACTGAGCATAAGGAGTTTGTGTTCTATGCTTTTATGGCCAAGAGTCCAGCAAATCCTATTAAATTCTCTGCCTGATATATTGATTTAGGTGCATCTCGACACTTCACTGATCGTCGAGATTGGTTCATTGAGTACATGCCATTCAAAGATTTGGTTGTTTTTGGAGGAGGCGAGGAGTATATTGTTGTCGAAAAGGGCAATGTGCAGATTCATTTTGGAGGGAGAAATTTATTTTTTCTTGATGTATACTTTGTACCTGGCATGGAGTTGAATTTAATTTCAATTAGTCAGATCATGAATCACTCTCCTTAGCTAGATATTGTTTTCAACATGCATACATGCAACATTGTTGACATAGACACTCTCACTATAGTTGTTCAGGGACTTGAGGATCATGGTCTATATAGACTTGTTGATTCTGGTGATTCTAAAGAGCACACTATGGCAGCTAGGAGTACTCCATCTACAACCTCTGGCATCAACATTATGGGCACCTGAACATGCAATATCTCTCTTAGCTATCTCAAGATGATCTGGTTGGTGGTCTACCTACGATTCAAACTCAAAATCATGGAGTATACGAGGCTTGTGAGGCTGGAAAGCAACATCAAACTCCATTCTTAGATGGTGACTCATGGCGAGCTTCCAAGGTATTACAATTGGTTCATGTTGATTTATGTGGCCCAATGAACACTCCTTCAGATACTGGTTGCAGGTATTTTTTGTTATTTGTTGATTTTAGTAGAAGAATGTGGGTGTACTTTCTTAAAAACAAATCAAAAGTGTTTGTTATATTTCAACAGTTTAAGGCCTTAGTTGAAAAAGAGTCTAGCTCTCCAATAGTCACTCTTAGGTTTGATAATGGGTGTGGGGAGGGGGGGGAGTTTTGTTTTGACTTCTCCAGTTTCTGTGTTGTACATGTTATTAAGCACCAACTTACCACACCCTACACCCCTCAACAGAATGGTGTCGTTGAATGTAGGAATCACACCATTACTTAAATGGCTCGTTCTATGCTAGAGCATAAAAATGTTCTTAAGAAATACTGGGTTGAAGCAGTTTATACTGCTGTTTATGTTCTGAACCGGTCTCCTACTCATGCGGTTAAGAAGATGACTCCTGAAGAAGCCTGGTTGGGATGCAGGCCTAAGATCAGCCACTTGAAAGTTTTTGGCTCTATTGCTCATGTGTGGATTCCAGATGCCAAGCACACTAAGTTGGATTCCAAAAGCCAGAAACTCATGTTCACTAGTTACAGTGAGAATCATAAAGCATATAGGCTCATTGATGTAGATATTGCTTGTCTCATCTTCAGTCGTGATGTTGTTGATGAAACTACTGGGCCCTTCTATCAGTCTTCTCCTTCTGTGAGCCTTGAGGACCAGTCTATGCAGGCTTCTGATTTGGATGTTTATCTTCCCCTAGCTCCACCTGATGGGAGGGATTCTGCAATTGTGCAAGAACCTCAACAAAATATTCCACCACTCACCCCTCCTCAGGACAATCTAGATCCTTATCTAACTGATGTTGTTCCAGCCACCCCTGGTGATGTTGTTCCTAAAACCATAAGTGATATTGGTACTTCTACTCTCCAGTTGAAATGGTATGCTAAAACCATAAGTGATCTTCATGATGATGAATTGATTAAGGGTACATCTACTCAGAAAAAAGAGCAAGCAACAAAATACTGTTAATTTTGCTCTTATGGCCAATCTTCACAACAACTCTGAGCCTCAAACATATTCAGAGGCTAAAGGCATTCCTGAGTGGGAACAAGCTATGGAAGCTAAACATCATAGCCTTCTAAAGAATAACACTTGGGTCCTCTTCAATCTTCCACCTGGGAAGAATCCCATTGGCTGCAAATGGGTGTATAAAGTTAAGTACAAGGCTGATGGAACTCTTGATAAGTATAAGTCTTGGTTAGTAGCCAAATGGTTCTCACAAACAAAGGGCATTGATTAAGAGGAGACTTTTTCTCCTACAACCAAAATGAGTACTATTCGGCTTGTCCTCGCAATTGTAGCTCAGTTTGGATAGAAATTCCATCAAATGAATTTCAAGAGTGTGTTTCTCAATGGTGATCTATAGGAAGAAGTCTATATGATGCAACCTCCTAGTTTCAAGGTTGTTGGTAAAGAACACCAGGTTTGCAGACTCGTGAAAGCACTCTATGGCTTTAAATAGGCTCCACATGCATGGTACATGAAAATTGATAAGTACCTTGTTGATCATGGTTTTCAGAGGAGCCCTCTAATTCAAATTTGTATGTCAAATAGTTTGGTGATGATATTCTTGTGCTTGTTGTCTGTGTTGACAACCTTATCATTACTGGCAACTCAGAACATCTGATTGAGGAGATAAAACACAATCTCTATCAATCCTTTGACATGACAGATTTGGGACTTTTTCATTATTGTCTCGATCCAAGTATGGCAGACAGTTGATAGCATCTTTATTTCTCATTCCAAGTCTGCTCGTAGCCTACTTGATAAGTTCAAAATGAATTATTGCAAACTTGCACCTACACCTATGGAGAAAGGGCTAAAACTATTATCAAAATCAAATTCACTTGTGCAAAATGAATCAACATTCAGACAACTAGTAGGCAGCCTCATTTATCTCACTGCTACTAGACTTGATCTTAGTTTTGCAGTGAGCTACATCTCTCACTTCATGACAACCCCTAAAGCTGAACATTGGGTTGCAATGAAGTGTGTTGCGATATGTGAAAGGCACTTCCGACTTTGGCATTCTATATGGAAGGTGCAAAGATCCTAAGATGATTGGCTATATAAACTTAGATTGGGTAGGTATTGTTGATGACATAAATTCTATTTCAGGGTATGTATTTAGTTTGGGTACAAGTGCACTTACATGGACCAGCAAGAAGCAACAGGCAGTGGCTCTTTCCTCGACTGAAGCTGAATATCGTGGAATTGTTAAAGAAGCTTGTGAGGCAGTTTGGCTTTGAAGGGTGCTTTTTGACATGTAAATGTCTCAAGCAAGGTCTTCCCCCTTGTACCGTGACAATCAAGGGGTGTTGAAACTCACCAAAAATCCAGCCTTCCATGAAAGGACAAAGCATGCTAAACTTCATTGTCATTTCATCTTCCAGCTTGTTGAAGATGGATCAGTGGTATTGCAGTATGCTATGCCTAAGGATTAGACTGATGATATTCTCACCAAGTCTTTGAGCCCAAATAAGTTTTTCAAATTTAGGGGGCATTTTGGTGTAGTTGATAGATTGACCATCAAGGGAGGGTATTAAAATAATATTTAGTTTATTATTAATGGTCAATATTATATTATTGTAATTTATAGATTAGATTAGTTTCTATTCTTTTCTTTGATATTGTTTCTATTTTAGAAACTATGTTCTTAGAAACATTTGTATTGTAAATTCTATAAGAAGAACATTTTCTTCTTCTTTTAATACATCAAAGATTTTAATCATTTCAAATAAACCATGGAAGAGCTTTCCATTGATTGAAGGAGAGCAATGACCACCTAACCCACCTTAACTTTGGTTGTACATATTGACCAATATTATGAACGTTTCATTGTCATTGCCCCCTTGTTTTTTCTATGATTGATTATGAGGTTAAGACAAAGAAGGTGACTTACCTTGAAGAGTTAATTGAGGTTGAATCAAAGTCCCAAAGTAAATAGCTAGAATGCTACTTTCAATTGAGTTAGTTGCAAGACTTAAACTAATTCTAAACCCCATTTATGGTTGCATTTCCACCAAAAGAGTGACAACCCCATTTCACTTTCTCTCTAGGTCCATTGTTTAATCATGTGGAAGTTGATAATTGAAAACATAATATAGGCTTCTATATGCCTTGTTTAGGGTTTTGAAATATGAGGTCTTATGAAGGTGGGTTATATATAAGGCTATAATACTTTCTTCTTTGTTAATAATGAGGGTCTTCCCTTCTATTGCAAAAGATCTTTTCTATTACACCTTGCTTCTAATTGCTCTCATTGTCACCATAGGTTGGTGGGTTTAGCTACTTGGTGGCAGAATGCCCATTCCAAACACTTAATTGTTGGTAATTTTTAAGACTTTGAGGATTGTGGGGCTCTTGTGGCCTCTCTAAATCATGATGGGCCTACTGTAGGGGTGGTTGCTTGTTTGGTTGGTGCTCAGTCATCACCTTCTTCTCTTGTGGAACACCTTCTCCTAGTCCTATCTTGGTCACTCCTTCCACTGACCTTGGTCCTTTTAGGGAGTGTGTTGATGTAGTTCTTTAAATGCCTTTGGATTATGTGGAGCTTGTTTCTTCTTTGGTTGGATGCTCTTCTTATCAACAAATGGTGGAGTAGGTCGAGGTTACAGTAGAGGATTCTCCTCTCCTTTCCCTCCAATCTAAAGATTTAGAAAATTGTGCGTCCTAGACAATTCTCTAAAGAAGGAAGAGGGGTCTTCCTAAACATGGTTTTGCTTCTAATACACACGTTTTGGGTGTGTTTGTTGCTAGTTGAGGACCAGGTGTTTAGCCTGTTGTTCCTTTGGATGGTTGTGGTTTGATTATTTTTGTGGGGTTGTTGTGGGGCAACTTGGCTATGATTCCCCTGTTGTCGAGATCTTGTGTTGGTTGATGTTTGTTGTAAAGGGTTCAAGGGTCCCTTCAAAACTTGTTTTATCCATATAGTCAAAGCTTTGTGGCTTAATTTTATTTTTATTATTAGATTCAAAGCAACTAATTACACGTGTTTCTTGCTTAATCTATATCCCATGACATTTTTAGGAAGAGGCACCCACACACACATGCATGCAAGCAGTGATGATCCTATTTTCATCAAGAACAAACACACACAATGGTAATCCCATATTCATCAAGAGAACACACACACACACACACACACACACTGTGATGATCTTATGTTCATCAAGAGAAAATAGACACACACATGAGCAAACACTTATACATCTATCCACCATGATGATAATGTGTTCATCAAGGGCAATTTGGATAATTCAAATTATTGGGTAGAACTAAGCAATTGAAGAATATTACCCAATAATCCAAATTATTCTCTTGATGAACATAAGATCATCATCATTTCAAATTTAGGATATAGTGAGAATAATAAATATTGTGAGCACAAGATCTCAACGACACATTGTTTGGAGAGCATCACAATATATCATGCAAATTATCTTATCTAACTTCCTTGAGATGTTTTTGGGACCTATTGTCACTTAGAAGTGCACCCTTGCTAAGTTGCAAAACTTGGCCTACCAGTGAAACATGGGAACTTTTCTAGGTTGTGGGTCACCTATAGTGGAAAAGAACCTCTAGAGAGGGTTGGTTCCACTTGGTTTTATCACCTAAACTGAACTACGTTCTACTGCTTGTAGAGAAAAGAGATAAGAAGTGACATGAAATGAAACCTAAGATTTAATAAGGTGATGCACCAAATGACTTTTGACATGAACTTGTTTAAGTGAACACTATATGATCAACAACTTAAATTGCAACATACACAACCCAAAATTTCATATGTCCCTTGCATAAGTATTTCATGACTAGGTTCGATATCTAGGAAAACATTTAGAAGGAGCTAGAAATGTTCTCACAACTTAAACTTTACCCTTAGCTAGTTGAACACAATCCATGACTTGCAAAAGTACATATTTTTTGCATAAAGGCAATGAAAATAGGACATAAATCAAGGGGAAAAATATCACCACAAGATTACATCAACCATTTTGAAGAATTTTGCACAATGAAACAACTTTGAGAAGGTAAAAACTTGTCTTTATTGATAAAAAATGCTTATAAACAACATACATGTTTGAAAATAGTTACAATGCTTATTCTTTGCTGGAAAGAACCTTCATAGGTTACAATACATAGCCCAAAATGAGCAAGAACTGATTTTCTAAGTTATAATACTGTCATTTTTTACTTGTAGAGCCAAAAAATAAAAAAGAACTGATTGAAAATGCTAGCCTGAGGGTCCTATATCTCTTCACAAACATAGGAGAGCATATAGGGATTAAATTGACTAAGTTAGAAGGCTTAAAAATAGGCCAACCTAATTTGCATGCCGAAGAAGTTTGTGCTTGACTTGGTCTCTTCAAATTTGGTTGGTTGACCTTGTCAAGCTCCTTGAAATGTGCTCCAATTGGTGATGATGCTCCCAGATGCTTGCAAGCTTCCCTTGAAATCCATAAAGACTATCAAACTTCCCAACCTCCCTCATAAATGCCTTTGATTCTCTACCATGTGCTTGATAACACCCTTTCCAAACTATCAAAACCACTTACCACATTCATAGGACATGTGAAAAGCTATTAATAATGACTATCTCATAAGGGCCTAAGAGATGTTTAGGAATTTATCATTGTCACATACTTGAGGTCTGCCTATCATGCATTGAAGACTATCATCCATAATTTATATCATGGCCGCCCCTTTTTCTTCTATCATCCAAACTTGGGTGGTTTGAACTTGACAATAAACTATCCTTCTTTCCTCTTCCTAGTCTCATTCTTAAATATCACAGACCTCTACCATTCTCATGCTCATGACAAACCTGCTCAAGAACTATCTCTTGGCCTTCTCACAAGAACTATCTATTGGCCTTCTCAAAATGTTCATGGAGGTCTATCGTGTAGAATACTCCTTTGCTGCCCTTTCAAAAGTTCTTGTGACTATCTTACTGTCAGTATCCCTTACCCAACTTTCCTAGGTTTTTCATGCTTAATAGGACTGAAATAACTCTTGAGTTTGATAAAATTTGTAATCCACTCACATATCACTTATTTTATAAGTATTGTATACCACTTTCAGGTCAGGATCAAGGTGACTATACAGTAGTTCATATCCTTACTATTGCTTCCAATGGTTATCTTTGAGGGTAGTGTCAACAAATCTTGTAGAGGATTGTCCAAACTGTCTTCCCAAGGTTACACTTACTCTGTCATTTTTTTTGTTCTATCCTTTTTCTCATAAGACTGTACAACAATTCATAACATTATCCTTTTATCTTGATTCACTTACTTTGTCTGCTTGTGGGCTAAGATCTTCATGGATTATTGAATTAGTCATGATAGTGCTATAGGATGTCATTTTCGTTATTCTCCATGCTATGAATATCATAGCGTAAAGACCATTGCTTTCATTGGCAGACCATTAGCATGCTCATGTGACTAACTTTGTCTTTTGAAAGGGTCAATTTACCCTTACATTGAACACCATGGTCTACAATGTTCTCATAGCCTTTCCATCTTATTAAAGGAATTATGTATTGTTCCTTGTTGAGACTGCCTTCTTCAATCATTCATTAAGACCTTCATCCTAGTCTTCTGCTTCTACATTTCTCTGCCCTCCTATACATTGAAAACTTGCCTGTCTTGTGGCTATCCTTTTGTATAGTTTCTTTATCTTCACATGACTGCCATGTACAGGAGACTATCTCCAAAAACTGCCTTTCTAATGACTAGAATGTCACTCATATTATACCTCAAGGTGACTGTCTTTTGTGGGTGCAAGATCACTATCCTTTAGAACTGTTAAGAATAGTCTGTCCTCTAGTCTTGAAAACTATGAACTACTCGCATAAGCCTTTGATAAAGCCTTGTACTTTCATTTGTCAGTAATGGATTCTTTCAAAACCTAATATAGATCCTTATCGTCCTTACCATCATGACTAACTTTTCATCAACTATAGGCAAAAATTTATCCCTTGTTATTTCTAGTTGCAATTGTAGTCTCCTTCTATATCCTTTTACCAAGTATCCTCTAACTCATACTCACTGTAATTTATGTTGTCTTTTGCAAATTTCATGACTGTAAGTACTTTATGTTGTCATGGACTAAAATTGCCCTTACTGATGACTGTCACAAGGACTAAAGCTACCCTCTTATCACAACATACCGTTGTCATTTACAATCAATACCTTCTTCGATAGTATAGATTATGTTGTCAAATTTTTGGATAGTATGTTCATCATCATGCATATTCTTTGGCACTTGAAAACAATGCATTCTTGATAGGATTTATGATGGCTTTGATAGATCTTATAAAACTTAAAAAACTACCCTATGAGGATTGTCATCTATAACTCACTTGAGTTTCATGTTAGAGCCATTTCCCTCATGTCTTGTGATGGTTGTTGATTGTGGTATCACTCTTCAAAGGATTTCTTTGTCATTTATAATTGTCGCCAAGATCCCACCCTAGACATCACTTTCATTGACTATATTTATGACTGCCCACTATCACTTGGATTTCTCTCTAACCATGTACCTATAGACTGGTTTTAGTAGTTTGTTCATAGTTCAATGCCTCTTTAATAGATTGTCATAGAATATATGACTATCCTTTACCCTTGTTATCAGTGCCTCCTTGAATCCATCATCTTCTTGGCAAACACTTTCATACTTGCCATGTCACTATCCCTTTCATGATGTTGCCTCTATGTCCATACCCTTAGCATGATTATAGTCTTGAATGATTATCCTTTGGAGCTTTTATCTTGACTATATTGTCATTTATCTTAGCTGCCATCCCATTATTATTGTGCCTCTTGCAAATGTGAATAATGGCCCTTTTGAGCATGTAGGTTGTGGTGACCTATAAATTGTTATTTTGCCTATCTCCATGCAAACCTATATGACTCTCCTATGGAGTTTGGTGTCCCTTGATACCTTATAAGCATCCTTTTCAAGTTTTATGGACTGTTATCTATCTCAACTGTCATGGATTCTTTGTTATGATACTTCTTATCTATTGTCATTTAATAACACATCCACGGTCCTTTACCACTGTCTAACTACTCCTTGTAAGTAAACTCTTATTAACACTTTTCATGCATATAATGTTGTTCTTGTTTCTATGAACCATCTTTTCTTGACTACTATGGAAAAGAGCCATGCGATAACCTTGCTAATGTGATTGAGAAGATAATGGCTAATTGTCTTTCAAACTATCAAGCTCTTTATGAACGCTCCTGACTTGCTACTTCTTGACACTTCTCTTCATTTTATGGCTGCAACATGCTTTAAAGATAGTGTGCCTGCCTCGTGTCTAACATAACTGTGTATAATCTTCAATAAGCAAGAAACTTACCTTTGCTCACAATTGTTACCCTTCTTATCTTAATACAGTATAACAAAAGGAGGACTTATATGACAACTATTCTCCTATCATAGCTTCCAGGAGGGTTTTAACACTTACCAACTTTTCCATCTCACATATTCTTATTTCAACCCACCCTTTATGACTGAGCAATGACATTGGTAACAATGCCCTTCTTAGTAAGTGACTTGGCATTATTAGTCCTTCTTAGTCATGCTTAACCTGCAACTCTCTATTCATCTTTGAGCACGAAAAGAAAAGAGGCATGCCTATATTAAATTGTACATCAATGAAATCTGTGTGTTTTGTAGTATACAGTTTTATTGTTACCACAAAGGCTTCATGGTTTCCTTAAACTCAGAGGTTATGAAAAAACACTATACAAATCCAAACTTTACTCAAGCTCTTGAATACTTCAATAATGTTAAATTCTTGACAATACATAGGAATACCTGACAAAATATGAGAGAAAAAATGCACAAGTCTAACAACGTGGGTGATGGAAATGCATGCCTGGAGCTCTTTCAATGCAAGTAACATGCCCCCTTTGTTGCAAGTATGAGTAGTTGGTGTTGTCATTGATGTCAACTGGTTCATATTGTTGGTGATTGTTGGAAGTCTATTGATGGTTGAGAAGTTGTGATGACGCTTTGATTAGTTTCATTATGTTGTCATTAGTAAGTGTTACTAGTGTCAACCTCTAGTGTTGCTTTGATACGCATGTGTATGGTTGAGTTGCTATGTTGCAGTTGGTTTGGTTGTGATGAGGAGATGTTGAAGATGAAGAGAATATGTCTCTGGTGCTTGGTTTCCAAGTGATTTTGAGAAAAAATGAATAAAAGAGGAAACAATGTGTTATAGAGGTGTTTTGGCATACAGAGTGGTGTTCTGGTTTTGCTTTGCATTTCTTATGTCCTAAAAATCTGCTTGTGTGGTTCAGATATGTTGATTAGAGGTGTTTATAAGTGTTATATCCAAATTCTTTTGGTTTGGATCCTTATGCAAAGAAACTTGTGTTCACCAATGTGTGAACTGTGCATGACAGTGGTGTCTGGGAGAAATTGTTTTGCTCTGCATTTCTTCGTAGTTTGTTTTTTGGTCTTGTGGTGCAGGGGCACCCTTGGTTCGAGGTGCACCCTTGGGTTTATGTAATGAATTTTTGGTTTTTGTTGTTTTTAGGTTGATTTCATGATAATAAGGTATTTCTAGGCCATTTCAAGTCCTTTGGAGTCAAGTTTGGGTCTTTAGGTGCAAGGTAGGCAACAAAGTGTAAAAGTTGTCAAAATGCAAAAAACGTTGTCAAGCAACTTTTGCAAAAAATGTCAAAATGATGTTTTGTTAACTCACTAACCAAAATATGGTTAGAAACACTTTGAATATAGTTCTATATGCATAAATATTCCTTGTATTCTTGAGGAGAGGGGTTGGATAGAGAATTTGAAGAAGTTTCTTTCTTGCACATATATTTATGTGTTTTATGCATTCTTCTAACTTCTGTCACGTTGTACGAACATTTGGTGCATTATACGGATTGAATATTGTTTGGAACATGTGAAGAACTATCTTAACATTATTATTCTTTTGGTTTGATCAAGATTCATTAAGTCTAGAGGGATAAATCAACATTTTAGTGAAACTTTCCAGAAACCCTACCTAGGGTTAGAGGGAACAATAATAATACATTTTATTGAGTTTCCTCCATGTGCAGGTGAAGAAACCTTGTATGTAATTTTGTCTTGATGTGTCCTAACACCTTACAAGATTTGGGGCTTGGATTTGTACGTGTGAAGGAGAATAAGAAAACAATATGTTGCATTTTGATCTTGTTTGTAGTCAAAACCCCTCATTGTGATTGATTGGCCAAAACTTTGGCACTAGGTTATTGGATTGTGTATGATGAATGTTGTGACTAGTGGAAGGTTGATGTTTACACCATTGGGACTAATTGAGATTTTTCTCCATCATTGGTTGATGTTTGCACCAAGTTGAATGAGACAATGGATTGTCCCATTGAATGTTGCCACCATTGAGTTTGTTACCATGCATTTTGAAGTTGTCAAACCCTTTGAAGATCTATAAGGTTATTTGCTTCATCATCATATGCTGTCCACATTGTTGAAAGGTTTGCCACCCTTGAATGATCAAAAGAGTTGTTGTGTAGGAATCTACCCCATTTCTCATGAAAAACTTTAGAGGGATATGAACCCATTGTTGTGAAACATGATATCAATCATATAACTTATACCCCTGCTCTGCATCATTTTTGGTATCAGAACCAAACCAAAAGAAGAATTGAATTGAAGATAAGGTGAAATGCCTCCAAGGGTGAATATAGATAGGATAGTCAAAGAGGTGAGAGACTCTCTTGCACCAAAATTGTGGGCCATAAGGGAAAGCCTTGATGCAAGACTCACAACTATTGAAACCAACCAAAGAAGAGGAGCAATCATAGGGGATTTGAGTGACCGAGAAGATGATGAGGAAAGATAGTTGAGGAAAAGAGGTTGGAGAGGTTGCTAAAGGTAGTAAAGAATGATGGTTCCAAGATCAAAATGGAACTCCTATATTCGATAGGAGAACTTGACAAGTATTTTGAGTATGAAGAGATACCTGAGGGGCAGCAATTGAAATTGACAAGGACAAAACTAAAAGGACATGCATCCCTATGGTGGTAATATGTACAAGAAGAGAGGAAGAAAAAGGGGAAGGGAAAGATTTCATCTTGGGATAGAATGGTTGCAAAATTGAAGGGTAAGTTCTTACCTAGTGATTATGCCATTCAGTTGTATAGAAGGTTACAAAACTTGAAGCAAAAGGATATGGATGTGAAGACATATATAGAAGAGTTCTACAAACTAAGCATTAGATTAGGCCACATGGAAGAGGATGTTGACAAAGTTGCAAGGTACTTGAATGGGTTAAAGTATAGCCTTCAAGATGAGTTAACTCTCACAAGCCCAAGGATAGTGGAAGAATGTTACCAGTTGGCCATAAAGGTTGAAGATAAATTGAAGAGGAGACAAGAAAAGAAAAGCAGGGGTAGAGGAAGAAGTTTCAGAGAAAGAGGGATGGTTGTTGGTAGAGGGAAGTCCCAAAGATCACAAGGTGAAACAAGCAATAGTGAAGAACAAGCAGTAGATTCAAGAGGCGGATTTAGGGGAAGAAGAACCAATTTTAGAGGCAAATTTCACAATAAAGGAGGCTCAAATGGATTCACAGTGAAGTGTTATAAACACAATAAATTTACAGGTCATCAAGCATGGAAATGCACTGAGGAACAGCCATCTACCTCTGAAAGAGGAGAAATCAAGTTGCAAAAGGTGGAGATGAGGCTAAAAGTGTCAATTCACCATCACAAAATGTAGAACCAGAAGTTGGAGAGTCCTTATTGATGAGAAGGACCTTGATCAAAGTACTTATGGAGAAGGAGCCACCATAGAGAAAGTCACTCTTTAGGACTACATGCAAGTGCCAAGGTAAATGTTGTAGAGTTGTTATTGAATCTGGTAGTACTGACAATTTGGTTTCTGTTGAAATGGTAGAAAATTTAAAGTTAAAAAGGATTCCTCATGCCACTCCATACACAGTCTCTTGGCTAAACAGAGGGCGGCAAGTAGTAGTGAATGAACAAAGTTGGGTAGAATTGCACATAAGGGGTTACAAGGATAAGGTCTTGTGTGAAATAATTCCAATGGATGTTTTCCATATGCTCCTTGGTAGGCCTTGGCAGTGTGATAGAAAGGAAATCCATGATGGTAAGAAAAACACATATACCATAGAAAAATATGGGGTTTCTTACACCCTCACACCATTGAAAGATGAAAGCCAAGAATCACAAGTAGGGTTTAGTGTGATGTTGGTAGATGAGGAGTTCCTAAAGACCATGGAAGAGGAGAATATGGGTTTTGCAATCATAGTCAAGCCTAGGTTTGTCATGACAACGGAAAATAAAGAGGAGTTGCCTTTGGAGATAAAGACCTTGCTAAAAGAATATGCTACTATAGTAGTGGATAAGATCCCCAATACCTTGCCACCCATGAGGGACATTAGTCACCACATTGATTTTATACCAGGGGCTAGTTTGCCTAACAAAGCTTTTTATAAGATGACACCACAACAAAATGAGGAGATTAAGAGGCAAGTAGAGGAGTTACTTGATAAGGGGTTGATTAGAGAGAATTTAAGCCCTTGTGCGGTTCCCACAGTACTAGCATCAAACAAGGGAGGTGAGTGGAGGATGTGCATTGGTTCCAGGGCCATCAATAAGATCACAATAAGGTATAGATTCCCCATTCCACGGATTGAAGACTTGATGGACTGTTTAGGTGGATTATATTACTTTTCTAAAATTGATCTCAAGAGTGGGTATCATCAAATTAGGATCAGACTAGGTGATGAATGGAAGAAATCATTTAAGACAAATGAAGGGTTGTATGAATGGCTTGTGATGCCCTTTGGTCTATCAAATGCACCCAGTACCTTCATGAGGTTGATGAATGAAGTGCTCAAACATTTTATTGATAAGTTTGTTGTGGTTTATTTTGATGATATTCTTGTTTTTAGTAAAACTAAGGCAAAGCATTTGCACCATTTGGGTTTGGTTTTGAGAATATTGCATGAGGAGAAACTAACAATCAATTTCAAGAAATATGAGTTTATGAAAACAGAGTTGATGTATCTTGGTTTTGTGCTTACAAATGGCACCTTGAAGATGGATCCAAGCAAGGTTGAAGCTATTTTAAATTGGCCTTCACCCAAATCAATTGTTGAGGTAAGGAGTTTCCATGGTTTGACCAGTTTTATAGAAAATTTATTAAAGGTTTCAGTCATGTTTGTGCTCCAATGATTGATACTATAAAGGTTGATAAGAGAAAGAAGTTTGTTTGGTCTAGTGAGGCTAAAAGGAGTTTTGACTATTTGAAAAGGAGGGTAGTTGAGTAGCCTATATTGGCTTTGCCTAATTTTGATAAGGTCTTTAGAATTGAATGTGATGCTAGTGGCCATGCCATACGTGTTGTGTTAAGTTAAGAAAACATGCCTATTGCCTTCTTTAGTGAGAAATTGAATGAAGCCAAAAAGAAGTTCTCTTCCTATGACCTTGAGATGTATGCAATGGTGCAAGCATTAAAGAAATTGAGACATTATCTACTTCCTAAAGAGTTCATAGTCTATATTGATAATCATGGCCTCCAATTTTTGAATAGTCAGAAAAAAATCAGTCATCGACATGTTAAATGGGTAGAGTATTTGCAAGGATTTACTTTCACCATTAAACATAAGAAGGGGCAGTCTAATAAAATGGTTGATGCTTTGAGTAGAAGGGCTTTAATGGTGCATTAAATTCAGTTGCAAAGCATGGGAGTTGATTCCTTGAAAGGTATGTACCTTGGAGATGCAGATTTTAAAGAGATTTATGCAAGTTGTGGGTAGCCTTGTAGCAACAATAATGATAAGTTGCTTGATTTTATAATCCAAGATGATTTGTTGTTCAAGGGAGCACAACTTTGTGTCCCTAAGTGTTCAATGAGAGATAACTTGATAAAGGAAAAGCATAGTGGTAGTTTTGCAGGTCATTTTGGTCTTGATAAGACCTTGGAGTAGTTGAGAAGGCACTATTTTTGGCCTAAAATGCAAACTAACGTAAGGAAATTTGTTTAAAATGTACTATTTGTCAAAGGGCCAAACGATGTAGCACTAATACAGGATTATACCAGCCTCTTTCTATTCCCAATAGGCCTTGGAAATCAATTATTATGTATTTTGTAATTGGGTTGCCAAGAGCACAAAGGGTCTTTGATTCAATGTATGTTGCGGTTGACAAGTTCTCCAAGATGGCTCATTTCATACCTTGCAAAAGCACTAATGATGCATCATACATAGCAGGTCTATTCTTCAAGGAAGTGGTAAGAATTCATGGTTTGCTTCTCAATATTGTTTCAGACAAAGATAGTAAATTTATTGGTCACTTTTGGAGAACTCTGTGGAAGAAACTAGGCACTAATCTTAGTTTTAGTTCTGCTTATCACCAACAAACTGATGGGAAGACTGAAGTGGTTAATAGGAGTCTAGGAAATCTCTTAAGGTGCATCTCCAAAGAACATTCAACTCAATGGAATCTTGTTTTTCCTCAAGCTGAGTTTGCTTATAATGATTCCATGAACAAGAGCATTGGAAAGAGTCATTTTGAAGTTGTCTATGGTTTGCAGCCTAGGGGGGTGTTTGAATTGAGGAACATCAGTGGTATGGAAAGGCCAAGTGCTGAGGGTGAGCAATTTTCAGTGGCAATGCAGGAGATCCACCAACAAGTCGGGGAACACCTTCAAAACAGTGTTGATAAGTATAAGCAAAGGGCCAATGCAAAAAGGAGGGAAGTGGATTTCAAGGTGGGTGATTTGGCTTTGGTTCATCTCAGAAAGAAAATATTTCCAAAGGGGAAATACTCAAAGTTTCCCATGAAGAAGATAAGACCTTGCAAGATTGTTCACAAATTTGCAAATAATGCATATGAGGTTGAACTACCTCAAGGAGTTGGTATATCTCCTATCTTCAATGTTGCTAACTTACATCCATATAAGGGTGGACTCATTGATGATCCAGGAGCAGGTTCACAAGCAGGTTCAGATGTTGAGTGGCTCAAGGATCTTCCACCAAGCAGACCTCTAGAGTTGGAGTGTATCCTAGACACCAAAGCGCTCAAGAAGATAAGGAACAAAACCTATTTTTTGTATTTAGTCAAATGGAAGCGTCTTCCTAATGAAGATGCTACTTGGATGTCTAAGGATGATATTATCATGCATGGATATACTGTTGCAGGTCTTAACTCAAGTGGGACTTGAGTTCTTTTTCTCCTCTAGGGTGTATGGTGCAGGGGCACCCTTGGTTCCAAGTGCACCCTTGGGTTTATGTAATGAATTTTTGGTTTTTGTTGTGTTTAGGTTGATTCCATGCTAATAAGGTCTTCTTAGGCCATTTCAAGTCCTTTGGAGTCAATTTTGGGTCTTTAGGTGCAAGGTAGGCAACAAAGTGTAAAAGTTGTCAAAATGCAAAAAAGGTTGTCAAGCAACTTTTGCAAAAAATGTCAAAATGATGTTTTGTTAACTCAGTAACCAAAATATGGTTAGAAATGGTTGGAATATGGTTGTATATGCATAAATATGCCTTGTATGCATGAGGAGAGGGTTTGGATAGAGAATTTGAAGAATTAGTTTCTTTCTTGCACATATATTTATGTGTTTTATGCATTCTTCTAAGTTTTGTCACGTTGTACGGACATTTGGTGCACTATACAGATTGAATATTATTTGGAACATGTAAAGGATTGTCTTAATGCTATTATTATTTTGGTTTGATCAGGATTCATTTAGTCTAGAGGGAGAAATCAGCATTTTAGTGAAACTTGCCAAAAACCCTACCTAGGGTTAGAGGGAACAATAAAAATGCATTTTCTCGAGTTTCCTCCATGACCAAGTGAAGAAAACTTGTAAGTAATTTTGTCTTTATGTGTTCTAACACCTTGCAAGATTTTGGGCTTGGGTTTGCACGTGTTAAGGAGAATAAGAAGATAGTATGTTGCATTTTGATATTTTTTGTAGTCAAAACCCCTCATTGTGATTGATTGGCCAAACTTTGGCACTGGGTTATTGGATTGTGTTTGATGAATGTTGTGACCAATGGAAGGTTGATGTTTACACCATTGGAACTCATTGAGAGGTTGTTTCCATCATTGGTTGATGTTTGCACCAAGTTGAATGATACAATGGACTATCCCATTGAATGATGCAACCATTGAGTCTGTTACCATGCATCTTGAAGTTGTCAAACCCTTTGAAGGTCTATAAAGTCATTTGCTTCATCATCATATACTGTCCACATTGTTGAAAGGTCTGCCACCATTGAATGATCAAAAGAGTTATTATGTAGGAATCTTCCCCATTTCTCATGAAAACCTTTAGAGGGATATGAACCCATTGTTGTGAAACATGATATCAATCATATAACTTATACCCATGCTCTGCATCATTTTTGGTATCAGAGCCAAACCAAAAGAATAATTGAGTTTAAGATAAGGTGAAATGCCTCCAAGGGTGAATATAGATAGGATAGTCAGAGAGGTGGGAGACTCTCTTGCACCATAATTGAGGGCCATAAGGGAAAGCCTTAATGCAAGACTCACAATTGTTGAAACCAACCAAAGAAGAGGAGCAGTCACAGGGGATTTGAGTGACTAAGAAGATGAAGAAGCAGAAGTGGGTGAAAAGACACCACACGGAGAAGATGATGAGGAAAGAGATGTAGAGGAAAAGAGGTTGGAGAGGTTGTTAAAGGCAGTAAAGAATGATGGTTCCAATATCAAAATGGAACTCCATGTTTATGGAGGAAGTGTGAATTGAGAAGAACTCCTAGATTGGATAGGATAACTTGACAAGTATTTTGAGTATGAAGAGATACCTGAGGGGTAGCAAGTGAAATTGGCAAGGAAAAAACTAAAAGGACATGCATCCCTATGGTGGGACTATATACAAGAAGAGAGGAAGAAAAAGGGCAAGGCAAAGATTTCATTGTGGGATAGAATGGTTGCAAAATTGAAGGGTAAGTTCTTACCTAGTGATTATGCCATTCAGTTGTATAAAAGGTTGCAAAAATTGAGTAGAAGGATATGTATGTGAAGACATATATAGAAGATTTCTATAAACTAAGCATTATATCAGGTCACATGGAAGAGGATGTTGACAAAGTTGCAAGGTACTTGAATGGGTTAAAGTATAGCCTTCAAGATGAGTTAAGTCTCACAAGCCCAAGGATAGTGGAAGAATGTTACCAGTTGGCCATAAAGGCTAAAGATAAATTGAAGAGGAGACAAGAAAAGAAAAGAAGGGGTAGAGAAAGGAGTTTCAGAGGAAGAGGGACATTTTCTAGTAGAGGGAAGTCCCAAAGATCACAAGGTGAAACAAGCAGCAGTCAAGAGCAAGCAACAAATTCAAGAGGCGGATTTAGGGGAAGAAGACCTAATTTTAGAGGCAAATTTGGCAATAGAGGAGGCTCAGATGGATTAACGGGGAAGTGATATAAATGCAATAAATTTTCAAGCCATCAAGCATGGCAATGAACTAAGGAGCAGCCATCTACCTCTTTCAGAGGTGAGAGGATAAATTAGATTGCACAAGGTGGAGATGAGGTTGAAAGTGTCAATTCACCATCACAAAATGTAGAACCAGAAGTTGGAGAGTCCTTATTGATGAGAAGGACCTTGATCAAAGTACCTATGGAGAAGGAGCCACCACAAAGAAATTTAATCTTCAAGACTACATGCAAGTGCTAAGGTAAATGTTGTAGAGTTGTTATTGATTTTGGTAGTACTGACAATTTGGTTTCTATTGAAATGGTAGAAAAGATAAAGTTGAAAAGGATTCCTCATGCCACTCCATACACAGTCTCTTGGCTAAACAAAGGGCAACAAGTTGTAGTGAATGAAAAAATTTGGGTAGAATTCCACATAGGGGGTTGCAGGCATAAGGTCTTGTGTGACATAATTCCAATGGATTTCTGCCATATGCTCCTTGGTAGGCCTTGGCAGTATGATAGAAAGGAAATCCATGATGGTAGGAAAAACACATATGCCATAGAAAAAGATGGGGTTTCTTACACCCTCACACCATGGAAATATGAAAGCCAATAATCACAAGTAGGGTCTAGTGTGATGTTGGTAGATGAGAAGGAGTTCCTAAAGACGTGGAAGAGGAGAATATGGGTTTTGCCATCATAGTCAAGCCTAGGTTTGTCATAACAACAGAAAAGAAAGAGGAGTTGCCTTTGGAGATAAAGACCTTGCTAAAAGAATATACTGCTATAGTAGTGGATGAGATCCCCAACACCTTGCCACCCATGAGGGACATTAGTCACCACATTGATTTTATACCAAGGGCTAGTTTGCCTAACGAAGCTGCTTACAAGATGACACCACAACAAAATGAGGAGATTAAGATGCAAGTGTAGGAGTTACATGATGATAAGGGGCTTATTAGAGAGAGTTTAAGGCCTTGTGTGGTTCCCATAGTCTTGGCACCAAAGAAGGGAGGTGAGTGGAGGATGTGCACTGATTCCAGGGCCATCAATAAGATCACAATAAGGTATAGATTCCCCATTCCACATATTGAAGACTTAATGGACTATTTAGGTGGAGCATGTTACTTTTCTAAAATTGATCTCAAGAGTGGGCATCATCAAATTAGGATCAGACTAGGTGATGAATGGAAGACAGCATTTAAGACAAATGAAGGGTTGTATGAATGGCTTGTGATGCCCTTTGGTCTATCAAATGCACCTAGTACCTTCATGAGGTTGATGAATGAAGTGCTCAAACCTTTTATTGGTAAGTTTTTAGTAAAACTAAGGCAAAGCATTTGCACCATTTGGGCTTGGTTTTGAGAAGATTACATGAGGAGAAACTAATGATCAATTTGAAGAAATGTGAGTTTATGAAAACAAAATTGGTGTATCTTGGTTTTGTGGTTACAAATGGCACCTTGAAGATGGATCCAAGCAAGGTTGAAGTTATTCTAAATTGGCCTCCACCCAAATCAATTGTTGGGGTAAGAAGTTTCCATGGTTTGGTCAATTTTTATAGAGAATTTATTAAAGGTTTCAATCATGTTTGTGCTCCAATGATTGATACTATAAAGGGTGATCAGAGAAAGAAGTTTGTTTGGTCTAGTGAGTCTAAAAGGAGTTTTAACTATTTGAAAAGGAGGGTAGATGAGCAACCTATATTAGCTTTTCCTAATTTTGATAAGGTCTTTACAATTGAATGTGATGCTAGTGGCCATGCCATAGGTGCTATGTTAAGTCAAGAAAATAGGTATATTGCCTTCTTTATTGAGAAATTGAATGAAGCCTAAAAGAAGTAATCTTCCTATGACCTTGAGATGTATGCAATGGTGCAAGCATTAAAGAAATGGAGACATTTTCTACTTCCTAAAGAGTTCATAATGTATACTGATAATCATGCCCTCCCATTTTTGAATGGTCAAGAAAAACTCATTCATAGACATGATAAATGGGTAGAGTATTTGCAAGGATTTACTTTCACCATTAAACATAAGAAGCGACAGTCTAATAAAGTGGCCAATGATTTGAGTAGAAGGGCTCTAATGGTGCAAGAAATTCAGTTGCAAAGCTTGGAAGTTGATTCCTTGAAAGGTATGTACATTGAAGATGCAAATTTTAAAGAGATTTATGCAAGTTGTAGGCAGCCTTGTAACCGCAATAATGATAAGTGGCTTGATTTTATGATCCAAGATGACTTGTTGTTCAAGGGAGCACAAATTTGTGTCCCTAAGTGTTCAATGAGAGATAAGTTTATAAAGGAAAATCATAGTGGTAGTCTTGTAGGTCATTCTGGTCTTGATAAGACCTTGGAGCAGTTGAGAAGGCACTATTTTTGGCCTAAAATGCAACTGATGTAAGGAAATTTGTTGAAAAATGCACTATTTGTCAAAGGCCCAAACGATGTAGCACTAATGTAGGGTTATACCAGCCTCTTCCTATTCCCAATAGGCCTTGGGAATCAATTAGTATGGAATTTTTAATGGTTGCCAAGAACACAAAGGGGCTTTGAGTCAATGTATGTTATGGTTGACAGGTTCTCTAAAATGGCTCATTTCATACCTTGCAAAATCACTAATGATGCATCATACATAGCAGGTCTATTCTTCAAGGAAATGGTAAGAATTCATGGTTTTCCTCTCAGTATTGTTTCAGACAGAGATAGTAAATTTATTGGTCACGACTCACTTTTGGAGAACTTTGTGGAAAAAACTAGGCACTAATATTAGTTTTAATTATGCTTATCACCCAAAAACTGATGGGAAGACTAGAGTAGTTAATAGGAGTTTGAGAAATCTCTTAAGGTGCCTCTCCAAAGAACATTCAACTCAATGGGATCTTGTTTTTCCTCAAGCTGAGTTTGCTTATAATGATTCCATGAACAGGAGCATTGGAAAGAGTCCTTTTGAATTTTTTTATGGTTTCTAGCCTAGAGGGTGTTTGAATTGAGGAACATTAGTGGTATGGAAAGTCCAAGTGTTGAGGGTGAGAAATTCGCAGTGGCAATGCAAGAGATCCACCAACAAGTCAGGGAACACCTTCAAAACAGTGTTGATAAGTATAAGCAAAGGGTCGATGCAAAAGGAGGGATGTGGATTTCAAGGTGGGTGATTTGGTTTTGGTTCATCTCATAAAGAAAATATTTCCAAAGGGGAAATACTCTAAGTTTCACATGAAGAATATGGGACCCTACAAGATTGTTCACAAATTTACAAATAATGCATGAGGTTTAACTACCTCAAGGAGTTGGTATATCTCCTATCTTCAATGTTGTTGACTTACATCCATATAAGGGGGGACTCATTGATGATCTAGGAGAAGGTTCACAAGTAGGTTTAGGTTTTTGAGTGGGTCAAGGACCTTCCACCAAGAATACCTCTAGAGTTGGAGTGTATCCTAGACACCAAAGCGGTCAAGAAGACAAGGAACAAAACCTATTTTCAGTATTTATTCAAATGGAAGGGTCTGCCTAATGAAGATGCTACTTGGATGTCTAAGGCTGATATTATCAGGCAGGGATATATTGTTGTAGGTCTTAACTCAAGTGGGACTTGAGTTCTTTTTCTCCTTTGGGGAGTATGGTGCAAGGTCACCCTTGGTTCCAAGTGCACCCTTGGGTTTATGTAATGATTTTTTGGTTTTTGTTGTGTTTAGGTTGATTTCGTGTTAATAAGGTATTTTTAGGCCATTTCAAGTCCTTTGGATTCAAGTTTGGGTCTTTAGGTGCAAGGTAGGCAAAAAAGTGTAAAAGTTGTCAAAATGCAAAAAAAGTTGTCAAGCAACTTTTGCAAAAAAATGTCAAAATGATGTTTTATTAACTCAGTAAACAAAATATGGTTAGAAACTATTTGAATATGGTTGTATATGCATAAATATTCCTTGTATGCTCGAGGAGAGGGGTTGGATAGATAATTTGAAGAAGAAGTTTCTTTCTTGCACATATATTTATGTGTTTTATGCATTCTTCTAACTTTTGTCACGTTGTACAGACATTTTGTGCATTGTACGGATTGAATATTGTTTGGAAAATGTGAAGGACTGTCTTAACATTATTATTCTTTTGGTTTGATCAAGATCCATTAAGTCTAGAGGGAGAAATCAACGTTTTAGTGAAACTTTCCATAAACCCTACCTAGGGTTAGAGGGAACAATAAAAATGCATTTTCTCGAGTTTCCTCCATGAGCAGGCAAAGAAACCTTGTAAGTAATTTTGTCTTGATGTGTTCTAACACCTTGCAATATTTGGGGCTTGGGTTTGCACGTGTGAAGGAGAATAAGAAGACAATATGCTACATTTTGATCTTGTTTGTAGTCAAAACCCCTCATTGTGATTGATTGGCCAATACTTTGGCATTGGGTTATTGGATTGTGTTTGATGAATGTTGTGACCAATGGAAGGTTGATTTTTACACCATTGGAACTCATTGAGAGGTTATTTCCATCATTGGTTGATGTTTTCACCAAGTTGAATGAGACAATGGACTATCCCATTGAATTTTTCCACCATTTAGTGTGTTACCATGCATTTTTAAGTTGTCAAACCCTTTGAACATCTGTAAGGTCATTTGATTCACCATCATATGTTGTCCATATTGTTGCTATGTTGTGCCACATTGTTGAAGGTCTGTAAGGTTGAAGTTTCTCATGGTTGAAGTTGGAGAGTCATTATTGATGAGAAGGACCTTGATCAAAGTACCTATGGAGAAGGAGCCACCACAAAGAAAGTCACTCTTTAGGATTACATGCAAGTGCCAAGGTAAATGTTGTAGAGTTGTTATTGATTCTGGTAGTACTGAAAATTTGGTTTTTGTTGAAATGGTAGAAAAACTAAAGTTGAAAAGGATTCTTCATGCCACTCCATACATAGTCTCTTGGCTAAACAAAGGGCATCAAGTAGTAGGGAATGAACAAAGTTGGGTAGAATTCCACATAGGGGGTTACAAGGATAAGGTCTTGTGTGACATAATTCCAATGGATGTTTGCCATATGCTCCTTGGAAGGCCTTGGCAGTATGATATAAAAGAAATCCATGATGGTAGTTTGATGATAAGGTTCATTCTACCTTTGATTGAAGTTTCTCGTGGTTTGGTGTTGTGTAATTTAGTTTCTTGAGTTATAATATCAGCACATTGTTGTACAGGATGTGTTTGTTCTTCAGGTGAAAGTTGTTGGATTTCAAGATGTTTGTGGAATATTCCAAATTATGTGTAAGTGATGTTTGTTATCCACGAGTTGTCTCAAGATTAAAGGAAGCATGTACTTAATTGTTTAATGGTGTTTACACAGGTTCGACTAACCTTGGGTGTTTACACTAATTGTTGATTTTCTTTTGTGTTTATGAATTTGTGGTGTCACATGTATGTGTGGATTTAGGTCCGAGTTAAGGTGTGATGTGGTCTGCCTTCATTTATTTCCATCGCAGAAATGTTTTGGTGTCAACGTAATTTGAATTTGCATGGTTGAGATGCATAGCCTACCTTGGAGACTGCTTTCAAGGTTGAAGAAGGTATAAATAAGTGTTTTGTTTGATGGAGGATTTGTGAGTAGTGAGTGTGATGTGAATTGTAAAGTTGTGAAGTGCAAATTTGTGAAGTGTAGTGTCAGCTTCAATGAGTTAGACTACTGGAAGCAATGAGAAAAAGGTGTCTACAGTCTTCAGAGAGGTTGCAAATGTGTTGGTGATGTTGTGGTGGAATTTTATGTTGCATTAAGATGGATTTCTCATTGTAACAATTTTATTTTCTTCTTTTCTAAAATCTGGTAGTGAGCCCTTCTTTATTTTGGGTAGTGAGCCCTCCGGCAATGAGCCTATTGTATTCAGTGTTGCAATTACTTTATATTGTGAGCTAATCCTCATCGTGGGTTTTCCCTTCTTAGATTTTCCACGTAAATTCGGTGTTCTATTGTGCATGGTGTTGATGTGTTTCAGTGTATGTTATTTTCTTTCATGCTAAATCATTCTAACAGATTAAAGGCTAATAAAGTTTATGTGTATCTGAATGAACTAATGAAGGCTTTGATGTTTTAATGTACAATTGATTTACCCCCCCCCCCTCTCACTTGTCTTGTGCATTTAACACCGTTCATCTCTGAAACTTCTGCAACGTGGGCAATCTTCATGAAGCAAGTTGTAACATGGATTGAATCAAAGCAGGAGGGTGTTGGTCTTGCACCATATATGAAGCTTTCCTTCAATGCAACAAACAATAAACCCTAGAATCTCTCCTCATACGTGGGTTAAGTAAGAATGAAAACTATCCTCCTTGGTGCCCAAAAGACTGTCTTTTACTTTTTTACTTTCCATTTTGCTTAAGATTTTCCATTCTCTCCTTCACATTAACTTTCCCTTTGCTTCTTTTTAAAACACTTCTCAATAAAATGCTCCTAAAACAAAAGTGTCAACAAGACAACTTGTAGATTTTCTAAAAAATTATCATATTTGGCATCAAGCAAGGTGTGTTTCAAATTTTATCTCTTCAAGCCACAAGTTTCCTTTATGTGAGCAATGTTAATATTCAAGGATAACTAGTCATAAACTATGCATGCACACATCCTCTTCAATCTCATAGCTGCAAGTGCAAAAGGGAGAGTGGTAATTGTGAGTGATAATGTAAATAATGAGTGATTTACATATAAGGTGTGTATAAAGTTTCATAAGTGGTGTGGGAAGGCTTGTGGGCCCTCAATGCCCTTTTTTCGTCATGTTTTTAAAATAAAAAAGGAGGGTAAAAGCACAAAGTTGTGTGACACTTTTGGCCAACTAAATAGTTTTGAGCAAAAATATTTTGACCTAAACAGTTTCGGTTGAACTAGTTTCGCCCGAAACCACGTGGCCTATATGTGGCACATAGAGTTTTGAGCGAAACCCTTTCTAGCGAAACTATCTATGTGGCATCCTAGTTGGTAGCCAACTCAACTTTTTTCATATTTTTCTAAAACTTTCAACTTCAACTAAGTATTTCTTCAGTCAGAATGATGTTTTTAAAAAAATTAAAAAACCCTTTTGTAGAGCTCGGAGTGGTGAATCTAAATATGTAATTTTTAAAATATTTTTATTATTTGTAATATATTTTATTTTAAAAATAATGCAAGTAGGTTGTTAAAATTAAAAAAGAGGCTGATTAGAAATTTTAAAAAAATAGTTAAACATATTAAATTTTATTTTTATATATATGGTGCACTAGAGGAGAGAGTCCTCTTCAAAAGGGTATAATTTTTTTTTGAAAATTATTAAAAAATAGACAATAGTTGACGTCTAATGAAAACTGTCAAATTCTGACAAGTTTGACTTTAAAATGTTATTATGAGAAAAATATATATCAAAATTTCAAATTTGTTTCCATGCACTAGATATTGAAGTTACCTATTTGGAGAAATTTTTTTAAGAGAATATGAAGTTTTTTTCTATTTGTTTCTTGACGTCAAGTGAACGTCACTTTTTCCTGAAATTTTCAACATTCCAAAATCTGCTCTTAAATTGATAAAAAATAAACAAAACAATTTTTAAAAAATCTAAAAAATTACAGGATTAAACTTCATCAATATTTCTATCTTTCATTAGTTTACATCATTTTGAAATTCAAAACACAAAGACCACTTTTATGTGGTCGAAGTTCGGAATTTTTTTGTTGTTGGTCAATTCCTTTATAAAGTGTGACAAATGTTTGTGCTTTTACCCAGGAACACATCTTGATTTCCCCACTAGACAAGGGATGGTTGGGGGACATATACCCTAGAGAAAGGGTGGGAATGGGGATGTGGGGTTGAGGGTTAGAGACACATCCTTATGTATTCCTACATGGAATCTAACTATAAGAAGTTGTAAAGTTGAGCATGGATAATTATGAATCTCATCTCATAAGTGTAAAAGGTAGAGACACATATGTCAGGAAGAGTTGTGTTTGCATTAAATTAGGCCAATTAATGACAATAATAAGTATTTTTCTAATCAAACTACAATGTTAGATTAGTTTTAATTACCAATTTAGTGGAAAAAATCTAAAAAAAATAAAAGTATTCAAATGAATGACCTAGAAATTTTCAGTGTTGCACCTTGATGAGTATCACCTAGATGTAATGAGTGGGAAGTGGACCATTCATGGTAATGAGAGGTTTTTTTTAACCACTATTGATGAAATATGGGTTTGTAAAGATTTAATTAAAACTACACAACTACATCTTAATAAATTATCAAAAAATAGAAAGAAAAAAATACAATATAGAGTCAAATTTCAATATCCATTGAATGTCAAAATGTTTTTAATTAGAGAAAGCGTTAAGTGAGGGTCCTAACCCTTTAGAAAAATTTATCATAAGGAAAGACAAAATATGCCCCAAACTAGCTAGAAACAACAGAATATCACTCCAAGTATAGTTGCAACCAAGTTGTTGAAAACAATTACAAACAAAAGAAAGAGTTGGGACTCCTAGGGTCCACCTTAGCCAATACTAGGCCTTGAATGAGTTGGCCTCTCACCCAACACTCTAGAATGAGTTTTGGATAATGATTTAGGAATACCTTTCTTCCTCCTCTAAACAACAGTCCAACAGATATTATCTTCCAAATTTTCATAACAAGGGGAAGCAGGGGATTCTCTCATAGAGAGCCCATCAACACATGAAGAAAGAGCAATAGAATGGCAAGGTGAAATCTGACCTTCCACCACATAAGTAATTTCGAGCTAATCCAAAGATGAAGGCGAAATAATATATGAGAGCGAGACAAGAGGTTATCCAATAGGGTCCAAAGGGCACATTAAAGCCACACCAGAAGCTAAGGAAGCATCATCATTCTAAGAGGAGCCATTTGATGGAGAATTAGGGGCACGAATAGTCAAGTGAGCTTTTTTAGTGTTCATCCATCAAGTAGTAATTCCATTATGTCAAGAGAGAGAACAATTTGTAGCCTAGTGACCAATGGAGAAGCAATGTTTGCATTTGAAATGGAGACCCTCATAATTAAGAGTTTGAGTCTAAGGTATTTCCCCAACCATCAAAACCACATCCTTGTGAAGAGGCTTGGAGATGTCAATTTCCACCAAAATATGAGAAAAAGTAGTTTCACATGTAGGAAGTAGTACCATCAATCAACCTTCAAGAAGTGACCGATAGACTTTCCTATGGCCTCATAACAGAAAACCTCCCAAAACTAGAGGGGCAAATTTAGAAGTCGAACCCACATTGGACGTACATATAGAGGTTTACTAAGAGGGTTAAAGGAAGTTGACCAAGGCTTTAAGGAGAGAGATTTCTCTCACCAAGACCATAATTTACTATGCAACACCAAGTCTTTGTCCTAAGAAGAAGCAAAAGAAGCAATGAATAAATCTTTAGCACAAGGGAAGATCAATCTTACCTACCATGAGAGGCCTCCAAGAATCAAACACCTAATTGTGAAGGTCCAACAATAAAGGTCAAAGGTTGTAGAATCTGTACACTAGACCCCTATGTTGATAGAAGTCTTTTTTTTTCACCGCATCTTGGTCACAAACCACCACCAAGGAGGATTTGGCACAAGGGATGGGATGAATTTTCTCCTTCAAAGGGTGAGTAGCACCAACAACACCTAAAACATTATCAAAGGTCTTATGGCCAAAAGGAGGCTTTGTCCCACCATTGAGAATGGCAATAGTTGTAGGAGGTAAACAAACCCTAGGCGTGAGAACCATAGCAGGAGAGGCGCTAATAGAAGTTGTAGGAACAACATGCACATCACCAAAAAAAGGTAACACACTAGCAGTAGATGCCACACCTGTAGAAAAAGTAGACAAGGCCTTGATAGGCGATGCTTAAACCACAACAAACCATGGATGAACAACAACATATGTGTTGATTACAAGGTGAAGGAAAGCTACAATATGAACTTATGCAAGTGAATTCAGATCTGAAAACCATATTACCAAATTAAATTTAAACATGTTATTGCAATCTACATCACAATATAAAAATCAATAAGAAAAATGTGACATTAGATTTATGTGGAGAAACCCTTTCAAAAAAAACCTCCACACAAGAAAATATGGCAAGTATATTATTAATATTTGAATGAGAGTACACAATAATACACTCCACTACTGATCTCAAATCAACTCAGCAACACCCTGTTACTTGCAAGAACTCAACATCCAAACTACCATCTCATGGATCCAATTTATAGAGCTTGTGGGAGGTAAAACCACAAATGGTAAACCAAAACAAGAGGTACAAAACCCCTTGCAAAAACCCATACCCCCTTCTTGGACAGCCAAAAGGCATAATAAAATATTAAATGGAAATTACAAGGCTCCAACATGGGCGCCTAATCCATAGCCTATCCAACTCCTAACTTTCTGGATGCTCTGATAACCTTTATAATCCCTGATGGCTCACCAATGGACACCTTTTCTTCTCCAATATTGAGCGCCCCATCCAAGACCTTCCAGCTTCCAATATGGACACCTAAGAAAGATGCCTTATCCATTTTTTTGTGTAACCTCTATCGAAATTAAATCCTCTTTTTAAAATATAATTACAACGTGCCAAAATTTAATGATTTTCTCTCATGTCCCCCAAAACACATACATGACATAGGATTACAAGGTTAATGTCACCTTATCCTAACATTCTCTCACTTGAAATTATACATTGTAATTACATCCAAGAGATACAAATAATAAAATCAAGTATAGTGATCAGGACCCATGGCCTTCTTGCACCAAGAGAACTTGTCTTTGGTCACTGGCTTCATAAGAGAATTTGTAACATTATTCAAAGTGTCAACCTTTTCAATCAAGACCTTACCATTCTCAACCATATCGCCTCCTTAGAGGCATGTGTATTAGCCATATACTCTAATTCAATGGTGGACAATGCAACTGTAGGTTGCCTCTTACTCATCTAACTCACTACACCTCCAAACAAAGAAAATATATAGCCACTAGTGGACCTTTGACTATCCAAGTCACCTGCCCAATATGCATCAACAAATCCCTGTATATCCAATGACTTTATCACATCATCAGTACTATGATAAACCAAATAGTAATTTGAAGTACCATGCAAATATCTAAATTCCCTCTTAACAAAAGTCTAATGCCCTTTACTAGGGTTAGACATAAACCTGCTTAGAACTCCCACTGCTTGGGCTATATTTGGTCTCGTGCAAACCATTGCATACATAAAACTACCAATGGAACTAGCATAAAGAACCTTAGAAATATCCTTAAAATCATCATCAGACTTAGTACACATATCTAAGCTCAAGTTAGTATCAACTGGAAATGGAATACTAACTAGCTTACAATCATGCATATTAAACCTCTGCAAAATGGTATTAACATACTTAATCTAATGTAACCAAAGTTTTTTTTATTCGAGCTCTCTTGATCTCCATATTAAGAATATATTTTGCATCCCCCAAGTCCTTCATATCAAATGTGCCAAAATTTTGTGTCTTGAGCTCACTAATCATCACCTTGTTGTTACCAATAAACAACATATCATCAACATACAAGACAATAATTAGAATTTGATCATCAATAACCTTAATGTACACACAATGATCCTCCTTGCTCCTAAGAAAACTCAACTTCAATACAAAATCATCAAACTTTTAATACCACATCCTGGGTGTTTGTTTCAAACCATACACAGATCTCTTCAACCTGCAAACCAATTGTTCTTTTCCTTTTGCAACAAAACCATTAGGTTGTCACATATAAATTTCCTCCTCAAGATCGTGATGCAAGAAAGAAGTTTTAACATCCATTTTATCTATCTCAAAATCATAAGCAACAACAATAGATAATAGGAATCTAATAGAAGTCAATTTAGCAATAGAAGAGAAAACTTCACCAAAATCAACTCCCTCACTCTGGGAGTAACCCTTAGCCACCAATTTGGCCCTGTACTACTCTAACCAACCATCTGCTCCAAAATTATTTTTAAATATCCACTTGTAACCATTGGGCGTCCTTCCTTTGGGAAAACTAACAAGATCCTAGGTGTCACAACTATCCAAAGCCATCATCTCCTCCTATGTGGCATGCAACCAAGACTCACTTTCCTCTAAAGAGAGAGCCTCCTTGAAAAATCTAGGTTCATTGTCAGTACTCAACAAAAAAAATACACAATGGTAATTCAATGGGCTATACATGTTAATTGGATTTCGTTGTCTTGTGGATCTCCTCAAGGTAGGAGTAATGGGCTCTGCCTGTTCTTCTTCTTCTTGGGTGATCCCACAAAACTAGTTTACAATTAGTTTGAGGAAGGAAAAATGTATTTTCAGAGGGAAAAAACTTTAGGGGGTTCGCTAGAAAGGGGGGAGGGGGGTCGCTAGAACCCCCCCTTCTAGCGAACCCCACTTAATGGGGTTTCTTTTTTAATTGTATTGAAATGGGAGTTCGCTAGAAGGGGGGTTCGCTTGCCCTTTTCCCCCTCTTCGACTAATTTTTTGCAAATTTTTGCCTTTCGAAGCTCGGTGTGAGGATGAAAATGGAAGAAACTTCACATGCCCAACTGGAGGATGGTAGTTCTCAGAATGAGCTATCCATTGAATATAATTTTAATATATTTTGGTTTTATTATATATATATTTTTAGTTTAACATAGGTTTTTCACCGAAAAATCAAGCTCTATGTTCTACCCATGTGAAAAAATAGTAGATTATCAAAAAAAAATCTGAAAAATATGTTCGGGCTAGGTATTGATGTCCTTAATCTAGTTAAAAAAATGAATTTCGATACATAAAAAAAAGTTTTGTTTACAGTCTGCCTATGTCTAAATTGTAATTGGTTTGACTTCAAAACTTGATTAAGAAAAAATATTCAATCAAACATTATGAAACCAAATGAACTTGCTAGATATCGTAGTTACAAAGCTAAATTCGAAAAAAATAGAATTTCATCCTTCATGGAAAAAAAATTATGTTGTTTACGGTGAGCATCACTCTTTAAAAATGGTGTTTATTGATAAAAACTAGTTTTCGAAGCAAATGGAAAAAGAAATGCAATCTAATTCAAAAAAAATTAAAAACTATATATTTAGAATCTATAGACAAAATGTCACAAATCACTAGTTTGCAGATGTCATCTTAAAATTCCTCATGGTTTAGCAACTATAGGTGCCCAAAAGTGAAGATTTAGTTAAAAAAATCAGTTCAATGTCCAGTTTGGTCAAAATTTGTAAACCAGTATTGTTGGATCACTCTCTTTTGTGTGCTCATCCTGCACATCCTCGGAACTATTTAAGCCCTCTTCTTCCTCTCCATCCTCAAAACTATTTGAACCCTCTTCTTTCTCTCTATCCTCAAATCCATTTGATTATTCTTCCACATGTGCATCTTCCTACTTCTCAATCTTTGTCTCGAAGTGCACTATCTTTGTGATGCAACAAACCACTACTACTCACAAACTCACAATGTAACATAATCTCTGTTGCAACAAAGAACAATTCATAAAACCCAAAACAAATGCAAACACATTCAAATTTTTATTGCATTCAATAGTTTCTGCAACAACATTGATATACAATAGCTTCCACATATGCCAAACTATGTCAATCTTGAAACACCAACCTATAGGCAAACATAGGCAAACTTCATTTTCTCTAAAAAAATTCTACAAGCAATCAAAAATTTGATCATTTCCCTCTTTGAATAGCAAATATTACCTACAACACACCTCAAATGATATCAAATCCTCCTTCCCTCAAAAAAATTACCATTTACACACATTCTTCTCATTCTTTTCCTGTCGAAAACCTCTTTAATTCGTATGCAACAAAAAAATACCATCATATTTGCATATCACTGCTCTCTCATTATAATGAATTTTCCAAAATGGTTTCTGGGTTTTATGCTCCTCCTTCTCAGCTTTCCAAAACATTTTTAATTTCTCAATTTTATTTTCAAATGAGAAAGTTATGGCTATTTTACTAAGACTGGTTCTCTTAGTTATGACTTTAGGCCATCTTCCTCTACCATGCTAATCAAACTTCCAGAATGCTCATTACTCCTTCATGGGTGTGGTTTTTCCTCTTTTAGGTATGTGCATTCAATTGTAATTCAAAATTGGTCTTTCCGCCTCACAACCCACTCTCTCCACTTCCCCAATGCCCTGCATTCCAATCTTCCAACAAAAATGTCATTTCAAATTTCTGAGTGGAGTTACAATTTTACAATAAATGCCCACTTGCAGGCTTGGGCATGGACATTTTCCTTTCTTGACAAATTAACTTTTTTTAAACAATTAAAAAGTGAATCAATTAATTAATTAATTTTTTCACAATCTCAACATCAAACTTTACTATGTTGGAGGAGTTGATGATTTAAAATAAATGTGCTTTCAAGAAAAATCAAAACAAAACAAAAACATAAAAATTAATTTTTTTGATTGTACAGGATTGTCCGTGCATCTGGATGCTCTTGCATCAAACACACCTCAGGTAAGTTGAAATGTTCCATGAGCTGAAAACTCATGAACATTTGGATGAGCTTGGGATAGTAATCTCATGCTTGTTCTTGATCTATATGCCTTCTTTGTCCTCACATTCTTTCTTCTTCATTTCATTGTGAACTTATCTAGCTTCCTCTTGTCCCATCTTCTCTTTTCCTTTTTGTCGTTTTCTACCTGCACACTGTAAAATTTCATTGCTCTCCTTCTTCTATAAATCTGATTTACATTCTTCATGAGACTTAACCATGTTTGCAACCAATGATTTATGTTGTTTCATCTTAGAATCACTTCTATTCTTTTGTACCTCCCTCGTTCCTCTATTCTTAAGAGCCTTCTTCAAACTATTTCCAACCTCTGGTGCAACCTTTACCTCTAGTTTTTCTGACTTGCAATAAATCCTACGATTGTTGTCCTTCACCTCCTTCTCTTTCTCCTTTAACGAACCCAAAGTATACTTCTACCTATCTTTCACAATGGTGTACAAATTCTCTCTAAAATAATAGATAACCTTTCTATCAAATTGCCAAGGCCTTCCTAACAAAACGTGGCATGCACTCATGGACATAATATCACATAGAAATTCATCTTTATAAGGAACAATATGAAAATTTACAAAGCATTTTTCTTTCACCTCTAACTCATGATCTTCTTGCAACCAACATACTTTATAGGGATTTGGATGTTTAATCCTCTTCAATCCTAATTTTTTTACCATCTCTTCAGAAACCAAATTATTTGTACTACCACTATCTACAATGATCTTACAACACTTACCTCCTGATTTACATACGTTACGAAAGAGACTCCTTCTTTG